>CM061920.1:271928594-272528594 GCA_031002005.1 Vandiemenella viatica
TGGCCAGATGATACGGTGTGTAAAACAATGTTGTTTGGAACACTCCCGACATGTTTGCCTGGGGCAAAAAGACAAATCAGCAGTGGCGGAACATAGCTTGGCAGAAGGACGTGGTTTCGATTTCAAAGCAACTAAGGTGCTGACACATGCGAGAGGCTTCTGGGACAGCATCATTAAAGAAGCATTTGAAATCCGCCTCACATCTGATTTCGTTAACAGGGTTTGTGGGTTCCAGATAAGTGATGGATGGATTCCTGTTATTAAGGCTGCTTGTCACCAACACTCTGCTTTTTGTGTTCCGCGGGCGTCTAATGACATCTGAGATGCTTCATGGCAACATAACAACGTCTGTCATTGTCATGCCAGTTTTCAAACAACACCCTCAAGGCAGACTTCAATGCTTACAACAGCACCTGAAAATGGCGACGGAGATTTATGTCACTGAAATATTGGGCATAGATAGTAATATTACTCGGTTTGATTCCCGAGAAACGTTTATAAATAAACAACGCTGAGAAAAATTGCATTCATTTATAAGAGAGAGGTAGTTTTGGAAAGCAGAACAGCTGTACAAAGTCCTGACATAGGTTTTAAAACCAAAAACAGAGTATTCCCATGGAAAGTGAAGATCAAGGGAAACCCCCTTCCCTCCTTCAAAAGAGTAGGGATACATGAAAACATATTTCATGTTATTACAGCCAAACCATTGTACTTATGATAAAAGTCGAAGGGGAGTAAAATAATTGTTATGCCCATCTCTAAATAATATTAAAATCTGAGAGCCCTAAAGTACATAATTTCTGTGCACTATATTGTGGGAGTCATGTGACTTGGAGGTTTATATTGAGAGTTCCTCAGGTTTCCAGTCAGTTGAACGTGGATTTTGGTGTCAAGCAGTTCTGCTGTCAGTCTAGGTGTTGCTGCCACTAGCCAGCCTTGTAAATAGTTCCATGCTTTCCGGCAGCCATCTTAGGTTCTGTTGGTGAAGTAGTACAGTTTTAATTAGCCATTATGTAAATTTGTTTACTGGTATTCCGCAATTCTTTTGGCAATGATTTGTCTGATTGCTTATTTCAACTGTGATGTAAAACTTTAAAATTTTCACAAATATAGTGGTATGTTAAGCCTCAATAGTGCTCATCATTTGTAGTGACAACCTCACCTTTTCTTTCCCAAGTTTAATAAGGGAAAGTGGCGGCTGTACTAACTTTACAGTTGATATTTTCAAAGGTGTTTCTCATGGTCTAGAAATTTTGAACATTTTTTATAGAAGAGCAAAGTCAGTTAAGGTGACGACTGATACTACTACCCCAGTATGCAGTCTGGATGCTTACAAATCTCTCCATTAGTTTACATATCACCAATGTCAAAATAATAAGCCTATTTTTCATCCTTTCTTTATGACCCAGTGCTGCTGTCACACTTTTTCAGTCATCTGGTAAGCAGCAAGTATCCAGACTCAATTTGAATAACATTACAAGATTAGGAACGATGTCTCATCCTCCTATCTTTAAGACATCCTATCTAATATCATCTACATCAGATCCTTTATGCTTTTCTAGTTTTGTTAGTTTCTTCATGATATCCTCAGAAATTTTTAAAAAAATTGTTAGTCTGCTTTTTTCTAATCGTGAGGATAATCTCCTTCTCTTATTCATGAATCATCGTCCCTAATGGTCATTAAACCAGTTACTTAATATCTCTGCCTTTTTCAAATCCTTAATAATTTGTTCTCCCTCCTTGTTTATAAATGTCTTAACAAGCTCCCTTCTCCTCAGTTTGTTAATATAGCCACAGAAACTTCTAGATACATCCACCAGTGGTCACCCTGCACCAATAATATCCTTCATAAACCCATTTGGGATTCAGGAGTCACCATCTTCACCCTCATTTTCATTCAATTCTCTCACTGGCATGCTGGTGTCACAAATGGGGTAGGGGGTGGCAGGGAATTGGCTATGATTCACAGTCAATCTTTGTAGGTGATATCATTCCCTATCTTGATGCTTCTGGTTTTTTAATATTTTAATTAGTGAATTAAAAAACATACTGTGGTCATAATCTATTTCACTATTAACATGGTAGTATCAGTAATAAGAAATATCCTGAATAAACTTTCCTTGGAGACCATTTTCAGATCTTCAACAAAGATTAAAAACACAATTGAGAGGGTAAAGAATTACGTGGGCTCCCATACCCAGCAAATTTACTGTGTGCTGTGCCGGACAGGCCCAGCAGCATATTGTTCATGTTTGTAACAAACTTGCAAAAAATTTTTTGTGGGATAGGAACATAAACTGGTGATACTGACACACAGTAACAAGGAACCTTTTAATTTGAAGAAACAACAGTTTCAGCCCATTCCAAAAATTTTCAGATATTATCATCTCAGAATCTATTCAAATAAGAAAATTTGACCACCATGCTTTGGGACATTGCTCTTAAAATGTAAAATAAAAATCAGTGTGACAGTAAGTATCAATACCATGGAAGATGACATTAGCCGCAGTAAACAGAAGCTATTCACCTGATATGGACATATTTTTCACTATTGGAGGGAAATTGTTTCACAGACACACTTCCCATGTCCCGAGTTCCAGTGCTATATTCCATTTAAAGCATGGTGACAAAGTCTTGAGATTATGCTTACAGAAAATTTGTAGATACATTAGATCATCACTATAATACTGAATGAACTAGTTGCACAGGAAGCAACTATCATGTTGGAAATAGCAAAGAAACATGAAATACATAAATCTGCAAACACCCACGTATAATTGATAAAAGGCACAAATGAACAGATCACAAATTTTATAGCGAATAATAAATTATTTTCTATGCTTAACATTACACAGGATTAAGGATATGTAGTTTCAAAGAGACTTGCATAATTTCCAAAAAAGTTTATTATTGCCAAATATTTAAAGATACATTATTGCTAACACCAGTCATGAATCTATCAAAATCACAAAACAAACAGACTGCAACTTTCAAAAATGAAACAGAAGAAACAATTACCATGATAGTGTTTTATTGTACCCACTAACAAAATTAAATAACAGGAAGGTATCACTGGTTAGAATAAATGTCAGAAGCACAGCAAAAATTCACAAAAATATTGAAACACTAACGACAGTGATATTTCTGTACGTAAACATCACACCAGTAGAAAAACATGACGTGCACTGGTTTTAACTCATTGCACATCATGTTTCACCACTGATGATGGGTTCACACCAAAAGGGTCCATTGTCTAGTGTATCCAATTTGTGCAGAACCCATATCCTTTTCAGTCAGTGTCATCCTGGCATTGTCTGCAATAATAAAAATTTTCTCCTTTCACTTTAATCTTTATATACATTTTGAAAACTAATAAATTTTTACACACAGAAATTAACTTTTACAAAAATGAGTAAAATAAGTCATAACATTTTACTGGGGAACAAAATGCCGCCGAGTAATATGCTGCCGAAGATTGTCTTTGCGGGCAGATGAATAGGGACAGTGAGGACATTTGAAACCACGCAGTTTTCCACATTCATACCTCATGTGGCGGGTCATGTCCCCACGTCTTCTATAGACTCTCCCACAATTAAAGCATTTGAAAGAGTCAGGTGAATTAGAGTTAATATGATTTTCACTTGATGGTATACTGATTTCCAGTGATCTCTCTTGAAACTGATCTCCACTGAATTCATCACAAAAAAAATGTAAAACCTGAAAATGAATTCATTAACAAATTAAAATTCACAAATGGAAGTACAACATAGGAGCTAAGGCAGCATTGCTGCAAACAATTTTTTTAATTTTAATATAATTGTAAGGAATCACATGTCCCACTAACTTATACCTCACTTTCTTAATTTTGACCATGCACAGGAATACATAAAGGACAATGAAGTTATTTGGAGAATAATAGTGGAGGAAGAATCTTGGAGAGAGTCAAGACTGGAGGACAATGTGCCAGAAGTCCAAATATCAAATGATGATGACCTATTTTTCCATTTTTCCATTTTACACATTTTTTTAAATTTAAATTCTTTTGGTATTATTTTCCTAGAATAAATTTCCCAGCATTTCTTATTGGTACTTTACTCCTTTTTTTTATCGTAAAATCAAGTGCTATTTTGTTTTCATTGGTTATCTTTTGATTCCACATACTGCTTCTAATTCTCATACCAATATCCACTGAGATCTCATTACCTTAAAATACCTAATACACCTAACATTTTTCAACCTTCCAATTATTCCATACCAAGATCCTGTATTCCATTTGTAGCGACTTCCACAAACAAATCTAGATGTCCTCCTTTGTACTCCGTCCAATCCCTGTATTTGATATCCACAATGTGGATCCCACGGTATTCCATGATTCTCAAGCATGGTCTGATCAAGGCTCCTTCTATTTCAGTGGTATATATGCTCTCAGCACCATCTCCAGAAAATATAGAATTTTGAAACCACTCTCAACCATATGTCTGACATGTCCTCCCCAGTAGAGTTTACTATCAAAACATGACAAGATATTTACAGGTCGAGAATTTTTTATTTTTATCAGTATACAGTACCATAAATTTCTTCAATATTACAAGATACATACATTTTTGTCTTTTCAAAAAGCAACCCTACGATCCTCTATTGTTGTAACACAGAACCTAACAAGCTGACTCTATTTACATTTATTTTCAGTCTGTGTTGATATTATTCCTGGTTTTTCCCCCCCTGTTTTTGTTATATTTTAGTTACTTTTTCATACATTCATTAACCATAAGAAGCTTATGTACCAATTAAGGATAACAATTTATACTAACATTAATTCAAACGACATTTCAAATGAAAAGTTTAAATAAATTTTATCTTAGAAACCAAGTATAATTTAAAATAATTCACCACACATCAGCACTTCAGTTTGATGAAATATCTTTGCAAGGGATTGGTTAGAATCAACAACAACAGATAAAATGTTTTTATTAAATTTAGTACTGTTTTAATAGTTGATTTGACTACATGTAATGGATGAAAATGTTCCTCCCTTTGAACTTATGAAGCAACAATCCTGCTTTAACAAAATTAGTACTGAACTCACACTTAAGAGCAGTAACAAAAACATCTCGCTAAACTTATGACACTAAAATGGAAAATAAAACACAAGCTACCAACAGAATTTGTAAATCTTACAGATATAATCTATTTGGCTCAAAGTGTTTATACTTCACTATGCTCCCCCAAATCATTTAAGCAATAGTTCTTGTAGGAACAGAAGCTTATGGTGGGGTTGGTGCATAAACTTGAATCTTAACTGTGATCGTGCAAACCTAAGGTGTTACAGTACTGACTTAGCTTTTAACACAGTCGACACCGTAGTTTTAACCAAGAAACTAGGGAAAGGTGATAGTTCAATGATGAATGTTCAGTTCTGGTAAGATGAATATATTCCTTGAAAATGTTACAAAGTCAGAATACTGCACAGGCAATCAGACAACCTTTCCAAATCTATTTCACAGATTCGACTGACCATTCGAGCAAGACCAAACCCCACGCTACCACGAATTCTTTGCTACATGAGTTCTTCACAATAAAACTCCACCCATGATAACAAAAATTCAACCGATGTTAAACAAACTAGGAGTTTGCCGCGCCACGAGCCCAGAGCTGGCCACCTTACTACATAATGCATCTACACCGACTAACTGCTGCTTCTTGAATGGGGCGAGAGTAGGTTCTGGAGGGGGTATTTATAGGATCGACGCTTCTTGGACCGTGAGAACTTCCTTATCTCGATTTTCCCAGGGATTTTATGTGTTAGCTGATCAGTTTCAGACAAATGTTACGAAATCTAATTTGATCATGACAGTAAAAATAATCCTAGCTTTCTGAAATTTTGATAGTAGCAAGATGATATTACAAACGTCAAATTAAGTTATTATAAAAAATTTTGTAACTTTAATAGTTTAGCCAGAAAAAGAGTCGTAAAGATGCGATTGCATAACTTCCGAAATATTGCTCCTATTTAGCTGAAATAAATTTGATTCTACTCTCCTATTGCTCATCTATACTCCGATGTTAAATAAAGAATTTTACCTATTTTTGAAAGTGGTCTAAAACTCAAAAATAAAATTTAATGTCTTGAAATATTTCGAATATCAACTTGAAAATACCTCTAAACAAATTTCCCTAATGAAAAACTATTACTGTAAAAATTTGGTATCTCTAAGTTCATTCCCTGATTTATTATGAATTTTATAAATATCACCCCCGGCGAATGTCGATCAATTTGCATCATCTTCGTCCAAGCGCTTACTCGCGCCAAAACCCGTTTTATTTTATTACTATTAAATGCTTTAATATTTTGAAATAAATCTTTTTCAGAAATCTTTATATTTAAATAAACTTTATTCTGAATATAATTTCTTTTCATGAATCCCCGAAAAAGACTGAAATTTCCAATTTTTACCTGAATCACATGTCTAGGTATATCAAATTATATTCAAAAACGGTCTTTAGAATGTATGAATCTCTCTAAAATTTTAATATGTTATTTAAACCGAAATTATGATGCTTCCTATCTATCCCTTGACTTCTTGACTGTTTTCTAATAGCTAAATACTTCGATTTTAGAGTGAAAAATTTCGTGATAAAATTCTAAATCGGCAAATCACTTTTAAACATATTCAGACTCTAAGTAGGATCTTTTAACAACAAAATTAATCATCTTCTGGCTATCTATTTAGCTAAACATCTTTTGAACTAACGAAATATATTGATTTAGTGAAATTAAATGAAAGTCAAATACTACCTATTCAAATCTAAGGTTAAGTTTCTTAACAGCTGTTTAAATGAATTTAACTATTGAATTTACTGTTAACACTTGAATAAATGCTTATATAGGACATATTACTGGGAAATATTATCAAAATTGACTATAAAAATGATTTTAAAATGGTGGTATCATATACTTCAACTGAACTCGCTATCTCAGCAACTAATTTCGTTATTCAAAATTCCAAGATGTGTTACATTCTGTGTTACGTTACCCTCCGAGTAGTTTCTTTAAAAAAAGTTTTTAAGGAAGGAGAGGGAAATTCAACCCAACATGTATCACTGATGACAGTGGCTGGAAAAAATGAAAACAAAAAAGACAATCACAAATAACACAGTATTTCAGTGTTGAACCTTATTCTTGCAAGTAGATGAGATATATAACAGTCAGAAGTGATTACACTGATGCCTGCTTAGTGAATTGATGACTCAGTTAGCACATGGCCTGGGCGGCTGGGATTGTGGTGGGAGAAACAGTTAACTACTGAACTAATAATCAATAATTTTGGAGAAATATGATCATTGGAACTGGGAGAACATCACCAAATTAATTAATGTGAGAGGATATAAACATTAGAAAACCTGTTAAAAAACTTTACGTAGGAAATTTTAAATATCAGATCCAGAAAATGTGAACAAGTAATAATAATAAGTGCTGGTCTACTGGAAGAATCTTATCATGAGGCCAGTAGGATGTCTGGTGTCAACGATATGACAGTATGCTAGATCCCCTCTGCTGAGTTCAGAGGTTTTATGGAAAATTCTAACAGCACTCACTGAAAAACAGTTGTTTAACTTCAATGTAAGCTTCATGGGTGTTCAGCTTACATCACCTGAAGCCTTCTGTACATGATGAATACAGCAGACCCAGCTGTCAAAAAGTTGTGTTTTTGTGATGCTATGTGGCTGAACACTCATGAAGCTTACATTGAACCAGTACGCCAGGAAAGTATCCTCTCACATTTCAGTTGATTACCTTGTTCAGCTTGTGGGCACCGGCATGTTCTGCCACTAAATGGGAGAAGTTATTGGTATAAACTGTTTGCCTGTGCCAATTCATTCTGATGACAAGTGGTGAGACCAATATGTGAACTTATATTCTGCAGGCAGGTGAGTTAATCATGAGTTGTGTTGAGGTGCATGTGCTGAATTCAATGATGAAAAGATTTCCCTATGTGCATGCTGCACGTTTTGAAATGTGGTCTGTTGTATGGGATCTTCCATTTGATGGTTTGGCGAAATTGCGAGGTGAGTATTGGTGAACCAAATTATTTTTTAGATTGGGTAGAGCATATGAATAGGGCAACGGGCAGGATTTGTGGAGAACAGTGCACATTGTTGGAAAATAACAAAAGATGTCATGCCAACAACAAAGGAATCAAGACCAGGAAAAATCAGGGCAATGAAAGCAAAGCTGCAGTTAATTTTAAAAGGTGAGGCACTGGAGTAGTTGTGTGAGTCGTAACACGAAAGATTTCTTTTTGTACTAGATCAGGGAAGTAGCAGAGGGAGATGGGGGCTTGGGACAGGTTTTGGTGTATCTGGAGGGAGATTCTTCTTCAGAATAGATATGTCTGCCATGGATGGGCAGGTTGTAAGGAAGGAAAGATTTGGTGTGGTAGGGATGGCCACTGTTGAAGTGAAGGTATTGTTGTAGGTCTGTTATGAACAGAATAGACCCCCTGTGTGTGAATCTTTTTGGGAATTGTTGCTCCAGATAGCCAACGAAAAGATTTGCATAGAAACGCCAATGTGGGTACCCATGGCAGTTCCACGTTCCTGATTGTAAAGTTGAGAGTTGAAGGAGAAGAAATGTGCCAAAGAGATGAGGAAGCATGTGTTGGGGAGGCTGCATGGGGTCACATTAAATGAAGTGTTCCTTGACAATGGGCGATATTAGTGAGCAAGGTAGTGAAATCTATGAAGATAGGGAATGAGTTTGGCTGAATAAGGATGGGTACTGTGGACAGATATTCAAGGAAGTGTGGTGTATTTTTTATGAATGAACGGCGATTCTGTACAAATGATGGAGGTGTTGATCCACAAGAACTGAAAGAGGTACAGTAGGCAATCCATATGCCACAACTATAGGTCACATATGGTTGCCAGCATTGTGGATCTTGAGAAGTAGGTACAATGTGTGGGTACAAGGATTCTACAGAGTAGGAAGGGACAACGATATGGTTGAGAGGCCATATAAGGTGCGGCGGAAGACAAGGAAAGTGTGTACTTCTTTGCAAATTGAAGTAGTAGGCTCTGTAAGATGTGGACAGTATGCACTGGTGTTTGGTGTAAGAGTGCTGTCTCAAATCTTCATACTCATAGTCCTCCAAATGTGGTTTTCAGTTCCAATGTAATCCAACATTCTAAATTTGTGACAGGTTCCTACTCTCCCCTCATTTTCTGTGGCAAAACAATTAATTTGTGTACAACATGTGTCTTTTCTACAACATAATAGGATATAAATTATATTAAGATTCCATATTTGCATTCTAATGATAATAAATGGTCGGGAAACAACTTATTACTTTGCTTGAAATGTTACATTTGAATATAGCAGACATTCAACTACACTTTTCATAGTTCTGGAAAATATATAAAATGTAGTTACATCAGAAAGCATTATTTAGAACTAGTTTCTATTGAACACTGATTGTTCATTATCAAACACTAAGTAACAGCACAGGAGTGTTAATATTGATAATATAGAGAAGGTGAAGGATATGGAAAGTAAAGACATCACTAACTAAAGGCAGGAGGGTTGTGATAGGTACAGATAAAGCTGAATATAATTAATAATGTTTTGGAATAAACTTTATTCATGCTAAGAGGGACAACACATTGTAAAGGATCAGATGTGCATACATTGAGCCTCACCACTTGACTAAAAGAAAAGTTGGCAAACTTGACCAAGACATTAATCGTGAGAGCATTATTACTAGAAATGGTGGTAAGCTATCGAAACAATAATAATGAAAAGCGAAATATGCATACATAGCCATTAGCAAATATCATGTTGCATACTTTTTACATCTATTTCAAGTAGACCTATTGTGACTGGCTTGTTGAAATAGTTAAACGAGAATATTGTGCCATAAAATTCTTTGTTTGACAGTGATTATCACCAAATGAAACTCATATAGAGTTGATAAAGGTTTATAAAAAGTTTGCTGTTTCATATAAAGGTGAAGAGATGGGCAGCTGAATGTAAATTTCATTGTACATCTACTGAAGATGATGCATTTGTAGGAAACCACAGAACCTTTATACTATGAAAGAGAGGGAGAGAACGATGACGTTTTTCTCAAAAAATGTGTGCAGTTGTAGCCCATCCCTAAATCACTACACAAAGATGCAATTAATTTTAATTTAGATTCTTCAACAACAGAAATAACATTAAATTCATCATACTGTATTAAGAACTGATGTTTTGGACAATATCATGGTACATAGTGTTTGAAATGTTAACCTTTTTTACTTACCTCAGAAGTATTAAGGCAATATTTCAAACGGATCATCCAATTAGCTATCCAACAGTTATGCAAATGTTCAACATGTCTACAACCCAAGTTGTGTTAGAGTTATTTTCTTGAGAAAACTTGAAGAAAATCTCAACAGTTTGATGGACAACATAAATGTATGTGGAGAAAAACATGGACTTCAATAAGTGCTGATATGATCAGAAAAAATGCTATGAATGTTGGTCATGCAGGCTACCATAAATTATACCATCCTTTTGGAAAATATGTAGTAGACTTATTGACTTAGAATATAAATTATTAAAGTTAAGAATCAGTTTATACAAGCTTTGATGACCATCGTTCATGTTTATTGTTTTTCTCACAAGAAGCATTATTGAGACGTAGAAGAAAGTATGATTCTACTGCCATGTGCAACAATGATTTCATTCATGACTTGGTCTTTTTAAATGAAGTAGGCCTATAGAATAATATCATATGTAAAATTTCAATATTTAAGAAAAATTGCATAGGCTGATTTGATACATGGAGAAATAATATTCGCACTATAAGAGTTTGTATCTGAAGAACCACACATTTTAAGTGTATTATTATCTACGTGTCTGATCATGTCATGGGAACTAAGTTTGAGAAGTCATTTCTATTCACACCATATAGTAATACTGTAGTATCATGGACTTTAGTTTTACTATAACTTTCATCATCAAAACTCAAAGTGTTTCAGGAACTTATATTGGAAACGGGTCTAAGAGTAAAGTTCTAAACTACATCTGAAAAGTCTGGACACAATTTCATACTATTTTGATATTTCCCTTCCAATTAAAACACAATTACTCCAAGCTTATGGAAGATTTAAGACACTGATCAATGTTAAAAATCTTGAGCATGAAATATGAAGCACTTAAAAAAGGCAACAGTGCCTAGTGAGTTGTTGCAATTTATAAAACCTTGAAACACCTACTGGGGGATATTAAAAAGGTGGATTACTGTACAGTTCACAAATACTTCAATATCTAGATAGAAGCTATATGAAATTGTTCCAAAAAAAGAGGAAGCACTATTCTTCTCCAAAATACTAATTACATAGATGGTAAAATTGACAGTAAGGAGTATGTAAAAATATTCAATGAGCCACTATTAAGTGAAAATATAAATTACAATAAAAAATTTCACAAATAATATTAGTAGCCCCCTGTTTGAATGAACTTTCTCCAAAAGCCAGGAAGAAATGCTGTCATTGATCAAAAAAACAAAAACTAAAGCTATACTCCAACTGCAGATTAAGTTAAACAGGCTAACAAAACAGAATTGTTTTTATCATAGCCCATTAAAAGCTTGAATTCCAGGAACTTATCTGTCGTTGAGGATTCTGAACATATGAATGAAAGACTGAGCTCTTTTGCAATATCCTCCATTTTTCTATCTATCTTACTATCATTTCTTAACCCCTTGGTAACTGTGCACTAATTTTTACCTAATTTTCCCCATAAAAGGTTATAATTAAAAATTTGAAAAATAATTTTTGAGAGATTTTTAGAGGGTTAAAGAGAATATTAATTTAGATATTATACCTATATATCAAATTAAAGTTGGCAAGCAAGCCAACACCAAAAACATTTGGTTTTTTATTCCATTATTAGCATAATTTTTTGATGAAAAACATAACAAAACATATTTCCTCCATCATTTCTGAAATTACAAATTTAAAAATTCTTACACAATTTACAGCGATATGTAGTCCCCAAAGATTACAGAAAAATTTGAACTATTATCATAAAAATATTTTAAAAAATTAAAAGAGTAATTTTAGTCAATTTAATTATTCTTAAAATATATTATGACATACAATTTCATGAAGTACAAATAAATATCAAGAAAATCTATTTTTTAGTGTCTAATTTGTATTTATTTATCCATAATTATTATTGTATTAGACATTAGACAGAAGTTGGATATTTTAATTATTTATTCTTTGTTTTTTTTAACTGCTTTATGTCTCTCAACAGCGAGGTCTTTAGAGACGGGAAAGGATGGGGGGCAAGGATGGGGGGCAAGGATGGGGGCAAGGAATGGGAAGGAATTCGGCCATGGCCATTTGAAGGAAGCATCCCGGCATTTGCTTATTCTTTGTATATACATTTTGATTTGTATTTGTAAATAATTTACTTGTTGAAACCATCATACACCTTCAATTGTTCAATGTAATAATTGTTTATAAACTTCAAAGCATTACTTTGGAAAAAATATACTGGGCAGAATATAAGATATATGATATCGCTCTATCACAAATTGAAGAAACAAAGGGAATTAGCATCGAGAAGAAAAGCCTAATGGAAAATAGACTTTTCCCAAGATTTCATTACCTTCAGTTTTCTCAAGATGAAATTTAAATGCAGTTACACAATGTTCAATCAGATTAGACTGCAGATGCAATCAGACAGCCTTAATGTGGTTTGTTATTTGCAGAATGTAGAGGTTGTTAAATTTTAACTAGATGGTTTTAAAGAAGTATACAGGATTGAAAGTTCCACAGTAACAAATGCAAATCCTAATGGGGAACCACTGAATTCGTGTGCAATGATCTGATCAGTGCAGTATCTCATGAATCCACACCATAGTACTGTCAACTGAGATTAAATGATGAGCATTCCAAATGTGTACAGTGTAAATTGCTCTGTAAATTCTATTTTTACCTACTTACAAATTGCAACAGTGTTCTACTTAAGTAGCAATAAATTTATTACCCAAAAGAGAAAGAAGAGAAAGTAATTCATGTCATTATTTTGATCCAATGGTGAGAAAGATACATTATGTCATCAATTATGCTAAGAATTCGAAATTGGAACAATCTTGCTATGAAATCTTTAACATGGGAGGGTAACTTACGCTTGCTCATTGCATCATTGAAGCTAATTTTAAGCAATACAATTAATTAATGTAAATGTTTATTCCCATTGTCATTTGATTTATTTATTTTTGTTCTATATTCTCTGATACATTATTTTCATTAACAGTAGTAATAATTAGTTTAGTACTACTAGACTCTAGAGTTCATCTGCATTATGTTAACTACCCTTAGTTTCCGCATTTAACAATGTTATAAAATCTAATTTTAAATGTATGCATACACAGTGTACTGACTAGTAAAAGGCTATGATAAAAAAAAAAATGTTTTTTTTTTTTTTTTAAATTATTTATTAATCAGGATTGATTTTGTCCCCTTCAGTATTCCTCAGATAAAATACACTTGTGCCAGCACTTTCTCGAATCTTGGAAGCACTTTTGGAATTCTCTTTTTACTATAAAATTCAGCTCCTTCAGCGATGCATTGTCCCTTTAAGAGGCAAAACAACAGGTGTTTTTTTTTTTTTTTGAATTTTCATGAATGGTTTTGCTCCAATTCTGGGTGTTTTTGACAGATTGCTTCCTGCAAATGGCACATAACTTCTAGGTATTATTCCTCAGTAACAGTACAACCATTTGGAAGGAACTCATGATGCAAAACACCACTTAAATCAAAGAAAACAGTCAGGAGAACCTTCAACTTGTCGAATACTTTTTGGTCTTGTCGCTTCAAGCAGCTTCCATTGGGATGATTGGGCCTTATTTTCAATGTTATACCCATACTCCCATGTTTTGTCACCTATTATGACTGTTTTAAGAACCTCTGGGTCATTGTTGACTTTATTCAGTGATTTCTGAGCGATGTCTATACAACGTTGCTTTTGGACAAAATTCAGCAAATTTGGAACAAACTTTACAGGCATGTTTCATCTAAAAAAATTGCTTGGCATAACCAAATGATATTCAAATACCATCAGTAATCTCTCTAACAATGAGACAGAGATTTTCAGATTTTTTTTTTCACTTAAGTTTTTCAGTTAAGTTGTCCAGAGCAGTCGTCACCTCCATCATCTACATGGCCCTCTTTGGAATGCCTGTAAAACTCAGAAACTCTTGATGTTGATTCTTGGCTGTCCGGGTGGTGCCACGTCATGTTCATCGTAGCCGACGTTTCGAACCTCATTCTGGGGTCTTCTTCCAGGGCAGAACTGGAAGAAGACCCCAGAATGAGGGTCGAAACGTTGGCTACGATGAACATGACGCGGCGCCACCCGGACAGCCAAGAATCAACTGACTCTGGCCGTGGAAGCCTACGATTACATCAGAAACTCTTGCTTTACTCAAAGTAGATTCGCCAAGGGCTAATTTTAACATTTCTAATGCAGTCCTGCTATTTATTCCATTTTTCAAACAAAATTTTATACAAATTCTTTGATACATTTTTTATAAAGTACAAAATCGCTTGTCCTTTTTGACTGTCTGACTTTTTGAATGTGCTGAATTTAAAAAATTCCCTTTATTTTTTGATCAAACCTGTATTTCACCAAAATTTAGAGTTCCCAGATGTATGAACATCTGTTGTTAGGTGAGTCCATTCTACATTGATATGTTTGGTTTCTGGAAATAGCATAGCTTACCTAAATAAACTATACTGCCTGACAAAAAATTTAACCATCCAGAAGGGGATGAGGAAATTAAATTAAAACTTCACAGATTGGAGGGAATGTGGTGTTATTTAAGTGATCAAAAAATTTACAAAGAACTTGGCAGAATGAGTCCACTTTTCATTATGACATTACACCCCCTCTGGCCTGGATGCATGCACTGATTCAGTTGGGAAGGGTGTCATAAGGCCACTTTGTTCTCTCCTGAGCCAAACTGGCCCACAACTGTTGTAACTGGACCTCGATATCCTGGACGCTGACACTGAGATGTAGTTGACATCTGAGCTGTTCCCATACGTTATATTGGCGACAGATCTGGGATCTTGCAGGCCACAGAAGTACTTCAGAATCTGACAGACAGTTCATAGAGATAAGTGTCATGCATGGATGAGTGAAGCTCTGTTGAAAAATGGTACCACAATGCTGTCACAAGAGAGAGAAAATAAGAGGACGCACGATGTCAGTGATGTACCGTTGTGCTATCAGAGTTCCCTCAATCACTAACAGCCATGAGCTGAAGTCAAACCCAATAGTTCCCCACACCATGATACCAGGAGTAACACTGCTATCTCTCTCCAATATTTTGAAAGAAATTCTCTCACCAGGTCACTACCATACTCATTTACAATCGTCAACCAAGAGAGCACAGAGCCACAATTCATCACTGAATACAATGCATTGCCATTCATCAGCAGCTCATGCTTCCTGCTCATAGAACCAATACAAATGCAGTTGTTTGTGTTATGGTGTTAACAGCATGAGATGGTAATTCACCAATCTGGCTGCTGTTAGTATCCAACGAATGGTGCGGGATCTTACAGAATGTTGTAAGGAATCCACTGCTTGTTACCAGATGGCAGGCACAGATGTTCTTTGAGCACAATACATGATCCTCCATTGTGATTGTCAGACTTGGTCAATCAGAGCCTTGATGGCAAATCTGCCTGTCCTCACATTCCCCTGCAGTTATACTTTAGGGTGCTGTCACATTTGAATGATCCACAAATCTGGATATTGCACAACCAGCAAGCCAAATAGAGAACCGCTATGAGGCCCCTTTCAAACTTGTCAGCTGCTGATAAATCTGCGGCATCTGTGTCCTTCAGAGTGATCACTTTATATTTAACACTGTTCATGCTCCTTACATACACTACTAGGCCGAGCCCACAACACTAAACACAAACCAAACTAATACACAGTGGTGGCCATTCTTCCTACCGACGGTGTATATGTGTACGAAGTTACATTGATCCAATCATGTATGAACATCTGTTGTTCAATTTTTTGTCAGCAAGTGTATATTTAGTAGCACATTTATTTGAATTTAAACACATATTTGAGAATTCCAGAATCCTCCTAGTTCTTGTATTTAAACCAAATTAATTATTCTAATCAGCAACAATACCATAGAATCAGATAGATATACTAAAATGGCAGAAAAGGTGGTGGTACTTTAACACAACAGGTATTTTCTAACCTACACACAGACAACATAATTTCATTTCTACAAATGATGATGAATAATGCTTAGTAGTGTTGTTGTACAAGCCTCCAAGTCATTGGACTGCACACACATACTATTTTGCTATGTTCTTTCTATTCCTTAAATACAAGAACATAATCTTAATATTCTTTCTCATATGCCATTAGAAATAAAATTACTACTTCAAAAGCATGGCAAGCTTTGGTGCTGAAGAACATTGAAGCAATCAGAAATAAACTAACTTCATTTCCATCAAATAATAAGATAAAATTTAAAAATTTAGTCAGTCATCTGTAACAAGTATCTAGGGGCAACATTGCCTTATATCATCTAAAAGTCCCAAACCACAAATAATAAACTATGAAATTTAAAATAATGATAATAATAATCGGAAGGCATTCTTGGAAGTCTTCTACTTAGTAATTCACTACAAGTCTTCAACAATAGCCTGGAAACTCCGGCAGTTCCTTTCTTATTTTTATAGTTTCATTGAAGAATAAAATTAACAAAGTGGAAAGAATGAGGAAATCAGCATAATAAAAAATGTCCTACATTAATATTATCTCTTGAAATATCAACTCCCAGTCATCATATCATAAAACTTCATTTACCAATTACTAATAACCAAGCCTTGCCAATTTTACAAATTTGTATATTTATATTAAATTTTTAATTGCTTCAAGAAAAAATGATTGAAAGAAAACAAAGTCATTATGTGTAATCCAAATCCTTTTTCAAGACTCACCAATTAGAGCATTTTTTTATGTTCCCACTTCATCAGAAATGCTAATTTCTAACTGGGAAGCCATTGTAAGGTCCTTTTAACACGTTATCACACAAACCATGGACACAAAAAAGACATAAACATACTGAATGGATGCTTATATGGTGTAGAAAATTTGTCTTCAGCTGGTAGAGCAAGATCCATTGATGTTAATTTGAGAAATGTTATATGATTCAAAAACATAAAATAGTTTTTGTGATATTTTGCTGGATTTAATTACAGAACTTTGATTTTTTGACAGTTCTTTCCACCTTCATCATCTGTTGATGAAATGTTAAGGTGAGCAGTTGGAATATCTTGTTTAACCACATCATGTGCTGGCATGCAACATTAATGAATTTTAGGAGTATAATCAACAAAGTTTTAAAGTTTGGTAGACCACTGGACATACAATAACTATGGGGTTGAGTATTTGACTAAGCAAGAAGTCTAAGACAATTTCGGTTTTCCTGAGAGTTACAGAATGTACCATAGAGATGAACTGATGCAATAGTGGTTAGCGATGATTATTATAATACATGAATATCCACAGATAATAAATATTAATTACTGGTGTGGTGGCTCAATGGTTAAGGTGTTTGACCATGGATTGAAAGGTCCCCAGTTCGAATCCCTGTCTTGTTGGGGATTTTCATGGGCCCATAACCCGACCTAAACCTCTGGCACAACATACTGTGTAATGTGGAGTAAGCCAGAATGCTTCTGTGGTTGGGATTCCTCATTAAACTGGAGGCCCCTGTACCTGGTAAGACAATGGCATTAGGTTAAAGCAGCTATGACAAGGGCAGAATGCACAGTAAAAACCCTGTCACCAGGTCATTACGATCACATGTAATTATTATTATTAACATTAATTGCTACAGATGGATTATCTTGGGTATTAAAGGTGAGAGGTAGGAATAACTGTTGCTTACTGATGTGTGTGAACATCCCTCCTTGTCGGATGTCGCAATCCTAAATACATGAATACAGATTTAAAAAAAAATATTGTAAGGTTTGTTCGCGTTTTTGTATTTTCATCTTAATTTGGCCCTGCTGTCTTCATCTGTGGTAAGTGACAGTTTATTTTCTTATCCTTCCTTATTTTCATTGCCTAATACCACTTTCATTGTCTCCACTATCCAATTAATGGGAGGGTTAATATGATATGTGTAAGAGGGGCAGTTGGGAGTATGTAGGAAGTTGTAATGATAATGTTGGCTGCAGGCACTAATGTAGCTTGGTGTGGGGTAATTGTTGGGGTACTGGTTATTACTTGATTGCAGGTTCTTACAATATTGACTCATAAAGTTGCCATATGAATATTCTTCCGATTTATTATCCAAATACATACATTAAAGACCACCACCACCAATGATTATACTTCTTTAACTCGATCATGTATAAAGGCTATGCGGCACTTCTTCTCCTGTTTGCAAGTTTGGAACTACACTATCATCACTTGGTTCCTACACCTTGTTTCAACTCCTACAAATGTACTAATCTTTACGAAGCACTATTTTTTTTTTTTTTATCTGCTTGCAAGTGGCGTTCTTATAAAGTTGCATCTGCTCCACACAATAGTGCCAGGCATGGGGCCAAAACTATTACCGGGCGCGAAGACACTCACGACCAATCTCACAGATGGTCAGCGGCAGACTGACTCCAACAATCAGACTCGCACCTCACGTCTTACTCTCGACAATTGGTTCATTCTGATTTATCCGCTTAACACAAATACATACATGGTTTTAATGCTGTCTTGCCACAAAGTGTTAAAAGAAATAGTAAAATCAGGTGTAAAAACATTTGTAAAAGAAGAGGAGCACATAACTTATACACTAAAATAGGGATATGAAGAGATTGCTGAGAGGAAAACATAATATACTAAAGAAGGAGCAGCACAATAGAAAAAATAAGAAACAACTAAATAGGGAAATAATAGCAGCAAAGAATGGACTTAAGGACGTCTTCATGAAAAATATCATAGTTAGGCAGAAAGTACTGAACGATGAAAACAGAAGGAAGGTATTCAGATAATTGTGAATAATGGTGGAGAAAAATTTACACAGGATATGGAAAAGGCTAAGATAGTGAGCAACTGGTTTGATAAGACTTCATACATTTCTTTTAAAGAGCATGGTATCAATAATATTTCCATATATGTGTTAAATTTAGGTTATAGTGGCAAGTATTGTAGTAGTACCCTATACACAGGGCCGGCGTTAGGAATTTCGGGCCCGGGGTAAAATGGGCGACTTTTTTTTTTAGGTCTACAAAATGGCCGGGCGACAATGGGCGTATTCTTGGCTTCATGGCCTCAGGGCCCCTATAGTCGGTGATCGGGCCCCCCATCAGCCGGCGGGGCCCGGGTACTTTTGACCCGCTTACCCCCCCCTAACGCCGGCCCTGCCTATACATAAGGGAGAAAAAAAATAAGATGAGAACTATACATACACCTTTTAGTATGATTTCAGTAGTGGGCAAGCTGCAGATTATTATAGCCAACTACACTAGCTAAATCTACGAGGAAAAGAATTTTGTTTGTGAGCAGTATGGATATAGAAGTGATTATCCATGTGACTCTGTTAATTAAACTTAATTGTAATGAAGCATGCACTTCATAGGTAATATCCCTGTACACCCCTTTTCTGTGCCCCCCTGCTTTTGACCTCTACAAATTTTAACTTTAAATTCTTTCAGTGTTTTTGGTAACTTATTCATCATTTCTCTTAATAATTTATTCCAATCCCTGACACCCTTAGCAATGAAAGAAAATCTTCCATAACTTTGTGCCTGAAATCAAGAGCCAGCTTGTGGTCATGGTCATCTTTTCCCTTACAAGCACTACTCGTAATTCTTACACCAATATCTTCCCACACCTCATCACCAATATATGTCTTGTATACTCTCTTTATTCTCCTCCTGTCTTCCAGTGAATACCATTTCAACTCCTTTACCATATCAGTTACTGATTGTATTCTGTGGTAAAAAAAAACCTAGCAGCCCTTCTTTGCAGCCCCTCCAACTCCTGTATTTGATAGCCAAAATGTGGGTCCCATACTACACTACCATATTCGAGCAATGGTCTGACCAAAGTTTTGTAGCCCAACTGCCTTACTTCTCTGGTGCATCCCCTCATCACTCTCTCCAACAAATGAAGGATTTTGAAACCTCTTAAGTTATGTGTGAAATATTTCAGAAGAAATTTACATGGGAGTTCAAATTGACAGTGTAACAATGACACTAGAGCACCATAAGGTAAATTTTATCAGTATGATACAAGTCTGAAATGCTGCCCATTAATTTTTTTTCTTTAAAATAACCTTTTATTGTTATTAAAAATGCAAAACAAATTACAAACACTATTTTTATTTTGTATATATAAACTACATTCAATTAACGATTTAAACACAGCACTACCACTTGTCACTTCTTTAGACAACTAGACAAACTAACATTAAAATCAAATGTTGTAAAAAATTGTTGTAAGTACAAAGTAGAACTATCTAAACAAAACATGAACAACTGTCTTTTGTGATAACTGCCACCTCAGCTGCATATTATAAACAAAAATATTGCCTTCACATTATCAATTCAGAATTTTTTCAGCAAGTGCTCGCCAACCATGCACATGCACAAGAAACAGAAATCACAGGATACCGAAAGCAGTTAGGCAGAGGTTTGTTATAAACAGTTTACGAGGCCTGTCTAAAAGTTATCCGGCCTTAATTTTTCCCGCGTAGTGATTAGTGATTCTAAGGCGGCACCACATTGCACGGTGGAAGGAGTAACCTTACTGCGCATGCGTGAATGTTTTCACCGTGTTCGCTTGTGCCAGTCACTGGCTGATGGTCATCAAGTAAGGTGCTCTTCATAGTGGTCGTCGGATATCGTTGTCTCGCAAGATGACTGAACGAATTGAACAAAGATACTGCATCAAATTCTGTCAAAAGCTTGGTGATTCTCAAAGCCAAACAATTCGTAAGATTCAGCAGGTGTTTGGAGAAGATGCGATGGGTGTAACACAAATTAAGGAGTGGTTCAACCGATTAAAAGATGGCCACAGATCAGCGGAGAGTGAGCAGCGTTGTGGCAGGCCCAAAACTGCTCGGAGTGCAGCTAATGTTGAGAGGATGCAAAATTTGGTGATGGAAGATCGTCGTTTGACAGTGCGCGAGATTGCAGAAGAGGTTGGAGTGAGTAAAGATTCTGCACATGCAATTTTGAATGAAGATTTGAACATGAACCGAGTGGCTGCAAAATTCATACCCAAGTTGTTGTCGCCGGAACAAAAAGACCTCCGTTTCGACGTTGCACAGGACCTCCTGGACACCGCCAACACTGATCCTGGATTTCTGAACACCGTGGTAACTGGAGATGAGTCATGGGTGTACGGGTATGACACAGAAACAAAAAGACAGTCGTCGCAATGGAAGCATTCTGATTCTCCGAGGCCGAAGAAAGCACGGCAGGTACGAAGCAAAATCAAGGTCATGCTGACTGTTTTCTTTGATGTCCGAGGAATTGTGCATCACGAATACGCACCAGAAGGACAAACAGTGACAAAGTAGTACTATCAAGATGTTCTCCGGCGACTCCGTGACGCAGTTCGGCGCAAAAGACCAGACATGTGGAAGGCAAACAACTGGCGCTTGCATCATGACAACGCCCCTGCACATTCATCCCAATTGATCAACACTTTCTTAGCCAAACATGGAATTACAACTGTTCGCCAACCTCCCTACTCTCCAGACCTGGCTCCTTGCGACTTCTGGTTGTTTCCAAAATTGAAGATGCCACTGAAAGGAACCCGTTTTGCGAGTAGAGAAGAGATAATGCGGAACGTGACAACGGAGCTGAACACCATTCCAAAAGAAGACTTCCAGAGGTGTTTCCAGCAGTGGAAGGATCGGTGGGCTAAGTGTGTGCAAGCACAAGGGTCCTACTTTGAAGGGGATTAGGGTCCTATCTCCGT
This sequence comes from Vandiemenella viatica, assembly GCA_031002005.1. Taxonomy (NCBI): domain Eukaryota; kingdom Metazoa; phylum Arthropoda; class Insecta; order Orthoptera; family Morabidae; genus Vandiemenella; species Vandiemenella viatica. The sequence goes on from CM061920.1 coordinate 271,950,625, forward strand.
CAGGTATTCAAAATATTTTTTCTGGCCAAAGGTCGGATACTTTTTAGACAGCCCTCGTACATCATTGTAGGAATAATAAAGACCAATATATAAAACCATGGGTAACAATTTTTAATTAGTAAATTGTTCAAATTGTATTTTGCTTTCATTGCTTATACTGCCCCCTCACTGTGCCGTTTGATGTGGATGCCTCTCTGTATAACAGCACAACACAACCCTGTGAATTGGCACACTGTATTTTACAGAGTTAGTCATTGAATGATAGTGAATGTGGTTAAGACATTTGAATAAACTTAAATTGACTTATTAGGTGGATGAATTCTTAAGAAGTCGGAAGGAAACAGTATAAGTAAGATATATATCATCAGAGGAGGTGGAAGTGACAACAGGGGTGCCACGTGGTAGTGTATTGAGATCTATGAGGTTCATTATTAGAATGTTTTATACAGTTAGAAGTCAGGTAATTTTTAGGGGATCTAATGTATAATGGGACTACATCGAGAGGAGACTGAACAAATGCAAAGTGATCTGGACAGGATAACTAGCTGGATGGATAAGATAATTATAAAAAAATGCTTAGATTATTACGAACACAGATAGAAAAATAAAGGTTTTGTATGATTATTCTATGAAAGGGGAATTGCTTGTTGAAAGGATAACATGCAAATGCTTGGGAATATCAGTTGACAGCAAGCTTAGGTAGGCAGGATAGTTTGCAGAGAAAGGGTTCAAAGTATTGCATCTGTTGGTGAAGATAATGTGGGGATGTTCCATGAAGTAAGAGAGAATGGACAGACCATTAACAGAGTATGGTGAAATGATATGGAACCCTAACACCAAATACTGGAGTTGGGAGATATTGCAAATGGGGTAGACAGATTTAACTGTGAAATTACCAAATTAGGAAATAATAAAAGAGCTGGGCTAGAAGTTATTGCAGGATAGAAGGTGAGTGAAGAGAAAAGTGTGAATGCATAAGACATATACTGGTGGTATGGCCTACATAAATACTGGGTTAAGATTTAGAAGCAGCATTTAAATGGGAGACAAGTGCATAATAATAAATTATCACTTGATTTTGAGGCATAAAGGAGTGGTGAAGTTTTCATTTGTAGGTTAGTCAAAGACTACAGCAAATTACCTAAGAATGTGTGGAACAATATACCCCACACAGTAAAGAATTTTAAAGTAAAAAGTGTATGGTTCGTAAGTAGCTAAGACATGATGGGAAATTACCACTGAGAAATGAACTATGCTGCAATTAATTAATTAATGACAATAGTAATGTGACAATGAAACTGCCACTATGAAATGAAAATAAGAAAGGATAGGGAAAATAACTTGTCACTTACAACAGATGAAGGCAAGAGTATAAGACAAACAAAAACAAGAACACACTTTACAATATTCCTGTTTAAAACTTTATTCATGTCTGTAGGATTGGGCCACTTGACAAGAATGTGTGTATTTTAAACACATTTTAAAATATTTCCAGATTCATACGGTAGGTCTGGGCATGTATGCATCTTTTCTCTTGCGACATTTCTCACCTGTAGCATCATTAAGGCTATTCACCAAAATATTGTAAAGCAAGTTTGTGTTTGTTTTGCCCTCCCACTTTCATCTGTGGTGAGTGATGTATTATTTTCCCCATCCTTTCTTATTTTTAGTAGTAATGTGAAGACTACATTGTATTTATATGCAACCAAAGTCTATATTTTCGTAATATAAAAACTTAACACATTTCCAGACAGGCTCTTTTTCAGATCTGTTTTACTGTCATTAATTTGATATATTAATAACAGTTTAATTAAAGTATCTAGACTGGGTTTTGTAAGGAAATACTTTCAAGTGCACAGGAATAGGTCATCTAAAAAGTTTTAGTTAAACTATGAAAGATTGTGTAACACAGTTTTTAAACTCTAATATTTATGGAAATATGCCTTAGTCACTTGTAAACATAAAAGAACTATTTACATAATTCAGCAACAAAGTATTAGACCTTTACTCTCCGTGAACTTCACTAGCTGCTCAAACAATCAAACAAAATTTCACTGTTGTCTTGATTCGTGTACCACTCTCAAGAGCTTGTTTTTTTTTTTTTTTTTTTTTTTTTAAATATAACATAGACATTCAATAAGATGGTAAATTAACGTTGTTAGAATACTATCTATTCCGTTGTGACCCATACAAACATTCTTTATTTCATACCTGCTTTATAGCTTTCCAGTTAATGAACCATCATTTTCAACTATTCTGTTTCAAACGATATTGTAGAAATATATTTTCCTTTCACTTTCCTAACAGTCAAAATATTCTACCTTCCTCATTGGCTCATAGTGGAATTTTACCTGGAGAAATTATTTCACTCCCTTTTGTTTCAATGTTTTGTGATTTTACACTGTTCTTTTGTTAAAAATATTAAGTGACAACAGCAAGTGAAGTTGCCAGCATTAAAGTGTTATCACACTGGATAGTGCAGCTACAGTGGGCCCAGGTTAAACTCTCGGGTTCTGTGTACCAGTCATCCTGATTGCAATTTGTAGGTGATTTTCCACAATCACCTAAGCAAATGTTTGAATTATACCAAACTTCAGCCTCTTAAACTAAATACTTCACAAATAAAAATTTCACACAGAACACAAGCTACAAGTATCACAACAGATGTCAATACTTACCTCCTCCCATTAGAATAACATAACAAACAAACAACTTGTCAGGTAACCTAAAAATTTTGTAACTGCGTGACAAAATTTGTTCTCAGGACTGCAAATTAAATTCAATAGTATTGCATATCATTTTTAGTCAGTTACTATGTAAATTCAAGCAGAAACCAGGTGTTTACAGTTTCAAAATAGTATTTTCTATTGCAACATTCTCAAGCATTCGCCTGGAGTGATATTTACAAAAATTCGTAATAAATCGTAGAAAGCAGTTAGAGACTACAGATTTACACTGTAACCATTTTTGAATATGGAGCATTGTTTAAAGCCACTTTCAGATCGATAGCTTGAATAACTTATGAAATATTAATTAGTTAGATTCTACTTTTGTTTTACGAATTTTATTTTATTCCTTTTAAAATAGTAAACATGTTTTATCTGATATCAAATAAAAGGGCAGATAAGTAGGAGTAAAATAAAATTTATTTCAGTTTCATAATTGCAGAATGATGAGAGTTATTAACAGGTCTTGGTGATCACATTCAAATATTTTTTTCTACGGTGAAACTATTGAACCTACAAAATTTTTCATAAGGATAAAAATTAAAGCTTTTTTATAAAATCTTAATATTCTCAAAATTTCAGTATGATAGGAACATTTTCAGTCATCAAGGTCAAATATTTGATGCAAGCTTACAGGCGTAAGATTTGATATCTGATAAGTTTTACAGTATATTCTCGTGAGAAGGCGGTACTCCTTGCGTTCCTATGGATACTTCTGTAAATATTAGGACAGGATTTTTCTCCTCCTCCCGCAGTCGGCCAGCCAGTTTCATTTAAAGCATTACTGTGCTACCATGTTGGCACAATGTAGATTCCCTCAGTCAGCCAGCAAGTTTCTTTACGAGCACCACTGTACTACCATGTTAGCACAATGTAGATTCACCCAGTTGGCCAAATACATTATGAGCATAACCACACTCCGTTTTGGCACAATGTAGGCTTGCTCAGTCCATCAGTTTCAGTTAGAAAGCAACTATGCAGTTTTGAAGCAGAACATTTCGCCATGTGGTGCATCGGTATAACCTAAGTGTCGGTCGTCGAAAAACAAATTGAACTTTAGAAGTGTGTGATGAACTTTTCTCTACTTTCATATGATAATTAGTTGGATTCAGAACAAAGGAGTTTGGTCTGGCTCGAATCGGTTAATCGTGTTTGCAACATTATCTTCAGAAAATTTGTCTGATGCCATTTCAGTTCATGACTTTGCTAAACTTTCAAGAATATAATGAGCATTTACCAGCAATAGACTTGTGAACATTATTATCAATTACCCTTCCTTAGTTTGGACTTTTATCAAGCTAAGTGGTTACCACATTAACTATAGCAAAGCCAGAGCTGAAAATATCTATGGTTATCCTCAGTCATAGTTGAGATCAGAATGTTATTTGGGTGGTCTGAAAAGTTTCCGACCTAAAAAAGATACAAGACATTTTTTCTGAATTTTTATTTTATTTTCCAACATAGTCTCCTTGTAACTCTACACACTTCTCCCAGTTATGCTTCCATCTCTGTAACCCATCCAAATAGTACTCGGCGTTTTTCTCTGCAAAATAATTGTTCATGAAGATGATTGCCTCTTCATTTGATGAAAATCTCTGTCCTCCGAGCGCAATTTTTAGATGAGGGAACAAAAAGAATTCGCTTGGGGCTAGATCTGATGAGTAAGGTGGATGGTCAAGCAGTTAAAAACCATAATTCATGAATTTTTGCCATGGCAACCGCTGTCTTGGTGAAACAGGATTTTCTTTTTCTGCAAATGTGGCCGTTTTTCTGCAAGTTCTGCCTTCAGCTTGTCAAGTAATGATGCATAGTATTATCTTGTAATGGTTTGTCCTTTTTGAAGGTAATCAATTAAAATAACTCCATGACTATCCCCAAAAACAGTCGCCATCACTTTCCCATCCGAAAAAACAGTTTTTGCTTTTTTTGGAGCTGTTCCCCCTTTGCAGTCCACTGTTTGGACTGAATTTTTGTTTTGGGCATATAATGGTTTATCCAAGTTTCATCTACAGTAATTAATCAGCACTAAAAATCGGATTTATTGCGGCTAAACTGCACCAATAGAGCATTGGAAACGTTCCTTCGAACACGTTTTTAGTCTAATGTGAGCAAACGCGGCACCCAACGTGCGGACAGCTTTTCCATACCTAAATATTGATTTAATATGTAACACACATGTTCTTTGGAAATGTTCATAACCTCTGCTATCTCTTTAATTTAATTGCAATGGAGCAGTGGCAATTTCCCTACACACCCAATTTCCCCTTATCCTACACTCACCTACACTTGCCCTCTACAAATTTTAACTTTAAATTCTTTTAACGTTTTCGGTAAGTTATTCATCATTCCCCTTGGTAACTCATTCCAATCCCTGACACCCTTACCTAAAAAAGAAAATCTTCCCACACCTTTGTGCCTGAAATTGAGTGCCAGCTTGTGGTCATGGTCATCTTTTCCCTTCCATGAACTAACTTTTCATTCCTACTGCAATATCTTTCCATGCCTCATCACCAGTATACGCCCTGTACACTCCCCTTACCCTCCTCATCCTACTCCTGTCTTGCAATGAATCCCATTCCAGCTCCTTTATCATATCTGTCACTGATTGCATTCTGCGATAATTTCCAGAAACAAATCTAGCAGCCCTTCTTTGCACCTTCTCCAACTCCTGTATTTGATACTCAAAATGCGGGTCCCATACTACTCTACCATATTCGAGCAATGGTCTTACCAAAGTTTTGTAACCCAATTCCTTTACTTCTCTCGTGCATCCCCTCATCACTCTCTCCAACAAGTGCAGAATTTTGAAACCTTTTCCTACCACCTGTCCAATGTGTCCTGCCCAGTTAAGCTTGTTATCAAATGTAATGCCAAGATATTTACATTTCAAGTCTTCAGCAAGCAATTCTTTCCCCACCTTAAATTCATAATTAACCTTTTGTTTTTTATTTGTGTATCTAATTAGCTGATTCTTCTTTGCATTTATCTTCATCCCATGTTTACCAACCCAACTAGATATTCTGTCCAGATCATATCATCCTGCAACTATTTACAGTCCTCTATCGTTTTGATTTGATTTGGCGGTCATCTAGCACCAATTGGTGAACTTTGGCGATGTTTTTGTCGGTAGTAGCGGTTTTTTGATGTCCCGAACGTTCATCGTCTCCCAAGCTCTTACAGCCACGTTTAAATTCAGCTGCCCAAAATTTCACTGTGGTAAGTGATGCTGCAGAGTCCCCATACACAGAATCCAACTCATCTTTGATTTGCATGGGTGTATTGCCTTTCAAAAACAAATATTTAATGATAGCTAGATACTCGATTTTTTCCGTTTTCACAAAAACACTCACATTAACTCACTAAAACGACTGTTACATAACAACTGCACGTCCAAAATGGCTGAAACTTTGGTGAGTTTAACAGATAAACAACGAAATTCACAAGCTTTTATTTACGAGTGCTGTCATCTTCATGTTGAGGTCAGAAACTTTTCAGACCACCCTCATATGGTTAACACCCCACCAAAGTTTTGTTGTTTCACACACTGAAGCTAGTATATTGATTAAAGCTTTGTGTCCTTAAGAGTTCATGAGACTTTGATGATTCTACAAAGGGTGCACGATCGATAAGTCTATTAATATGTAATGACATATAAAGGAAGCATCCCAACAGATGAGGTTAGGATACTGCAGAGATTTATGAAAATACAGCTACACTAACAATAGAATTTTCTAGCAGAAATCCTTTAACACTAAAAGGACATAATGTGCACAAATTAGTATGACTCAGGGCTTATAATAGTTGTGGGAAAGGAAAACTTCAAATTCACATCTTGCTGTTCACACTGAATGGTTGTGGGGTCACTTTTGTAAATCAAAGACAAAGTATATAAGCCACTCATTTTTCTGCTCATATCCAGTACCAGTCATATTACAGGATTGTTTGAAGTAATCAGACTTCACACACTACTTGAAGACTGCTAGATGAAGCATAATAATATGCAACCCCTTCCCTTTCATAGCAGTCGGTTTTATGTCATCATCATTGGATAATAATGGTATTTTCCTGGTAAAATAATCTGCCTCTGTTTTGTTTAAATGTGTTGTGATTCTCTACTATTTTTCTGTTAAGCGTAATAAGTGATATTTTCTATTAAAAATAAATCAAGTATGCTATGTATATAACAAATTGATTTATATGTAATGATAAGAAAAGGAAGTGTCACAGGAGTTGATGGTAGGATACCACAGTCAAACAAGAACATGGACATATTAACACCAATGTAATTTTATAGTGTAAATCCTTCAGTGTAATGTGCAACTTCCATTCGCAGTCATTTTTGTTCGAAACCCAACATTTTTCAACAAATTTTTCTGCAACACGTTCCATATCCTAAACGGATTAAAAAATTTCATGGCATGACACTATTGATATTCCAACTCATAAGCAACTTCTCTAATTGTGATTTTGCAATCATTTTTAATCATTTCTTTCACCTTTTCCATATTTTAATTGGTTATTGATGTGCTAGAACAGTTTGTGCACTTGTCATCATCAACATTTTCACGGCCACCTAGAAAATGCTTGTACCATTCCTAAAACCTTGTTTTACTGATAGTAGATTTATCAAAAGCAATATTTGGAGGAATAAAAAAAAAACCTGTACATCATATGGTACATTGGAGAGTTTCTTTCCTCCAGAACCAACTGTTTAACATGGAATATTAACCTGAAGTGTCCTGGCATAGTTCAAATGAAAAATGCAGAGCACCTAGATTCAAACCTCCTGGTATTTCTTGTATACTTTTCTCTGAGTTTTTATCTTTTCCCACCCACTCTTATACATTTCCCACCTGACTGCTGCATTTTGCTCATCCATTTGTAATGTGAGTGTTAGGAAGCCAAGTAACTAGGAGAGATCTAACAAACTATTTGGTACATGTGAAGCACTGGGAGAGAGAGAGAGAAAACTACCCGGAAAATAGAACAATATAAATCGGTGATTCAAAGAATACAATGGAGAGACTTAGTTAAGAAGTAATCATTGTTGTTCTAAACAGTGAAGAAACTCAAGATTGGCCAGATAGACCCACATGACAATTAGAAAAGTTATGATAAGCCAAAAGACGAGAAAGATAAGTGGCCATGTTGGTATGGACAATAATATTCAAATTGCTGGGTCATGACATCGTGCCTTTTGATAGGTGGTGAAATATGGCATGTAACCACGTGGAGTGTTAACCATGTCATGCCTGCATTACAATAATCCAAGATGTATCAAAAAGAAACTGAAAAACTCTAGAATTAATTGACTGTGAACAACAAATGTGTGAGATTTTAGATGAACCTTCCTAGTTGCAAACCTGCAATTTTTGGATGAGAAGTTCATTGTTAGACTTGCAATACATGCTTGATATCAGCCAGGAGATTTTTGTGATTTTTAATAAACTGTTTTGAAACAGTATTCCAAGCTAACGCCAAATTATTTGTAGAATCCTTCATAAAAGAGCACCTAATTAGATTTTCAGTTGATACTTTTCCATAACAGAATGGCAACCATTATTACTATTGAGCCTATATATACTGTTATGTTACAGATCCGAACACACCACTCAATAATATCCTAACATGTCAAGATATATAATATCAACACACATTTCATGTTCTGTCCTTTAAACCAAAAAGTTACACATTTTTACCATCTCAAAGTTCTTGTTATTTTGACACCATCTACACTAAGTGATTGATTTCTTTATATTCATTTAAATTTGCTAATCCATATATTCTTTCAACCCACATAAAAATGTAACATTCAATTTAGATGACATTTGCTTGGCTCTAGAAGATTTGGGTGTGAGTTCAAATATCATTATTTCTACTTTTGCTTACTACTTTTTAAACAATACTATGATTTCATTAGATAAACCTGAAATAAAATTCCTTACAGTAAAAGTCAATATTATAGCAATTTTAGAGAATCAAAAAGAGAACTTTAACTCTGTACATACGTAAAAGGCTCTTGAAGATGGAAAATTCATTATGGTATTAGCACAAAAATTTTTCAAGAATTTTTGTGACCTACTTATGTACAGATTTCTTTGCTGTCAGGAAATATAATGAATGCTGTTTACAGCAAAGGCATTTTAAAATTAATTAATTAATCTATAACAGATATTTTGCTATGATGAGTAAAAGAACACTCATCTAAGAATGAAATAAAGAACTAATTTTCAAGCTACTCAAAATATATGATTTTGTATGGATTTTTCCAAATTTACATTTTCAATATAATATTACCCATGCTGAGTTCAGGAGCCACTTTTACTAACACATGCAGATAGCAACATACTGTTTCCTTGGGGCCTGAATTACTGGATCAATCCTTAAGATTTATTATTAAAGAAAAAAAGTAAACTTAATTGTCTTATAAAGAGCCTAAAAATAAATGTTTCTGGTTATTCTTCTGAAACGAAGTGATGTTAAGAACTGAAAAGCAATCAGTAATAAGGTGGTGTAGCTGGTAACATTGATAATTTTGAATTTTTAGCCTCATTGCCTTTATTTTCACAACATTAACAGAAGGTTTATTACAAACGAAAATATCAACTTTTTTTGAAATTATGGTCTTTTATAATGCATTTGTAAAATATGTCTTTTAAGATGATCCTTGCGATGTGTTGCATAGTGACAATAAGGACATTTCAAACCAGGCTTTTTGCCACATTCACTGCGCAAATGACGAAGCATATTTGCACGCCAACGGTATACTCTGTCACAGTTCAGACATTTATGGTCACCAGGTATACTAGTATTTGGCAGTTGTTTGCTTGAAAGGATACCAAATTTAGATATATCTCCTTGTCTTTGAGATAGATTAAAGTCAGCATTCCAAAATATCATATCTGAAAAGAATTTTAAAACCATGAAACAGGCTCAAACTGTTAGAACCCACAGAAGATTAATTAAATCTGCATTTCACATATAAAATAAAAAGTGTAAATAGACACTGAAATATTAAGATAATTTTATACTTAACTAATATAGTTACAAGAAAAAACTGTAGAATAAGCAATATAATAAATATTTAACCAAAAGTGGGATATTTCATAAGTATCCATAACAAATGCATAAACAGAATTTAGCTTCCATTATGACAAATGACTGTCATTGCACCTTGCTTGAATAAAGATCATTAATCTGTGAAGAATTTTAATTCTTTGGCTTCCAACTTGACTGCATCCTTAAACAACAAAAGAGCTTTCCTTCAAAACCTCTCTCTAAATCAAAGTGCTTTGTTATTTGATTGAAAAATGTGAATGCTAATGATATCATTGTATTCCATAGCTTTATGTCTACAACTCACAAAATATTTTTGACAGACAATCATTAAAACAAAAAGCTCAGAACAGATTTGTTCACATATTCTACATATCAATCTTTTTAAAGTTGCTTTATAAACTTTTTAAAATAAGATAGGATAGGAAAACATCCACAATTTATAATAAAAGTCATGCTATCACTTACAATGTCTATATGAGCACACAGTAATAGCAAAAAGGAAAATTAAATAATGGATTTGTAAGGAAAGAAACCAATACTGTGGTTGTAGTATTGGTTCTATCTCTTTAACTAACCTCCAACTTGCTTTCAGTACATTAGAAATATTCACTGTTCAAACCGTTAAACCATGGATAAGCCTGGATGGATCAACTGTAATAATTTACAGCCACCACTTCCCTCATTATCCTCAGGAAAGAAAAGGTTAATTTACACTAATAAAAAATATGCACAGTTCAAATAAAAAATTTCACTATATTCTTCACAGTCACATTATAAATCACAATTACAGTTGAAATTGGCTATCAGGCAAATCATTTCCTAAAACTGCAAGTAATGAAGAGGAATAAACCAACCGAACCCCTGTTAAGAATTTCAAAGTTTCATTTCTAAAGTTCACATAGTCACACGTTCAAAAATTTCATGATGTCTACCAAACCATGCGGCTCAAACCAAACTTCCGGTCCTTCTCAGCATGCTTTGGTTGGAAAAACGTGCCTCTGGGCTGTACACTACCTACTCCGATGAATTTTGACCAAATGTGTCGGCTCCGTGGCCGCATGTCCTAATATACCCTTGGACCCACGACACATGTAACTTCGCACTACTAAACATAGTTTGGAAAAATTTTGTAACTTCGAGCCCTCAAAATTTTACAGTGTTTGGGAACCTTTCTATTGGTTGGTTTACTTTATCATGACTTCTTCCTTAAATTATCATGGCCAAACCAATCAAAGTCAGGCAATAAAATTACTTTCAAATGATCTATTAGAAACTGGGGAATATTATGGCGTAAACCATTTTACAAGATAGGCGTTACTTTCAGAGCAATTCACAGTAAACTTTTTTTTAATTTGAATTTTCAAAATGAAGCCTAAACGGGCACTTTTTCTACATACTGAAACACTTGTAGACCAGTGACGACAGAAGAAAATTAATTACAGCTAAACCATTAAGTTTACGAGAAACGTCAAAAGAGAGAAAGTTGTTTATTATATATGTCTCTAAATGATATTAAAATTTGGAAACCCTACAGTACGTATCTTGGATGCACTATATTCTGGGTGCCACGTGACTTGGAAGATTTGCTTGTGACATATAGGACTTTCTGCGCCTCATTTCACCAGATACTGCTGGAAAGTCGTAAGGGTTGGACCTGTGGTTCTCGGGAGTGAGAAATCGTAGTTGGTACTCCTGCAAAGTCCAGTCACATGCTTTGGTGTGGCAGCCATCATGGAATTTTTTGAAATAGTGTCACTCGGTCAGGACAATGACTATGTAATGTTCAGTTTTTCAGGGGTTTTAGGGCTGTCTGCCTGTTACATTTCACAACTTGCAAATATTTTGAAATGAATATCTGATTGCCGAATCAACTGTATTTGTGAACTATTTTGTGAATTTCTATATCTGAATATATTAATGGTGAAACTTTACAAATGATTTTATTTAAACTGAACCCTTTTCTCTCAGAAGGTTAAATCGACAAGAGTGGCTACCATGTTACTTAGCAGTTGATTTAATTTCCAAAGGTGTATTCATAGTCTAAAATTTTTGAACAGTTGGAACTTTGTTTTTAATTTTGAAGAAATCTATTATGAGGTGCAAATGGTTAGTTAAGGAGATCTAGGCTTATTGTACCCTTACAGATTCAAGTTTTCACATTGCTAGTTATTTCTGACTTTGCGTTAAATTACTTGGCTCCTCCGTCGATAGCTTATTACAGGCCCTGAATTCCGTATCTACAAACAAAAAATGTGATACTTTCCCCATGGCTGAAATCAAGTGTGAATTTATGGATATGATCCTTTCTCCCCATCCGTATACTGATCCTAACTCTTCACTATATATCAATCCAGACCTCACCCCCACTGAATGCGTTATGCACCCTCATCAGTCTCCTTACCCACCTTCTGATTTCCAGTGATTTCCCATCCAACTCCTTTACTGTAACAGTACTTCATGATTGTTTTGGTAATTTCTGCAAACAAATTTAGTTGACTTCCTTTAGAAACCTGTCCAACTCCTGTACTTAACTATCAAAATGTGAGCACCATTTTGTTGCACCATACTCAAGCAAGCTCCTGACAAATGTTTCTTAGACCAGCTCTTATACATCTCTGGTATACATTCTGATTCACCTCCCTAACACTTGAATGACTTTAAACCCATTTCTAACTCCTTTTTACAAAAGAACCTGGTTATAAAGGAACAATATTAATCTATATTTTTTATCACTGCTTGTCAATAGTTGTACCAATGAAAGCATGATAAGAATTTTGGTAAAAAAAAAAACAGGAACCATTTGAAAGTGAAATCTGGAAGGCTGAGTCAGGAATAGCGCCCAGATGTTACTGAAAACTAGGTCCAAATAACTCCACTTATTCATCAGACTTGATCATCACTCAGTCATAGTAATTGCCTGTGTGAATATGAATAATTTCAATTAAACAATGCTATTTTACAAAATTATGGTAAGAATCAAGCAAATCACAAAAATGTGCCAGTAGTAAGAGAGAAAGAAGTTTCTCCCTTATTCATGTGCAAGATTCATACTCCAAATGGAACGATTACTACTAATCTTCTTTCTTTTAAGGGTGACTGTTCTAAATGTTAAACCTACATTACAAAGTCTCTTACACAAAGGTAAATAATTCAAATAATAAGATTGAAAATAAAAAAATTTGTCAAGTTAATAAACAGCATAGTGATAATATGCCTACAAGGAAACATTTTTTGTGATATAATCCTTCAATCACATGTAACATTATGATTTCCAATACAGAATTCACTACTGACACATACAACCACTTTCTCCACTTGTTATTGTTCTACTGTTTGATCAGTGAGAGGCAGGTGAGATGAAGGTTACAGATGCTCCGATAAAGAAAGGAGACGGAACCTGGAGACTGTGTATGGTTTAAAGAAATAGGATTATATGAATTTAAGATAGATAGGACAAGTGTTAATGAAGGTTAATGGTAAAGACTGCACATGACAATTCTTGTGTAAGAACTGGTTGATTTCTGGAAATATCAAATACATGGATCTGCTAAAAATTATTTGCTTATGCTGTTATAATGCAGTGCATGAGACATTATCAGTGAAAGAAGGTATTAAGTGTTATTACAGAGAGGTGTGAGAAGTCAAAACCTGGAGTAAAGTGAAGAAAATGCATGTAAGGCAATGTGTGACTTCGGTCAGGTAAGCTCGATTTCATTTTATTTGTGAGAATGAGACAAGAAGAGAAGTCTGTTCTGAGAATAATTCAAAAGGAATTTAACAGTATATAATAATTTAATGTAAGTTCTTGAAATCTTTTCTTCAGTACTGATAAATAAAGCATAAGTGTCTATCTCATTAAACTATTCTACAGACATGGTGATGCAATCTAATTTCTAGAAAATTGTGATTTATCATGAGAAGGTCTCCTAAGGACTCTTCTTCACAAAGTCATACTTCACTTTTGTTGGAACATTACATTTAAAGTCTAAGATATGAAAAATTATATGTGTTATAGGCATGCTTGCTGGGGATTCAAACATTATTACCAAACTTTATCATGTTGATACCTTTAAAAGATTCTTGCATGGGTTCATTATTCGGCTGCCAAACCATTGTAATTACCCCCAATAGCTAAAGGGTTATGGAATAAAACAGTTCTTGCTTAGACAAAGTGTATATTCTTGAATTCATGTACCCTGTCAAGAAGAGACAATAGTAGACTTCAAGCCTCTGAAATGAAGTTTTTGCATACCATGCTTCAAAGAACACAAAAGCACAAAATAAGTAATGAAATAAATCGTGCAGAGGCCGGTATAAACATTAGTATGGCAAAATCCTTACAGCGTTCTCAACTGAGATGGTTTGGGCACGTACAAAGATTGGAACAAGAAGATCAAAGGCCTACTTGAACATGAAGGTAAAAGACATGTGGGAAGGCCCAGAAAGAAATGGATAGACCAAATCAAGAATGATATAGTAGAGTAGACTTTGGGCTTGATTTGAACACTGTTCATGAACATCAACTATTCATGGGCAGGAAGAAGTGGAGACTGCTTGTGATCAGCACCCGGGAGACTGGAGCTGGAGAATGATGATGATGAGTGGTACCCTATGGTACTCTTGTTCTCCCTTCCTCATCCTAGGATATTATGATTCCTACCTTAAATCTTTGCTTCGCAACTCATAAGAATTCCTCTTCCCAGCATGCTACTGCTGCCAGTTTTTCAGAGAGAAAGTTTCTTCATCTATCGTAATATGTCACTACACAGAATGACATAAATATAAACGTTGAAACAGATTCTGAATTTTTCAGAATTAGTGTAAGTGGAGGCTTTTCTGCTGTACTGATGCAATGTAATCTTCTCAGCTGTCAGGCTGAATGGTGTTGTAGAAACACAATGTTTTGACAATTTGATCCAATGTCTACATCAGGTGTCAAGAAACTTCTAGATGTTATAAACTTGCTTTCACCATCCACTATTCAAATTACATGTTCTCTCCTTCTCTTCCTTAAAACTCCAATATGCATCTCCTGTAGCTTAAAAAAAACTCAGAAAGTAGAAAAAGTTTCATATAGGTTAAAATGAGACCATCAAATATGGAAGAAAGTATGCCAGATGACCCACAAAGGCCAAAATGTCAAATGACGACTTTCATGAAGAATTATTTCGAATTTTAACAGTGAAAGTGTTGTTTTGAGAATCAGATGATCAAAAAGAAATATATGGGAAATTATCTCAGCATTCACTAATTTTGTTCCAAACTGATCCAAATTCCTCCCAGATCAAGTTTTGCCACACCTACAAATTTCAAGGCCACCTCTTGTCTACAAATGCAAGAATAAATTACTAATTTAACAGTCTTGTGACATTGTTGTATTGAATCTACATGAAACTGGTAATATTAATCCAATTTCCACTATATCCCCCATACTGGAGAGTTAAGCAATTCTGGAAATGGTATCTAGCCATCAACTTCAGTTTGCCCACAGCCACACTTGCTATTTTGGTCTCAACATAAACACCTCTAGAATTTATCATCCTGTTGCAACAATCACTTCAACTCTGTGAAAACACAAGTTCTGCTAAACACAAACAGCAGGATCCTGCCACTCAATATATTTTGGGTCCTAGCTATTTCCTGCTTCAATATCAGTGATTATGTAATCGTAGGCTTCCGCGGCCAGAGTCAGTTGATTCTTGGCTGTACGGGTAGTGCCGCGTCGTGTTCATTGTAGCTGACATTTCGACCCTCATACTGGGGTTTTCTTCCAGTTCTGAAGAAGACCCCAGTATGAGTGTCGAAACATCGGCTACAATTAACACGACGCAGCGCCACCTGGACAGCCAAGAATCATTAGTGATTATCTTTCCTTCAATATTGTTTTTGATGTTATATCTTTTTATATATTTAAGAGTAATGTATATTTAATGTCATATTATCATCAGTTTATTTTCCATTGTTTCAATTTTATTTCTCCATTACTGGTTTCTCAGCATCTTTAATTATCAGAAACCAGTTTATTTCCACCTTCTATGTATGAAACAATATACAATTTTCTCGCTTTTTAACCCCTTGATGCTTAAAGCCAAGTCAGTATATTGGCTATTAAAAGTGATGTGATATTCAACAGAAGACAGAGTCAGTATCATCCTTTAAATCAGTATTGTTGGTGATGACAAGGGTCTCTTTTCTAGGTTGCTTGGTATGGCTGTTATGAGGTTATTAATAACTGTCATCAAAATAAAAAAGCTTTTAATAGCATTTTGTGTCATCACAGCTGTTAATAAGATATATCTGACAGAAACAGGCAAAAAACTCAGAAATTACCTGAATTTACACTGTCCACTGTCTTACAAATGGTCTCCTTAATGTGATGAAGGTTTCTAAACTAAAAATTTCTTATTTTTTGTAGTTTTGTCTGTTGTGACCCCTCACTATACAAACATTGATAACTAATGCTGACTTTATCTCTTAAATGATACTTCTATACTACATACTTCTTTCTATTTCTATTTCTTCAATACATTCACTGTTTATAAGTATTTATAATTCCCCTCTGACACCATTCAAATGAATTACTGCATACTATGTATAGTTGGCTGCCAGCAGCGCTTGCGTGCAGCCATCTCACTTCTACTGAGGAAGAGCCATGCTCGAAAATTCTATTGTGTGTTCGTGTTTTTATCGTGTACCAACGCCGCTGGAATCCCCTTCTTTGGTAAGCGGTGGTTTTTTATCCTATCCAATGTTCAACATATACATTATTTTACACTTATGATGGAACAGCTGCAGTTAATTAAAAATAATTTTCCAGGCTGCACTTGGCATCCAGTGTAGAAATTGTTAACTGCTCTGAGAAAATAACCATCGACAAATTATTTTGATGGTAATAGAAAAGGCAATACAAATGGTATCATTTAAAGCATTTTATAAATTTTGAAAATTCAGTTTGCAATGAAGTGCAGTACTTGGAACATAAATCGGTGGTAAAAATCTTGTTGAGAAGTGAAAAAGAACGTGCTAAGAGTTCTCTAGAGCTTGAGTTGGAATCTCTCAGACAACAATGAAAAAATTTTAAACGGCATATACAATATAAGTAAGTTGTAAACTATTGAAAATTCTCTAGTTATGAAAAAAAGTTGTTGGATATTATAGGTTTAAAGATAAATGTAAATTTCTATTTAAAAATGTATATAAAAAATACTTGTAGACATTAAAAACAGAGACAATCAGTTTTTAATAGGGTCACAAATCACCTTACTCAACATCAGGAAGTGGAATTGAGCTGATCTTCTTTATGTCATATTATGTAGAACTACAAATACACAGACGGAAAAAAAAATCCCAACACCAAGAAAAAATTATTGTAGAGTAATGAAATTTGGACAATGCATTTGTCAAGTTAACATGTTTAATTGATTAAATTTTCAAGATCACAGGTTAATTTAAGCTCAAGAAAATGCATTTCAAATGTGAAATACTGTTAAATTAATAGCCGGTGTAACCTCCAGAATTTTGAATGCAAGCCTGCAAACGTGAATGCATTGTGTCATACAGGTTTCGAATGTCACTTTGTGGTATGGAGTTCCATGCTTGTTGTACTTGTGCTGTAAATACTGGGACGGTCAGTGCTGGCTGTGGATGATGCTGGAGTTGTCGTCCAATGATATCCCATACGTGTTCAATTGGAGACAGATCTGGTGATCTCGCAGGCCAAGGTAACATGTCGACACTCTGTAGAGCACGTTGCGAGACAACAGCGGTATGAGGGCGAGCGTTATCCTGTTGAAAAACTCCCCCTTGAATGCTGTTCATGAATGGCAGCACTACAGGTTGAATTACCAGACTGACGTACAAATTTGCAGTCAGTGTGTTTGGTATAACCACAAGAGTGCTCCTGCTGTCATAGGAAATTGCTCCCCAGACCATGACTCCAGGTGTAGGTCCAGTGTGTCTAGGCCGCAGACAGTTTGGTTGCAGGCATTCCCCTGGCCTCCTTCTGACCAACACTTGGCCATCACTGGCACCAAGGCAGAACCTGCTTTCATCAGAAAACACAACAGATCTCCACTCCGTCCTCCAATGAGCTCTGGCTTGACACCACTGGAGTCGCAAACGGCGATGGCTTGTAGTCAGTGGAATGCACGCTACAGGGCGCCTGGCTCGGAGCTGTCCTTGAAGTAACCGATTTCTAACAGTTCGTTGTGTCACTGTGGTACCAACTGCAGCTCAAATTTCTGCCGCAGACGCAGTACGATGCGCCACAGCTGTACGCCGAATACGGCGGTCTTCCCTCTCAGTAGTGCCACGTGGCCTCCCGGAACCCGGTCTTCTTGAGGCAGTACCATCCCTTGACCACTGCACCCAACAATCATGCACAGTGGATACATTCCGGCCAAGTCTTTCTGCAATATCGCGAAAAGAAAATCCACCTTCTCATAGCCCTATTACACGACCTCGTTCAAACTCGGTGAGCTGTTGATAATGGCTTCTTCGTCTTCTTAAAGGCATTCTTGGCTAACATCAACTCACTATGTCAAATCTCAGCGGTAAATAACGTTCACAAACTTTACAGCGCGTATTTAAAGCAAACCTGATTTGCAAGCTCTGAGTAGCGCTACTAGCGCCACACTTATGCGCGAAGCGCGAAATTTGAATCGATGTCATCTTTCAGATGTATAAACACGCCTACCAAATTTCGTTTATCTAACACAAGTCTTTCTTGGTGTTGGGATTTTTTTTTCCGTCTGTGTAGATATAACCATTTAATTATGATAAGGAAAAGTAAATAGCTTTTAGGAAATGTAAATTAGAAGATAAACCCATCACTCACCAAAGTTTAAAGGAAGAGGGTTGCAACAAACATACAAAACAATGCACCATAAATAATTATGAACTATATCGCAGTGGTAACATTAAACAGATTTCTAGCTGCATCAAAATCGGTTTGTGTGGTGACAATTCAAAAGTTATCACTGCTTCCATTGTCAAGCAAATGGGTCATTTGGCAAGGGAGCTGTATGCACACCACAGCTTACTGGCTTGGCATTGGAGACAGTATATGGATTGAGGGGTAAAATAATGTGAATTATACTATCAACAACTATTGGGGACGAGGCAGTAAACATATAACAAGTACTGGCAAAAAGTACTAGTAGATATGCATACCTGTTATGTTCAAGCCATGTATGAGACTAGAATTAATACCAAATATGGATGTTAGCGTAGAGGGCTAGTGCACCATAGTTAAAGGCATGGGCACCTAAAGCCAGGGTGAGTTATTGATAGGAACCCCGAGAGTTATTTCATAGTTAATTGAAGAGGCGAAACAGCCAAGGGCTGGGAATGATCCCAGGAGTTAGGATAAAGCCAATGTCTGCACCCTCTGAGATTGACAGCGTAAGCATACCATCCAGTTATAACAAGATGTGGTCTATTGTAAGGAACTGTTAAGTAACCTTTCTGTTCCTGTATACTCTCTGTAAATGTTCATTGTACACATATTTTCTTAAGGCAAACCTTGTGTTATTGCTAGTTCTATCATAATCTATCAGCACCTGTGAGCTGATCTTCACTCAGCATATTTTAATTTCTGTTTAATATACAAGATTTTGAGTAAAGTTTGATTAAAGTAAAAAACTTGAAGTGTTCCTAGGCATTTGGAGAGTTCACAGTTCCTCGTCCAAACCAAAAAGAAGCTAAACTAACATCAGTAGGGTTACTGAAACTTCTATGAGATGTGTTAGAGCTGGTTTTTTTTTTTATGTCATGCTACGGACTTGAAAAGCAAAACCTTATCTCCACATGAAATTTCATCCAAATCACTAGAGCCATTTCTGATATCATCTGGTTCACCACCTAATAAATTGCTTTTAACGAAAAATGCTATTATTATGTTAAATACAAATCTTAATGCTAATCAGGGATTAATCATTAATGCAAGATTTGTAGTAATTTACTTAGATGAGAATATCATCAGCACTAAAATCATTCACTCCAATAAAACTATACTAATACCTCACAGTAACATCACATCTTCTGATCAGCCATGCCTTTACAAACAATAAGATAACAATTCCCAAAAGAAATAACCTTCATTACGAACATTAATAAAGCACATGGTCAGATGCTTCAAAAGGCAGGATTGTTTTTATACAGAACCTGTTTTTTCGTATGGACACCCGTACGTGGTTTCTTCATGAGTTTGTAGATTCGTTAATGTTTATTTTTATGTTAAAGACACACACACACAGTCAAAAAGTCAATGAGGATCATATTATAACTGTTAATATTGTTAGGAAGTTTTATAAAGTAAAGAAGAATTTAAAAAGGACATCTGACAATGCAAATATTTTCTAAACATCTAATTTTCAAATGTTTTACAATTAAACATGTGGTATTTAATGATAATGACTTTTTACAGTAAATGTGATATTTATTAATACTCTTCAAAATAAAATACATTTCATTAATAAATACTTGCATTTACTTATTTCCACATTATTACAGTATATTACCATTCGTTGACTGTCCACGATACTACTCACATGGTAAGCAAGTGTACAAAAATTATTCATTTAAAGTTACAAGAGTTCCTTGCTGTAATCATAGACAACATACATCAGCCCAGCTTACTGGTACCTGAAACGTATACAAGATGGTGTTAACCCCGTTTCTGTGATACCAAATACAAAAATCGTTAATTTTTTGTTGAATCGCCTTTTTCCAGGGAAGACACCTATTTGGGTAAACTTAAAAAACAAAACGTTATCCAAATATGAAATTTCATCCAAATCATTAGAGAAATTTCTGAGATCCTAAAATTATATATATACTCAAGAATTGCTCGTTTAAAGATATAAGATAAAAGTGCTAACCCCTCTCTGGGTCCTCAATCCTCTGAAAAAGCCAGCCTCTGATATTCATCTAGCTTCTGGTCTCTGCAAGTTAGTGAGGTGCATTCTATCAAGATTAGATTACTACATTTACCATACTGCCAGTGAGTGATTGGTAAGGTAAATCTGTTGACCGTAATCTGTTAAGGTGATCTGACTGTTCATTGGAAAAGGATTACAAAATACCATGTACATAAAACTACATAATTTAATGGCAAATAAAGAAGACAGCAACAATAGAATAAATATACTGAAAAATAATTATTATTTTTAATTCAGAGGGTAATGATCCATTTGGAGATGTAGGTGTGCACACACCAAGGATTACTGCATTACATGCTTGGATTTGATGGATGGTAAGTTAAAGGTTAGCGGTTTCCTATGTCTACTGCTTCCTGCAGGATTCATGGAGGCAGAGCTTTGCATTCCCATTATAACCTTTCAAGCGTTAGATTTGAGGTGATAGGGTCAATTCCATGCTCCAGCTGGTCTTTAATTTCTCACGGAGTTTTCTCCACAGTATTCATTAGATAGCAGGCTGGGTGGGCCTGGGGAGTCGTGGAGGGGTAAAACAATGGGAAGAGAATTATTAATAATTTGAGGGCAAGGGCAAAGGGTATAGGATAGGCAGTGGTGGAAGACACATAAATAAACAAAATTTAATAATGAGTAAGTAAGGGAGCAATAATAGACTAAATACACTAAAAACTTCAAACAGTTCTTATGTTAAAACTTGTTAGAATTTCAGGAAATTTCTCTAAATGACCCAAGCTCAATATAATTATTTATTGTGTGACTTAATTTTATTTTTTCTAAAAACATACTATTATTTTAGAATATCAATATTTTGTAGTTTATCCAACAAATTACAAACATTTATGTTTATGACGGAACTAAACAAGGGAAGGACAAGAAAAATATCCATCACTTACTACAAATGCAGGCAGAAGAACCAGACAAACACAAATACTTATCTGACAAAATTAAGAATCTTTTATTTGCAGATGACAATAACCTGACTGTGAGAAAAACACCAAACAGCAATCTAGAATTTAAATTAAATGAATTACTTAGTGAAGTAGCAAATTGGATTAAGGTAAATTCATTAAAATTAAATTTTGGAAAAAAAACACACACACATTATATTAGGTTTAAAACAAAAAATTATGCACAGCCAGATTTACAAGTAAACTATAAAAATAACGCAATCTTAGAAACAAAGAGTATAAAATTCCTTGGTATCAAAATAGATGAGAAACTGTGTTGGCATGAACATATCACTTCACTACTGAAGAAGTTAAGTAGCACCACCTTTGCAATACGAACACTTTCTCTAGATCTAGAATTAACGAAACAGGTGTACTCTTCATATTTTCATTTAGTGATGTCGTATGGCATAATTTTTTGGGGAAACTCTTCACAAAGTAAAAAAGTTTTCATAGCGCAGAAAAGAGCTATTAGGATTTTGTGTTGGGTAAAACCAAGAACGTTTTGCAGACAACTTTTTTTTTTTTAAAAAACTCAATATTCTTACAATGGCTTCTCAGTATATATATTCTCTCATGTTTTTTGTCATAGATCATTTTAACCTGTTTACTTCTAGTACACAGGTACATAATTTCAATACAAGAAACAGAAATAACTTGCACAAAACACAATCATCTCTATCATTAGTACAAAGAGGAATTAATTATTCTGGTAAACATCTGTTTAATAAACTTCCCAATGGTATAAAACAGTTTGCAGATAATAAAAATATATTTAAAGAAAAACTGAGAGATTATCTTATTGGCAACTCCTTCTACACCATTCTTGAATTTGAACAAAACAATTAATTGTATTCAATATGACTTTTGCAAAATTCAGTTGTAAAAATTAATGTTTATTTTTATTAATGTTAAATTTTATTCTCTTTATTTGTCTTTGTAACATATAATTGTTTTAACTATGATTATGACTCATATTGTATATATGTGTATTAACCGTGACATGTTTCACATCCCAGAGGTCCTTCCTCAGTAGGGATCCATGAAACAAGATTGATAAATAAATAAATAAAATATAATAAATAAATAAAATTGTGAAGCTGTTATTGTTAGAGTTGTGCGAACTGAAATATTTTGCTTCTGGATAGTGAGGGAGGATAGATTATTTTGGTCCGGGTAACAGCCCGCCAGAGAGAGAGAGAGAGAGAGAGAGAGAGAGAGAGAGAGAGAATGCAGGTAAGAGTAACAAGAAAAGTGAGAAAGCATGTAATGTCTAGTAAGGAGGGATAGACCAGAAAAATCATGTGATAGCAAAGGGTGACTATGATTGTAAGAAAAGCCAGAAGTAGTGGTCAGCCATATTTGTTGAAGTTAGTATTATCCTGGAGTTTGTCTGTGCTGGCTGGAAGTATTAAGTGTGGTGAGGATACCTGCCATGTGGTCATTACAAGCACTCCAAATCAGCGAGTACTGGGAGATCATGTGATGAATCCAAGTCGGGAATTCCTTCAAGAGAATGTTTGTTGGCATAAGAGTGAGCCAGTAACATGTTTTTTCTAAATGTACCTTCAAGTATTTTTAGATAGAGTGTCAATTATTGGAGCAGTTAACCTAGCACATGTTTGGTATCAACCTGTGACTTTAGGATGTAACTGTAACGCAAGTGTTTTATGTTCTTTATTTTGGACTATTATATTCCTTTTCTGATTAAACTATTTCAGAGAGTGAACAGTGTTTTCAAGAATATGGGTGGCACCAAATTTGGTACAGCATTAACTTTAACTTATCAGTTAGGTACGACACAAAGCTAGACAGTACACAATCAAAACTTATTAACAGTGTGTGAAATTAATAAAGAAATAAACCTTTAGCTGTGAACTAAAATAATAGGACATGATAGCTACTTGTTACCCATGCAGTGGTGACTTTTTGATAGTATTATGGTAACAGCACAAACTCACAAGACTCGAGCAAACAACTTGACGTTACAACAGCCTTCCCATTACACCTTTTACTTGCATCCTTGGCTCACCTCGATTCTCCAAACCCTTCATCTTCTTCTTCAATTCCTAATTATAACACCAGTGTCGTGGCACCACCATAGGTACATGCAAGAACCCCATTCTATGCCAAGCAATTTCTAGTTTGCCTGGGGAATATTTCCTTAACCACATCCTCTTTAACCCCACTTTGTATATAGAAGGTGTATTTCTAATATGGAACCACAGTGAAAAACCATCTCCTAGAATCCATTAATTCTATTATTTATTTATTTATTGCATGGTAAATTAGACACTTTTAAGATACATGGGAACAAAATATACATATTGCAACTTTACATGATTACAGACATACATCTCATTTATTAATATAGTCTATCGATTCCTGAGTTTCCAGCAGGGAACTCACAGGTTCGCCATTCTTCAATAATATGACCCATAGTCTGAGTCTCTCTGCATTCGCATTAAGGGGATGGTTCCTTGCCCCACTTGTGCAAGGAATGTGTACATCTGCTGTGAGTGTGCTGTTGAGTGTGGATCAAGTTTTATGTGGTATATCAAAACCTGCTTGCTTTTGTGTAATAAAAGGTATGCAGCTACTTTGGTGTACAGTCCACTCCTGGATTCAAGCTTTGGTGATGTTGAAATCTTCTTGTGTAGCATCCCTTACCAATTTCATTGGCGGTTTGCTAGACCGAGGTCTGTTGATGTTGGTATCTTCAATATCTTGGTGGATTTGCAAGTCTCTGTTGTCAATTATCCTCTTGTACTCACATGTAAGAGCATTAATCAATCGCAGGTTAGGTGGTGGTATGATGCTCAGTATCAAGAGCCATTTTGCGTGAGTTGTCTTGATCATGCCTGCAATCATTCACATAGTATTATTAAGTTGAGTGTCCACTTTTTTCACATGGGGTCTATTCAACCAAACTAGGGCACTACTTGGCAGCCGAGAAGACAAGACCCAGAGCAGAGGAGCAGAAAGTGGAGGCTGATGCACCCCAGGGGGTACCAAACAGTTTCTGAATTATATTGTTTCTTGTTTTTATACTCAGTCATTTTCGTTAGGTGTGCATTAAAAGATAATGTTATGTCAAGGGTAACACCCAGGTGTCTTATTGTGGGTAAGTATGATTTCTTAAAACCGTATGTTAAGTTCCCTTCTAGTTAGTTTGCTATTCAGATGGAAGCAGGTAACCTCTGTTTTAGACGCATTGGGGTGGAGTCTCCACATATGGAAATATTTTTCCATTGATACAGATCCTCAGTTAGGATTTCTTCAGACATTTCGATTGATCTGAACCTTGTGGCGAGAACCTAGTCATCGGCATAACTGAACTATTTTTTAACTTGTTTCCAGCATGTCTGTGATATACAGGCTGAAAAGGAGTGGCATGAGCACTCTTCCCTGCAATAGGACGTTCTTAAGTTTCCTCTGGGAGCTGATGTTGGTGCCAATGACTACCTGGAACACCCGATCATTAATCATGTTGCCTAGCAGGTGTGCAATAAGTGTTAAAGGAATTTCAAGAAGAACCGAGAGGTCGATACATGCAGCTGAAGTTTTTAGTTTCCTCGGGAATCCTGCTACAATACAGATAGTTAGCCATAAAACTTGATCTACACAACTCCATCCTTGTCAGAGGCCTGCCTGTTCCACTAGAATCACTTCAAACAATCTCTGGTTGATTCTGTTATTTATAAGTCTCTCCAGTAATTTGTAGGTCACAGAAAGTAAAGCAATTGGTCTGTAGTTTTTTGGGCAGTCTGAATGCTTATCTGGTTTTAGTAAAGCTATTATCTTACAGCATTTAAATTGCTGGGGAATATTGCCAGACTGCATAATGTTCGTAAAGAATCGCACCCTCCATTTTTGGGTGTACTTGCCACAATTTATTAAGAATTTGGGGTGTATGTTGTCAAACCATGGAGCTTAGCTCGGTGAGGTTTTCTTAATGGTCTCCGAAATATCTTTGCTGGTAAAGGGGCAAGAGTCTTCAGTTTCTGTGGCTTTCTACTAATAATAACTGTTCTACCAACTTCACCTAGATTATCTCCCACAGACACATCAAGTTCCTCAATGTGGGCACTGCTCCACAGCAGGGTGCATTTAATATCTCTGTACTCATCAAACTGTTTAATTTGCAACAATATCTACACTACAACAGTTTCCATCCATTCCACACCAAATGTTCTTCCCTTAAAGTTTTGCCATTTGTTGTTCTGATGAAGAATTTCCCTCCCAGTACCCCCCAAAACTTATCTCAGGTACTCATTTACCACTGTTACCCAATAGCCCTTGTACAAAAACAACACTCCACCTAACTACTCTTGCCCTGTATTCATCACCTAGTTCTCTCCTGATCTCAAGTCGCCAACCAAGTCTTGCAACATGGCCATGACTTCCTTTCCAGAGATGTGCACGTTGCTTCTCAGAATTCTACCCACTGTTTGTCGCACATGTCTGAGCAGACCAAAAAATCTTATGAATATCTTGCTCCAAAAATACTCTGCTTCAGATTCTCAAAAACTACCTCAACAAGTGCTTTACAGTGAGAGCTAAACCACTACCACATCTGAAACAGGAACATATTTATTCTGGACACCAAACATCTTCCTTGCCTAAATCACTGATACAATCCTACCAATAACCCATTACTTATTGTTTATCTATACCTATAAAATGCAAGTCTTGATCATGTTGTAACTGTCACACTATGACGTCATTCTATGGTGTCGCACTTTCAGCCTTCGTTGCCCAACTTATGACTAGAGATGTTGTTCTGGGTTATGCATGTTATTTAATAAAAATTCTATTTAGCTAATCATCCACAAATAAATTAACTGTCAGAACACTGAAAGAAAAGTACTTATCCTGTTTAAATCAACATAATTATTAGTTTCCTATATTTATTTAATATTCATTGAAAATAAAAGTATTTCTTAAAATATTTGGCAACAGATAGATAGATAGATAGATATATAGATATGTAAGATAAAATCTTTAATTTTTAGATTAGATTGTTTTACAACCGGAACTTGATGTTGTAAGACAACCAGTTCACACTGGGGTTGGTGCAAAACCTTCTGTCTCAGCTCTAACTGAGGACTGGCCTAGAATAATTCCAGGTCTTCCTTTGCCATATTAAATTTTTTGCCAGTTAGCTTAATAAAACCCCAAAATAGGGAAAGGGTATAGATAATAATGTTCACAAGTTTATTGCTGTTAAATATTGATTATATTCTTGGAAATTAACAGTCACAGACTGAATTGCCATCAGTTGCAGATTCGATTAACCGATTCAAGCCAGACCAAACCCCATTGTTCTGAATTCAATTAATTAACACATGAGCATAAAATAAAAGTTCGTCACACGCTTCTAGAGATAAACTTGTCCACCAACGATTAACATTTAAGTAATGCTGAAGCACCATATGGCAAAAATACTGTTTCAAAACTACAAGGCTACTTTCTAACTGAAACTTACAGACTGAGCGAACCTACATTATGTCAAAATGGAGCGTGGTTACACTCATACCAATTCTGCAATATTGAATTTGTGAATGCTTCACGGATGAATGACTGGCTGGCCACGAGGAAAAGTTCGGGTTACTATTTGTAGAAAACGTCTATGGGAACACAAAGACTTCCTGGATTCTCACGAGAACAGTCTGGTCACCTGATCAGATATAAGATCTCACACTTGTAAAATTTCATCAGAATTCGACCTTGATGACTAAAATTATTTCTATCATTCTGAAATTTTTATCCTTATGAAAAATTTTGTAGCTGTACTAGTTTTGCCATAAAAAAATTATTTTAAGCAATTCCCAAGGCCTATTAGTAACTTTTGTAATTTTGTTGTTAACTAACTGAAATAAATTGTATTTTACTCCTAAAAGGCGACTTTTTCATTTACTATCAAGAAAAGCATGTTTACTATTATCAAAAAGGTGAAACAAAATTTGTAAACCAAAAATAGGATCTGACTAATCTATATTTCAGAAATTATTGAAACTATCGATCTGAAAGCAGCTTTAAACAATTTTATGTACATCAAAAATGATCACTTAGCAAATTGGAAGTCTCTAACTGCCTTCTTCGATTTACAATGAATTTTTGTAAATATCATTCCAGGTGAATGCTTAAAGCTGATGCAACAGAAGATGCTACCTTGATCATATACTTTCTAAAAACTGTAAAACCTGATTTCTATCTTGAATTAACTTAGCAACTGACTTCAAAAATGATATGCAATATTATTCAATTTAACTCATGGTTCTTAGAAAAAATTTTGTAACCTTACAATGTCACAGCAGAGGGCATAGGTAATTTAATTTCTTAAAATAATTTAAATTGTTTTATTAGTGTCCTGTTACTTCATTAAATCATTTTAATTAAAACAGTTCCTCACTGTTCATGATGCATACAGCCTAGACTACAATTAAAACTAATATTACATGGTAGTAAAGTTGTTAAGATTTATTTTCAATTTCCTTTACTTTCACTGGCGACATATTTCAGCCACATGTAACTGCATTAGCCATTCAAATGTTGTAATATCGATCAGAATCATGAATAGCAAAAAAGAAAGATATAATAATCTGTAAAGATGTTTGATCAAATTAATATCATGATGCATTATTGCTACTAAAATGTGATACAGTACATGTATTAATGTGTGTGTGATTTAAGTATTGTTTTTCTGGCAGCAAGTTTAGCGTAGTATATGGTTAGGTTGAAATGCAACCTGGACACAATGGCAACAGAAACACTTTGATACAGCACAAGGCACGAGGGATTACATTGAGCTCTATTTTATTTAGTTAAGCAATTAGTGAGAAATCCATTGCCACAACACTGAAAGAAAAGTATGTATTTTTTTTACATTGGCATATTAATTAACAATTGATTTTTTACTGAACTCATTGCTTGGTTTGAATGACAGAAGTTTTAAATTGATCAAAATCTATGAGGCCTAAACCACAGTTAAAATTAATATTATGTGGCATAACATACAGGTAAGTTGTTAAGATGTATTTTCATCATAATTGGATGAATGGTTTAGGAATTCATTGAGGACAAACATACAAAGAAACATTCCCATAGGCCCATATATATACTTTACCGAGATCAATAATTCAATTTGTAATAGTTTACTCCCACCACCTCCAGCTGCCCCACCTTGTTTTATAAGGTGTAGCTAATCATGTGGTAAGCTGTGTTGTGTGCACACCACCTTGCCAAATAGCCCAATCTTACCAACATCAATAAGATTTTAAACTGAAATATTGTAAAGTGTCTTTGTGTTTTAGTGATCCTCTAGCCCTCCTGCCTCCATCGATACTGACAGGTATTTTCCCTATCCTTCCTTATTTTCATTGCCTAATGGCACTTTCTCTGGCCCCATTATCAATAATGGTGGAATTATTATAACTTGCTTTCATTCTCATAAATAAAGATTCTATGATTTATTAAGTATTAAAAATGTCTGATTTTAATTTAAAATACTATTCAGACAATATAATCTGATGAGAAAACCTAGCTATGTGCAACCAACAGCGTTAGAGGTTCACATCTTGCTTAGAAATGGAATTGGCATTTAGACGGAGCATGTCGCAGCGAAACAACTGGATATAGATGATTACTGTGTTTACGTCAAACACCAAGAAACAGCCATGTTTCAGAAAATTCTATATCAGTTTGCACTCCATGGTGACTATATTTACCTTGATGGCTCAAAAAGTAAGGTATGTGTCTCTAATACTGGTGAGGATGTGAAAACTGAATGTGACACCTGAAATATACCTGGTTTTTCTGTGGAATGCAAATTTTATGGTATTTTTCTGATGCCTTGATGGGGCCTTTTTAATAAACTTTTAAACTCCCAGCAAATTAAAATCACAGAAATAAAATAAAAAATTGTCACTTTGACAGAACAAGCGAAAAATTAACAGCAGGTTAGCATGAAAATTCCAATCACACTCTCTGCTTTTACAGCACTAAAATTCACTAAACTTGTCAGATTATATTGTCTGAAGGGTATTTTAAATTCGAAACACATACATTCAATCACCATTGTCATGCGTGAATTAAAAAAAAATGGATTCATGTGGAGCACTAAATGATAAACAACCAAAGTTGCTACTACATTTGTGGACATATCTTTCAGTATTGTTGAACAGAATGTTCAAAACTTTAAGTAAGTATAGTCTAAAACTTCTTAATATAATGCTTATTGATAAACTGTATAAAAATCAAACTGTTCTAACTGTAGCTTATAATTACAGTTTCTTATATTCACAGAACAAGTGGCCTTAAAAAAAAATGATTGTTCTATATCCAACAAGTGTATTCACATTTGAGATCAGACTTTATTTTTAAACAATTAGCTGTAAAATATAATAATGTTTTTTTACACATATGATATATATTTTGCAAGAAGTGAAAAGGAAATAATGAATGAATATTTTTTTAACAGGACGTGTGTTTGAACCCAAGACCGCCACATCGACAGACCAGTGTGTTACAACCCAGCCACCTGGACAAATGCCTCATCAATTATATAACCAAAGTAAAGATATATACATAAAGATACAAAATTTCGTGATTAAATCGTAATCTGTATAAAGAATAAAACTGTTATTACAGAAGTAATCTTATATATATATAAAAATAGACGTGTTTTTTCCTACATTTCACTTTTCAGCCACCACTACCTAGCACAGATCACTGATGTTTGTGGTTGCAAGTAGCATAGAGTTTCCTGTTGTGCACAACGTTGGCCGAATGCCGATAGCTGTAGGGATGTGGGAGATATAATGATTAAAGTTGGTCAGTGCAGGGCGTTTTCGTATTTCGACCAAAAATTCGTATCTCCGTATACTTCTCTATCCTTCCACAACTACATAACGTAGACCTTTGGTGTTTCTATGTGGTAGTAGATTCGTCTTTCCTTTCATGCACTATGGTTGTTAGATGTCGGTAGCTATGGGGGTGTGGGAGATATGGGGGTTGAAAGTGGTCAACCTGTGGCAATTTCATACTTCTGCCAAAGACAAAAGTGTCATGATGTATCACTTTTCAGCGAAAACTACAGATCACAGATAACTGGCGTTTGTGTGTAGTAGTAGCACAGAGTCACCTTTCGATCACAACAGCGGCCGAATTTCAGACACTGTGGTACTGTGGTAGATATGGTGGTTGTAAGTGGCCGACCAAGGATATTTTCGTATTTCGACTGTCTCCGCATATGTCACTTTTCTGCCACAACTACATAGCATAGAGCATTGGTGTTTGTGTTTGGTAGTAGAATCATATCTCATGTAGTGCACTATGGTTGTTAGATGTCGGTAGCCATGGGGGTGTGGGAGAAATGGGGGTTGAAAGTGGTCGACCTGTGGCAATTTCATACTTCTGCCAAAGACAAAAGTGTCATGGTGTATCAATTTTCAGCGAAAACTATAGGTCACAGATAACTGGCGTTTGTGTGTAGTAGTAGCACAGAGTCACCTTTCGATCACAACAGCGGCCGAATTTCAGAAACTGTGGTACTGTGGTAGATATGGTGGTTGTAAGTGGCCGACCAAGGATATTTTCGTATTTGACTGTCTCCGCATATGTCACTTTTCTGCCACAACTACATAGCATAGAGCATTGGTGTTTGTGTTTGGTAGTAGAATCATATCTCATGTAGTGCACTATGGTTGTTAGATGTCGGTAGGTATGGGGGTGTGGGAGAAATGGGGGTTGAAAGTGGTCGACCTGTGGTAGTTTCATACTTCTGCCAAAGACAAAAGTGTCATGGTGTATCACTTTTCAGCGAAAACTATAGATCACAGATAACTGGCGTTTGTGTGTAGTAGTAGCACAGAGTCACCTTTCTATCACAACAACGGCCGAATTTCAGAATCTGTGGTACTGTGGTAGAGATGGTGGTTGTTAGTGGCCGACCAAGGATATTTTCGTATTTCGACTGTCTCCGCATATGTCACTTTTCTGCCACAACTACATAGCATAGAGCATTGGTGTTTGTGTTTGGTAGTAGAATCGTATCTCATGTAGTGCACTATGTTGTCAGATGTCGGTAGCTATGGGGGCGCGGGAGAAATGGGGGTTGAAAGTGGTCGACCTGTGACAATTTTATACTTGTGCCAAAGACAAAAGTGTCATGGTGTATCACTTTTTAGCGAAAACTACATATCACAGATAACTGGCGTTTGTGTGTAGTAGTAGCACAGAGTCACCTTTCGATCACAACAGCTGCCGAATTTCAGAATCAGTGGTACTGTGGTAGATATGGTGGTTGTAAGTGGCCGACCAAGGATATTTTCGTATTTCGACTGTCTCCGCATATGTCACTTTTCTGCCACAACTACATAGCATAGAGCATTGGTGTTTGTGTTTGGTAGTAGAATCATATCTCATGTAGTGCACTATGGTTGTTAGATGTCGGTAGGTATGGGGGTGTGGGAGAAATGGGGGTTGAAAGTGGTCGAACTGCGGCAATTTCAATTTTTTACAATCACGAACGAAGTCGTGGGTACCAGCTAGTAAGTTAAATAAAACTATTCTAAATCAAACTGGAAGAAAAATAATTTTTCATTTCTCTGTTCTTTTGACACCGTCCAGCTGTGATACACGATTTCTTGTACAGGAAAATTGCTACAGCACTGCCAGTAGTCAGAAAACGTGACAACATTGTAGGAAGCAAGTGTGGCAACATTGTACCAGGAAATAATCTTAATCCTCCTACTTCCTTCAGCAAAGAATACCTTTATAACGCGAAAATAATAAATGCAATAATTTAACATTCGATAAAAGATTTTATAGGTTTCACTACAATTAACCAACTTAAAGTTGGAAATTATAGCTGGTAACTGAAAATACGACGAGAATCCATGTTAATTGTATGAGGGCAATCAAAAACATAAGGTCTCACAAGCACCGTTTTAAAGGTTGAACAAGTATCTATTACCATTTTGGAACACACATTTGTAGATGCTGTGACAGTTTATGAATGACCAGGCATGGTTGAAAAGCGGTGACGCTCCAACCTCTCATTCGGGAGAACATAGATTGAAATCCTCGTTCGACCATTCAGATTTGGGATTTCGAAGGTTTCCCCAAATCACTTCATATGAAAAATGGAACAGTTCCTTTAAAAAGGCATGGCCAACATCGTTGCCACTACTTCTATCCCACCTCTAGGGAAGGAATTCGACCAAGGCCTTCTAAAAGAATCATACCGGCATTTGCCTGGAGTGATTTGAGGAAACCATAGATAACCCATATCTGGATGGCCGATGGGGAGTTCAAACCACCTCCTCCCGAATGCAAGGCCAGAGCGTTACCGCTTACCCATGGGGCTCTGCCTTTCAGTCTTTAAACATTATCAACCTTACTTTACCGGTAGGCTGTGTTTGTTTGAATTCTTGAGGCTTAGGCAATTTCAGAGTCGATTATCATGGGTGACGAAACATGAGCGTTCAACTTGACACCTGAGACTAAAGAACAATCACGTGAGTGGAAACACCCTTCATCGCTAAAGGCTGCTGTTTATTTATATTATTATACTGTAGCAATTCCATACAAAGAATAACGTAGGAAATTT
Source organism: Vandiemenella viatica (assembly GCA_031002005.1). NCBI lineage: Eukaryota > Metazoa > Arthropoda > Insecta > Orthoptera > Morabidae > Vandiemenella > Vandiemenella viatica. The sequence continues at coordinate 271,983,908 of CM061920.1, forward strand.
CATGCCTTATTTTAACCCTTGTATTTATCAAATCACAATGCTGTAAAGCACATAAAGTAATTGTATACAGAAACTACTAACAGCATTGTAGAAAACGGAAAAAATGGATAAAAAACAGTAATTTACACACTCCCTGCTTCTAAGCCCGATTATCAATGAACTTTCTTTACTTATACCAGTTATAAAAGAATTTATGTTTGTCCTACGATAATAATTCGGCTGTAAATTTTTGAGCGACAATGGTCGTTTAATTTCTTACAGTACTAACATTTGGTTCTATGCAATTTCCTCTCATGTACGAGGCATGTTTTTTAAGTAAGTACCTTTTTGAAATTAAAAAAAGACATGCAAATATATCTCAATAATTTTATTTTTACATGAAGGCCTGTACCTTATTCTACTTTTCAACATAATTCCCTTCAATATTGAGGCATTTGTCATAACGTAGTACCAGTTTTTGAAAACCCTCCTCATAGAAGTCTGCCACCTGACTTGTTAACCACTGCATCACAACTGTGTTGACTTCGTTATCGTCTTCAAGACGCTGACCGCCCAGGTGTTTCTTCAAGTGCAGGAACAGATGGTAGTCACTGGGTGCCAGATCAGGGCCGTATAGAGGATGATCTAGAGTTTCCCATCGAAAAGATGTGATGAGGTCTTTAGTCTGATTAGCCACATGTGGACGGCCATTGTCATGCAGCAAAACGATGCCCTTGCTCAATTTGCCACGTCTTTTGTTCTGGATTGAATGGCGCAGATTGTTCAATGTCTCACAATAAGCTGCTGCATTGATTGTCTCATTACGAGGCAGAAATTCCACAAGCAATACTCCTTTCTGTCCCAAAAAACTGTGCACATGATTTTCCGGGCAGAAATCATTTGCTTGAACTTCACTTTTTTGGGTGAATCTGAATGCCGCCATTCCATGGACTGTTGCTATGATTCAGGTGTGATGTAGGCCACCCATGTCTCATCACCCGTAACAATTTGGTTTAAGAAATCATCACCATCATTGTGGTACCAGGGTTCCCACTCTTTTAGTAAAAGAAAAATTAAGGCCATTTTAAGGCTTTTTAAGGCAATTTTTTATATTTTTTAAGGCTACATTTAATGTATATTAAAATGTTATGAAAAAGTTAATATACAACTTACAGCAAAGAAATTAAAATATGCATGTTAAGATTATGATGAAATAAGATTTAATCGAGTTTAGAAATTAATAAATAATAAATTTCTAATCAATTTACTTTTGTTTTCACACAATACAGTGAATATTGAAACTTTTTCTCTTTCATATATTAAACATAAAATACAAAAACTACTATACCCCAGAAAACTGACACAAGGGCAAAAAGAAACATTACCACCTTAGTAATAAGAATTACTAACATATAAATGTATATTTTAACTTAAATTGTTTTTATGCGTTATAGCACTTTAGCAGTTACATCAGAGAAAGACTGCCAAATTGTCAGCTCAATTACTTATTAGATTTCAGGTACAATATTGAATGAGGAAGATTCATCCCCCCCCCCCCTTTTTTTTGAAAGCTACATCTAAAAGACCCGTTAAAGATGAAACATTTTCCATAGGTTTAAGAAATAGGTTAAAAACAACTTTTTAAATATCTTTCGAGTTACAGCAGCAGTTCCTATTGGATATTTGATCAAATATTTTCTTATAGGAGTAAAGTTTACTTAGCAGATGAGCTACAACATACTTAAAACATACTGGTAAGAGTTGTTGATATGTATGCAGGTTAAATAAAAAAATATATACTTTTTTAAATGATATATTTTTTTATTTTCACATTGTTTAAAAACAAAGGTCAATTCTCTTTTAAATCTTTCAATGGAGCCTTAATTTTACTTTCAACATCCTCAAATTAAGCTTTTTTAACTTTAGCGATTCGTCGAAAACTACTGGACTGTGTGATGTACATAACATCCCCTATAACCTCAGCTTTATCTGCTAGTTTATCAACATTATCTTCAACATCTTTAATTGCAGTTTCTAGATGTGCCTTTTTACACTTCAAATATTCCAAATCATCTAAAATAGATTTGCGTTTCACTCCCTGAATCCCTGTATTCTTTGCATTTTTTTTCTCTTCCAGGTACGCAATATACTTTTGACGAGCCATAGCTGCATATATCCTTAACTCCTTAGTTATCAACAACTTATTTTTGCTGTTTTTGAAATTTTGACTGACTAATATTTGAGCCACTAAAGAAACTTCTTTTAAATTTTCAACTTCCAACTGCTTGTTCACAGAGAAGCCTCGTTCAACATCTGCTTGTTCATGTGATAACAGCAACAATATTTTTACTACTTTGTGTACTCTGTTATAATCTTCTTTGCCTAGATACTTCTCTAAAAAGATATCTAATCGTGAATGCTCATCATGTGGATTAAATGAGCTGAAGTGGTTCGAAGCATTTGAGGCAACTGGTGATAAAAAAACTGTGATACTATATAAGAATTTCATCACAGTTTCCTTCTCCAATTTAATTTATTTTTTACAAGGGAATCAGAAGATATTTCATCTTTTTATAACAGTTGCTATTATTTAGCGCCATCTGTCTAGGATCAAGGCAAGTGATACTTCTTACAACTCTATAATTTATAGGAGATTTGTCCAGTATGTGCTTAATCATCGTAAAAATGAAGTCTTTGACCTCCATTTTCATCTTGAAAACTTCTTTCTCAGACACTTTCTTGTCGAATATCAAAGCCTCGATAAGTTGATCGTCTGCAACTCCTAAACTGATGTTGCTAACACTGGAAAGCTTCGAAACACCACTCAGGTTTAATGTTGCCATGTTTTGTACATTAGTAAATACTTTTATGTGTTATTTCTTAAAAACATTGAAGATAACAATAAAATTGGTAATACATTTTCTTATATCCTCTGCCATAAATGGCAAGAGAGGTTTTTTGCTCTGATAAAAAGCCAAGAATGGGGTTGTCATTTTAGACACCGAAATGAAAAATTTCAGTTTTGAACAAATGAGATTATCTTTCACTGCCTGTTGAATTGTTAAAAAGGACTTACATGTAGGTTTAGGCAAAGAGCCCTTTTCCACATTGTATGTGGCTTTTAACATTGTCCCAAATTTCTAATGCTCTTTCTGCTGCAAGTAAATTTTCCAACCACCTGTGCAAACAAAATTTTGAGGGCATTTTTTTACAAGTGGAAATATTAAGGAAATCCTCTCTTTTCGCGGGTGAATCTTTAAATAACCAAAATAAGGCAACTAGGACTGAATCAAGGTGCCAGTCAGAAGCTTGGCAACCATGTTTAAATGCTTTATTTACGACATGTAAACCACATGTTCCCACATCCAACATTTCACAATTAAATCCAGTTCTTAATTTCTTTTGCAACATATTGAAAAATTTCAAATTTATGGATGGACCATCCATTGAAACCTGTATCACTTTTTGGAGAGAGAACTTCTCAACTGCTTCCAAAAAATGTTCAATCAAATCTTCAGCTTTGGCATGGCCCATAAAAACAGAAGTTAAATATGAGGTTTCAATTGTGTTTGAACATTCATTCCAGTTCGCACATGGACATCGAGTTGTTTACTTTGTAAGAAGTTGTTTAAACTCTCATGTAAGACACAGGCATATACGAAGCAGAACTACATAAGAGAGGTTCTGTGCAAAGACTCTACTATTTGCTTGAAATATAAGCACTTTGACTCACACTTGGTCAAGGTCGAGCCAAAGAGAAATCTGCAGATTAGCGTGTCGCTGGATAGTGAAATTTAATACGCCGTATCTCGGTGTTAAAAAAAATCAGGCTTTTTCAAAGATTTTAAGGCTTTTGAGCAAATTTTAGGTCCTTTTAAGAGCCCTTAGAAATCAAAATGAAAATTAAGGCCTTTTTAAGGCCCGTGGGAACCCTGGGTACTGCTCAAGGAAAGTCAATGCACTGCCTAAACGTTTGGTTTTGTGCACATCTGTTAACATTTTCGGTACCCAACATGAGCACAATTTTTGGTAATTCAAGTGCTCGGTCACAATGCCATACAAAACACTATGAGAAACATTAGGAAAGTCATCACACAAGGAGGAAATCATTAAGCGTCTGTTTTCTCTTACCTTACTGACCACATTCTGCACCAAACTTTCATTAACGACCGAAGGACGCCCACTCATGAACATTTGTGCAGCCATCTTTAATTGCTCTCACCCACTTTCTCACCATTCCATCACTCATAATGTTTTTTCCGTAAACTGCACAGATCTCACGATGAATATCGATCGGTTTTAGGCCTTTAGCACAAAGAAATCTTATAACAGCCCATACTTCACAGTCGGCGGGGACTCACGATTATCGGAGGCATCTTAAACACTCAATGAACGTAAACAAGGAAGAATTAGACTGTAATGGTGTCAGTGCATAGGCAAGAGATGCAGGTACCAAGCGCGCATGCGCGGAACGCCAACTGTAGCGCTGCAGCCACGGTGTGACAAAACGGTACTTACTTAAATAAATTATTAGTTTCCGAAATGTGAAGTTCGCTATACCGTGAAATAATTATTTTTAAAACGTCTAATATGTGTGCTATTTGAAAAGGGACAGACAATGTGATTTCGGCGCGGCTAAAACCACGAGTAGCTTTCTTTCACTGCTGCCGCCTCAGAAGCGTTCACATTTACGTCGTTAGTTGGTAAAGAAACATTGGATACTTTCAGTTATGAGTTTGTTATTCCCTGACACAGTTATGAAAGAATCAAGGATATAGTCTTTGCATAAGCAATGTGCAGATTTGGAACATTTATAAAGGAAATAAAAATAAAAATGAAATACTTGGAGTCGAACTAAGAACTGCTTGTTCAGCAATATAGAACGTTAACCACAGGACCATGGAGCTCAGGTTTCTTTCCTTCTCATCAGAGTGTATACAATGCAGCTAAGGAATCCAGTTTCATTCAATCTGTCTTGCAGACACACTTTTTAGAAATAATCTCTTTATGAATGTTTCTATAATTTTGTAATACAAAAAATTCTACCTCCTTGAACAAGGTTGTTCCCTTGTTTGTCCACTAACCAAAAATTCTAATCGATTATAAATAAGTGCTTCTGTTGTTAGTAATACCTTCCACAATAATGCCAGAAAGGACAAAATTATTTTAAAATTAAAACTGGGTGAAATTGAAAATGCTTCATTGAATTACAATTTCTTAATACCTGTTCCTCATCTAATATTATCTTTTTATAGCCAAGGGGGAAGATTATTCGCATTAGAGATTACAATTTGTTCTTAAACTTAACACTGTTAATTGGCTTTTTATGACACCTAATTGTTCCAGATTATTCTCGTTATTTCTACAGGTAGGTGAAAATATTTTTAAAAAATCAGCTGCCTGCTGCAAATGGTAAGATCTGTTTGGATGTTCTTTGGAAATAGTCATTAATAGTCAAAAATTCCAGAGATTTAAGTGCTCGAACTGGTAAGTCATGAGGAGTGAATTTAAGAGAAGGTTCTGTTTATAGCTCAGTGCTTTCGATTAAATGCTATTGTTTTTATAATAAAGATTTTATTCAGTAAAATTTATTAGAAATAGTTTTTTAGTCTGATGTTTTAATTGTTATCTGTTTTTTACGACAGAAATTACATATTTTATACATAAACCATAGGTACGTTGGAATAGTTCGGAAACAAAAAACAAAATTTACTTCAATGTAACATGTTTTTACATTAGCATCCTTAGGACCACTTCTATATCAACTAAAATCAAAATTTCAACAATTCGTGACTTGCCTATCCTTTAGTCTGTATATACAAGGGTTTATGGGTGACATGAAAAGCATCAATAAGAAAAGAAATTATCCAAAATAAAATGAGAATAAAAGTTTCTTTAGCGTAAACATGATAAATCTGAATAAAATGTATCATCCTGTCTACCCTTCAACCAATCCTTTAAGTTACTTTCCTAACATTAATATTAGTTTTAATAACATGACGTTAGAATAGCAATCAGCTGTAAGTGGCATTGGTTGAAATATACGGCCAATCAGACACTTTAGAGGTTGGCGCGTATCTGCCACCTAACTTTAATTTTATATTCTGCAACTTGAAATTTTGAAATGAATCGTCTGAAATAGAGAAAGCCCTTGATTCAGCATCCACCAATAGGATGCCGTCATGGGAGGAGTCAAGAGATGGGGTACAGTTTCCTGTGACGTCGTGCTTGTGCTGTGTTGCTGTACTGTACAAAAATCGGGAGATAGACTCAGACGAGTCTGGCCACATTTAATGATAAGGACTGTATATATTAGGTAATTAGAATGTTTCACGTTTTGGTGTATCGTTTTGCTGTATCAACCCTATCCTGCTATCAACTGTGGTCAGTGATGGTTTATTCTCCTAGCCTAATTTTTATTTTTTATTATTTACAGAACTAACACTATCCCATTTATTTTTTTTAATCACCATTTCTGATGATATCACCACCCAACTATACTATTTATTTATTTATTTTTATTTTTTTGCCTAACCCATGCTCACTATGTCTCCAGTAAAATTAATCTATAACTAGCTGGTACCCACGACTTCATTTGTGTTTGTAAAGAATTTGGATTGACATCTACCGACATCTAACCATCATAGTGAACAATGGGAGACTCAATGATATTACAACACATAAACGCCAGTCATCTGCGCTATGTAGTTCAGGCAGCAAAGTAAAATATACGGTCACACATGTCTTTGGTCGAAATACGAAATATCCTTGATCGGCCACTGTCAACCACCATATCTCCCATATCTCCCACACTACCACAGTTACCGAAATTTGGCCAATGTTGTTATTGACGGGTGACTCTATGCTACTACCACACACAAACACCAGTAATCTGCACTAGATAGTTTTGGCTGAAAAGTGATACACCATGACAGATACGTTTTTGGTGGAAATATGTTAGTGCCGCAAGCCAACCACTTTCAACCACCATATCTCCCACATCCCCATAGATACCGTCATCTAACCACCATAGTACACGATAGGAGATACAATACCACTACCACACACAAACACCAATGGTCTATGCTATGTAGTTGTGGCAGCACAGTGACATACAGAGACACATGTCTTTGGTTGAAATACGAAAATGACCTGCATCGACCACTTTTAACCATCATATCTCCCACATCCCCACAGCTATCGAAATTCGACCAACGTTGTTATCGACAGGTGACTCTGTGCTACTTCCACACATAAAGAGACCAGTGATCTGTGTTAAGTAGTGGTGGCTGAAAAGTGAAATATAGGAAAACACATGTCTATTTATATATATATATAAGATTGAAGTGACTTATTGCACGTTTCATAATGCTCCTACATGATTAAATATTGTAAATTGTATTTATATCTTTGATTTTTTGATCTTTGCAGTTCTCTAGTCTTAAGTTTTACTTTCTGTATCCTTTTTTTTTTTTTTTTTTTTTTTTTTTTTTTTTTTTTTTTTTTTTTTTTTTTTTTTTTGCACAGAACACAGCTCTCATTCCTTCCTCTGTTGAGGATAATAGGATCCAGAAATATCAGGTCTCCCAAGCTAATAACATAGCAAACTTCTAAAACATAAGCAGAAAACAGATACTGCAAAATATTAATTTTATGTAGAATATTACATCTGAACAGAACCTGCAATTGAATTGTAACAAGTTAGTTTTTATATGCTGTTTAAGAAAACACTTCCTACCAAACTAAAGCTCAGCTGTGACTATCGAATTAATTCTAGTGATTGATATGTTTTCTATGCTGCAGAGGTCCAAATGTTTGTTTTCATTTTGTAAATTACAGTTAGAGAATGGTAAAGTTATAGAATTTTCATCCATCCATCAAGCTACATTCAGCTAATAAACAGCAATTGTTTGAGTATTTAGTAATTAAGATTTTTTAAATACCATTTACATATTTCAGTATCACAACAGGCTATACACTTAAAATTCACAAAATATCTAGGGAATTAGTTAGGACCTCAAAATATAACTATGAAATAAGAGCAGATAAATCCTCTATTCTTTTCTTTGTTTTCCATTTCTTTGTTTTCCATTTCTTTTCTTTTTTCCTTTCCTTTTCTTTTATTTCATTAAAATTAAAAATGAATAACTATAGATTAGGATTATATATGTATATAGAAAACCAGCAGCCACTGAAAGATGAGAAACAAAAAGTTCTTATGGTACATTAAGCTTCTGATTAGAGACATTATCTTTTGAAAAAAAATGAGTACATTCAGACTGTATCCAAGTGGAATTTATGGGAAGAAGGTATTCAGATGCAGAAACATGGAGGAGATGATAATAAGCAATTTTTTTATACTATTGTGTCAGATGTGTAACCACACAAAGTTAAAAACATCACACCAAAGTATTATTGAAACCATTTTTCACCAGAATTTAGCTACCAGTACATCCAAAGCACTCCGAGCACTTGATGTAAGTTATATTGTGTGTCTGTAGATAGGTATAGCTAACAATAAAACATTATTAAAACACACAGAAGACTTAACATTATAAAATTCTGTACACTGAAAAATTAAGATCGTTTGCAAGATCAGGACACATGAAGCTTATTGATAAATGAAACAGCTGGAATATTATTAAATGGTTTAATTCATCAACAACATACAGATGGTAATGACAGTTATAGAAATATAAAGACTGCAAGCATTGGAACTTCAGCAATTAGGGAAAGTATAAGCTGTCCATGGAGAAGACTGAAACATGTTCTAAGGAAGCAGGCTGCAGCCTTGAAAACAGTAAAATAAAGTATCTCAAAATCTGTGCAGCAATATTTTTTATTTGATTTAACAATGATTGTCACATAATAGTAGTAAAAGAAATCATGCCACAATATCAACATCAAAATTTACTACATATATTTCTTCAGTGTATTTCACAAAAAGAAATACCACATGTATAGTGATAATTTTCATTATGAATTACTAAGACACTGAAATGTAGAATGGTTCTACAACAAAATATATTGCTTATCAGGATGCAAACACACAATATGCCTATTAAGACTCTCCTTGCGAGTTGTTGCATACTGGCAGAAGGGGCATTTCAAATCTGGCTTCTTGCCACATTCTAGTCTAATATGACGACTCAAGGATCCAGCTTTTCTGTAAACTCTGTTACAGTTCTGGCATCTGAAGATTTCACTGAAATCTGCATTAACTGGTTTTACACTTGTTGCTGCACTCATAACAAATGGCATTCCCTGACTATAATCCAAAACCTGTTTGCGACTGCAACATGGATAATCTGAAAATAAATATGTCCAACTGAAATACTATGATAATAATAATAATAAACAGAGTAAATTGCAGTAATGATAATAAATGTTATTAAGTAACTGGTAGTTCCTCATTTCAGTAATATATCAGTTCAACAAGTAGTTTCATGATATTCACAATTCAGAAGCACAATCATTCAAGCTCTTGAACTATTGTATTTATACCTGCACCAAGCACTTGGTCTAATAGTCTCAGTAAATGCTTAATGTTAATTGCTGTAACTTTCAAACAGAATAGATAATGGTATTAACATCAAATATGAAAATTTAAACATTCACTTGAAAATGTAATCAATTGAAGACAATAAAATTTCACTCACAGATTATAAAAATTTAGAGCACAGTAACAAACATAATTCAACATATAAATCAAAAAAATCAACACAAAAATGATTTTGATATTAAGGTTATCGATACTTAAAGCCTTATCTATTTCTGAAAACTGATCACTAGTCAACTGAAGGATCAGTTTATAGTTCTACGGATTTTAGTCTATTAAATTTTCTATGGAGTAAAAAGCACAGAAAAAACTGTGGCAAATTAATTAGTCCGGCAAAATTTAGATTCATATATGCTTCTTCTTTTTTAATGAATTTACTATCTTTATGCTGCTGAGTATAGATAAAATACAAAAATTATTATAAATCAAACAAAATATAACAAATCAAATAAAAACTTCTAAAACATTTATTGACACAATAGTATTTTAAAGATGTACAAATATATACCTCATTCAAAAGCTTTGTAATGCCCTTTCCTTTCGTTTTAAAAGCTCTAATTTATACTTTTTTTCATGTGATAAATCTCTTTTTTCAAAATGTAGTACCCAATAATAGTCATTCATCATGTCAACATTCCACAATTCTCCATCTATTCAATATCTAGATGAAAGCGTCCTCACTGTTCTTCACCAAGATTTTCTAGGGAAAAAATCTATACACAGGTGCAAAAAAGTATTTTTATCATCACAGAATTTATATAAATAAAAATTAAATTCCATTCGTTGGTGACCACATCACCTAAGAATGGTTGCACTGATTTCACTAATATTTTAAAGAATATTTGTAGTAGTCCGTATAAGGTTTTTAGAGAAAGAAAAATTGGAAAAGTTGGAAAATTCAGGAAAAACTGAAGGTACTTTTTTCTGTGAAACAGTTTTGTTATTTTTTTTAACTGTTCATAACTGTCTGATTAAGGTTTTTAGGAAAACAAAAATTGGAAAAGTTGCCTAGAAAATTCTGGAAAAATTGAAAGAGATTTTTTTTTTGACTGATTTGATTAATTTCATAAGAGTCCGAATAAGGTTTCTGAGAAAGAAATATTGGAAAAGTTGTCAAGAAAACTGGAAAATTCAGGATGAACTAAAGACCATAACACATGATTTGAAAGATGGATAAGCATAATTCTTTTTATTATTATTTTGTTCCTTATGGTCCCAGGTTGTAAATAACTAAATTACATGTTTTCCATTGGGAAAAAAAAAAAACGTAGAACTGGAGAAAAATATGGATAAACACATTCCAGCCTAAATTAAAATAAAATTACCTTTGATTTTATAGTTATGTTGTTTCGCGATCGGTGCAACAAATGCTATTAACCGAGGACATGAGCTTGAAGATGTGAAGCAAGGTATTAGCTCAATTAGGCATGACAGTGCTCTATCATCCAATGCATGACACATTTATTCAAGAACCGAAACACGAAAAACATGATTGTGATGCATTGTGAGAATCAGTTGGAACGAACATTCTACTGTTGAATTGGCAACAAAAATATGCTTTCCATATAAATGTTGGGAATGAAGGAACTGCTGGAATTTTTTTTTTTTTTTATCTTTTTGATTTCGGCAGCAATTCACTCACAGAATGAAATTGCACTTGCATCATCAGGAATTGCAGCTACGTTGTTGGAAGGCAGGCAGACAGCTCATTCAGCATTATAGAGGAAAAAAAAGAGGACATACTGGTAAAACTATGAATTCTCCTCAATAAACAGACCCTACTGCACTTTTGCGGTGTCCATATAGCTCTTTCCACAACATCTCACTTTAAGCATTGTGTTTATTATTCTCATTTATTCATTCATTAATATTTCAAAGTTTTTATAATGCCAGCTTGTGTTGCATGGTTGCACAAACAAATCAGATAGGAAAAAACCATGAATATCATTTCATAAGTTAGTCACATTGTAATTACTGTTTTTGAAGTGTTTAATACCATATCTGCAAGAGTAGGGTTTATCATTATAGATTTAAAATGACTGTTAAAAAAGTTAATTCATAGGCCTCATTAGAACGATGTTATTATCAAAAATTTGTTGTAGTAGTATAAACAACCAGCATATCATACATTTTTTACATATAAGCTAGCCTTATTCTGAAAGAAAATGGTAACTCTAAGCTTCCTACTTTTGATGTATGGTAACAATATAAATTCACTGATGCTGCAGGCGAATTTATATAGGCCTATCTACAACTAGTACAATACCTTCTGAGTTAGTCTACAGAAACTGACTGTTACTATTAGTATGAAGCATATAAGATAAGTTTCAGATCAAGTTTAAATCCTGATACAGTGAATCTATTATTGCACGTTTGTTAGTACAATTGTAGTTCATACAGAAGATATTGGATGAAATTAACTCTGATAATTTACGCTATGCGAACTAGGAGTCCTGATGGCAATGTTGTTGTTACTCGAAATGTAGTTCGCAATGGATTTTGTGTGTTGGGATGCACAGCACAATCATAACTGCAGCGCTGCAGTTTCTTGATTGATTCTCATATAACTCAATGAGGCAAATGAAAAATAAAGAGTAACATTTTTTGATATCTCCCTTAGTTCTCGAGATATCGACTATCAAAAATTAGTTATATGTATAGTTTCTTGTGCTTTCGGTGACGTTTTTATTCTGGTCCCGGCCACAATTCAACATAACCAGTAGCAAAAATTAAAATACCCACTCTACATGTCCAGCATGTAGTTTATTGTGGCTTTGTGAAATTATTTTTTGGTTTAGGCCACATCCCAACCTAACCACCTCAATTTTGAGGCCATATATCTCAAGAACTAAACAAGATATCCCCCTTTACTTTCGATTTGTATTGTAATGTTACATAAGAGCCCATCATTAAATTTGAAAATTTTCTTCTGTATTTCAACCCGAAAAAACTCACTTTTGAGATAAGTATATTATGAAAACTTAGAAGGATATTGAAAAATTTTATTATTTATTTTTTATTTGTCTCATCAAGTTACATAATCTATCATCAAATTGCAGCACAGCAGTTATCGTAGAATCAGCATGAGGTGTGTTTATATATTCTCCACATTTCTAGAGAAATCCAAAGGCGATCTCTCCTACCCACCTCCCTCCTCTCAACTTCAGTTCAGTGCGTGGTGAATGTCCCTTGCATTGACTTCACTCATTTCTTTGCTCCACATTCAGCATTCAAGTTGCTGTTGAACATGTATATTAATGAAACTCCAACATGAAACTTTTGGAAGAATAATGAGATGGATAAAGTGTTTTTTCAGCAATACAAATTGAATGTTTGGGATGAATGTATGATGACACATAAAATGTCTTTGAAAGCATTATACCAAACAATGCAAGATCTATGAAACAATCAAAACTGTGTGATTTCAGTTTAATGGAAAAAAAAAAAAAATATTTGGTTAACATGAAATTCTGATTCAATTGCGACTTAAATGTCGGAATAAAAATGCATGGCTCAATGTTGATCACATTCCAGGCACTACACATTTTCGGCATTTCAGCGGTGAACTACTGACAGAATTCACCTTAAATGTAAAATGTCCCAATGGCATTATTTTTTGGTCCAGACCACATCCAAACCTAACCACCTCAATTTTAATTCTGAATGTGCTACTCCTAAAACTGAATATCCATGGACACAGCCATTAATGAATACAATGATCACTCAGAAAAACTTTTTTTTTTCAATTTTACTTTGTTTACCCATTTTCAATAACTTTTCACAAATTAATCGAAAGCAAATTTATTGAAAATTGGACAACCATTGGGTCAGCTAGTATCTAAACAAAAAAAAAAAAGAATTTTTCCAGCATTCTTTTATCACTTTTTTGTGGTCATGGTCTGTTGAATTTTAGAAGAACTAAGTAAAAACATATTTAAAAGTAATCCACGCATCTTTCTGAGCACTGCCCATTGTGGCCTGAAAGTTTTCAACTGAATAAATACGAGGTGTGTACAAAAAGAAACCGAACTTCTGCTGTAATTGCTTTATTGCTCATCATACTAACTTTTACACACTGTCCCCTTCAAAGTACTGTCCTTCACTATCAATACACCATTGCCATCATTTTTTCAAGTTTTGGAACGCCTCCTGGAATGCAATTTCTCCGATGGCGCGCAGATCTCTCGCCGCATTGTCTTGAATTTCTTCTATGATCTGCAAACGACGTCCTTTCAAAGCGTTTTTCAGTTTTGGGAAGAGAAAAAAGTCTGCTGGAGCCAAGTCTGGAGAATAGGGTGGCTGAGGCACAACGGGAGTGCGATGTTTTGCCAGATAATTCGTGAGAAAGAACGATGCGTTGTCATGGTGCAAAATCATCACCTTGATGTTCGACCGACTCATCCGCGCTTTCTTTTGTTGAGGAGATCCTTTCCTCACCTATTCTGAAGACTGCCTCTTCGTTTCCACATCGTACCCATAAACCCATGTTTCATCGCCTGTAATAATGTTCTTGAGGAAGTTTTCATCCTCATTTGCTTTTTCAAGCAACTCCTTAGCGATCCTAGCTCGATTCTCCTTCTGCTCGTCCGTCAACAAGCGTGGCACCAGTTTTGCACTGACATGATGCATTCCAAGTTTTTCTCTCAGGATGTGATTGCAAGAGCCTACACTTATGCCAACTTCTTCAGCAACCTCATGGACTGTCAAACGGCGATTTTCACGAATCACAGTGCGAACCCTCTCAACATGGTGGTCGTCTGTTGATGTGGAGGGTCGACCAGATTTTGGATCATCGGTAACCGAACTCCTGCCCTCCTTAAAGCAGTTAAACCATTCATAGCACTGTGTTCGGCTCATGCAGTCATCCCCGTATGCTTGTTTAAGCATTTGAAGTGTCTCGGTAAATGTTTTCCCAAGTTTAACACAAAATTTCACACAGACGCATTGCTCCTCCAATTCCTTCATTCTCGCTTTTCACAAATCCGACGAGCACTCTGCGCACGACCTTAGTCAACCGCCTGTCACCCGTAAACTAATGCAGCAACCGTAGTGCGACAAGAGGCAATCTCTTGCCTAGAGATGTCACTAGTGTGCACGGAAGTCAGAGAATTTTATCTGCAGTCATTGGCGCGCTATTTAATTAGTTTGGTTTCTTTTTGTACACACCTCGTATACCTGGTCCAACAAATATATCTATAACTTTGGTGGTTCAAGTATATAACATAAAGGCGACTTCTGTTTGTAAAGTTCCGACAGCATGCAAGCCATCTTCTGTGCTACTTTTACTGTGACACCCCGAACATTATGATGGAAACTTCAATAGCTGCAGTACCAATTAGGGATATGCAGTAGAAGGTGAAGACGAAGACATGTTTGGATGGATGCAACAAAATGTTGTAAGTGTTGTCTATGATACATAGGGTAAAAAAGCCACCTCCAGAGCAGCAGTTGGAGATACCTAGTTCACTCAATTGTGTTTTGTATCAAATCAGATATCCTCAACCTCAATGGAGACAAAGCACAGAGTTGTGCTACATGACTCCCCACACAGCTGACAATGCCTGGTTGTGCACTATGGCTTGTTTGTCACTATAAACAATGCATACCGTATTGTTAGTGCCATTATTACCATGCCTAAAAACTATATGAAATTCATCAAGGTGGTTTAAACTGTGTGTAAACAAAGTACCCCACGTGGTTAATGAAATGTGTACACACTGGATGGCTAATGGAAATCAAGCTCTGTTCATCCAGTCTAAGAGCACCGGTGACCGTAACAATATCACAAGGCTCCTAGAGGCCCTAAATGAATCCAGGAGAAAGATCTACAAAGAAAAAACAGTATCATCTCACCTTACCCACTCTAGCAGAGGGGCAACTCAACCACCTGAAAGGAAAGCCAGCACAGTACAATGCAACTCATTAACATTATAACTGCTGAGACTCTCTAAAGTTTTGGGAGACGGAACCAGGAGTGGCAAGCAAAGAGGGATCTCACCTCTATCAGCAGATCACTGCTCCCAATATAACATCCTGCAGCTCGTCCTCCTAATGCAGAAGAACTGGAAAAAATGCTGATGTTCACCAAAGATGGAAATGTGGTGGGGCAAAATTAAATTCCCACCAGAGAGCCTTAGAAAGCTTGTCGTCTTACAAAAAAATAAAATAGTCTTTCAATATGTTTAATGTAATCCTGAAGACCGCCAAGTTATCTAAGGCACTTAAAAAAAGTGAAGGTTATTGTCATACACAATACCAGAAAGGAAGGGTAAAGTCGTGATCACTTCCGCTGTATTCATCTTCTCAACTCCAGCTCCAGCTGGAGAGGACGATCCCATCACGGATTCAAGACCAGGTTGGTGGTATCATAATACCAGAATGAGAAGGCTTCAGATCAGGCAGAGGGTGCAATGAACAAATGTGGGCACTGCCAACACACATCTATGATTGATTGTGTGTTGTGCAGCAATTCACACCACCTCTGCCTTAGCTTCCAATTGTTTCCAAAATCTGTCCACTGATGACCAGATGCCATACGGTTTAAGTTCATTAGTGACAGAAGTTAAAGAATCAGCCAGACACCCCTTTATGGGTTGACTTTTAAACTTTCTACCAATGTGCCTCAGTCAATAAAACCATCTGCTGCTCTGACCAGCCACTTATGCCTTGCTATGGAATAGAGTCAACAATGGCAGCTGGTGCCACAGATGGACAACTCAGTCACCAATCCTATGCAGAAGCTACTGAGAGCTAACTTGTCATGGAAGTAGGGAAGGCAAATAAACTGTTTCAGGGCAGATCATGGTATGTGCTACACAATGTTTCACAACTATGATTTAAGGCACAGTACTCTTTTGTTAACCACCCCAGATGAATCACTCACAGTGAAAGGAAAGTAAAACTGTGAATCTCCCAAGGTGATCATGCAAGAATACGGATGAAATAAGTTGGCTTGGCTCCAGCTTTTCATTCACTTTTGGTGTTTCACTTGGATGAATCATCAAGAGTGATGCGTGCAAAAAACTTTCAAAATATCAAAGTGAGACCTCCTTCTGGATCAGTCACACTTGTTTGATTCCCTTGGTCAGCACTGATCTTGCAACATCTGTCTACTTTTCTCAAAATGGCTGGTAATGGCTGCATAATGTGTGATGACTGATTTTTCTGTCTTATTCAATTTATAATGCAGGATGTGTTTTTGTAGTCAGTCTTTTATCATGTGCCCCACCTCTCCAATGTAAACATAGTCACAGGTGCACAGAATCTCACAGACCCTACTGACATGTAGTGAAGGGTTATTTGTCCTTTAATTTTTTATTATTTTTTTAATCTGCTTAACGTCCTCTAACAGTGAGGTCTTTAGAGACGGGAAAGGATGTGGGGCAAGGAATTGGAAGGAATTTGGCCATGGCCTTTTGAAGCAAGCATCCCAGCATTTGCCTGGAGTGATTTGGGAAACCTTGGAAAACCCAAATCTGGATGCCCGGATGGGGATTTGAACCGCCGTCCTCCTGAATGCGAGGCCAGAACGCTAGCCGTTACACCACCATGCTCGGTATATTTGTTCTTTAGCTTGACTAACAAGTCACTAAGCTTCCTATATACTTTGTAGACAGCTTTTATATTGACATTTGTTAACAGCTTGCCAATTCTCTTAATTATGCATTTATGCATGAAAGAACTGCTACTTTGCTTTTCTGAATGATGAATTGATTGGAGGCTGTGTTGTTCCTACATTTTCATTACACTTTGATTTTAGTATAGGCTTTATTTTTATATCCTTCGCAGCCAAGGGTGAGTGCAATCAACCCTCTGACCCACATACTAGACATTTGTTCGTGTGTGTAGGTTTCTGATAAACTGAGTGCCCCAGGATCCCACCATGCCATTTTGTTACTAACACATTTAGGAATGGCAACTACCATTTTTCCTCTGTTTCCATAGCAAATTTGATTTTATATGTGTTTTATTTATGTAATGAAGGAACTCATAAAAGGCACTACGCTCATGTGGTCACACCATGAAGATGTCATCGATGTAATGCAGACACAGTAATGTGGGTGACCTCTCCAGTGCCTACATGGATATTGTGGTACTGCCAGCAGGCAAGAGGACACAACTGTACTGATAAAATCTGAAGATTACTGCAATAAAGTTGATGGAAGATAAGATGTAAGCTTCACTGCATAGAAATTTTTTATACTAGATGGGGTATGAAGTAGCTACTGTTGTTAACAACTTTGCAGTAATCGAGCAGAAGAACAAGATAACACTAAAAAGAAGCAACATTTCCATCCCTAGTTTCTATGGCTTTCTGAAAATTAATAAACCAGAAGTTCCATTGCAGCAAATCATGAGTGTGATCAACTCCTCCACCCACCCACTAGCACATTAAGGGGCTGAAAAACTAAAATGCCTGTCAGAAGGCATCATCTCAGTAGTTAGAAATAGCTCACACTTCATTAATATCATTTAAAGTTCAAGAAATGTGCATCCTAGTCACCATACATAAACATGTCTTTGAAAGAGCAGTACCAGTTATATGTAATTGGCTCATGACATCTTGGAAGAATTGGTGACAAAGTTTCATCTTAAAAAACAGCCATCAGATTACTGCTTTCACCAATTGCAGCCAACATCTCCATGGAAACACTGGAGATGGAAGTGCTGACAACACACTCTTAAAGTCACATCTGTGGCTACATTAGGTTGACAACACCATCATTGTGTGGCCACACAGGAAGAGTGCGCTTGATGAGTTCCTTGATTACATAAACAATACACATCCTAAAATCAAATTTGCTGTCAAAATGGAAGAACTAGGACAGTTGCCTTTCCTAGTGGTGTTAAAAACAAAACATAACAATGGTAATCTGGGGCACTCAGTTTACCAGAAACACACACACATGAACTAATATTTTACATGTCATGTTGCACCACCATCCAGTGACAGAAAGGTGTTCTCACACTTCCGTGCACCCAAGCAGTGAAAGTGTGTGCCACTGCTAGTGTGCGTAAAGAGTTGTAATACCACAACCTGTTCATCAAATAGGCCTTGCAGATAATAATGGCACAGAGAGCTGTCAATGACGCAAACAACACAGCCACCCACCAATCCATCATTCAGGAATAAAAAGTGGCAGTTCTGTCCTACATAAAAGGTGTAACTGTCAGACTGTTAAAAAAAAAAAAAATCAATATAAAACCTGTTACAAAGTAATCAACAAGATTCATAAATTATTAATCAAGGTAAAGGACAAATTATATCGCATTTTATTTATTTACTACCTGTCGTCCTATTTTCTATGATGATACTCCCTTTTAATGTTTTATTTTTATCTTCTTCCTTTTGTATCGTAGCTAGGATACACGATCGGTTTTAATTCGTGATTGAGTAGACTTTCAGCTTGTTGCCTATTTCGACTCTTTCTTCATATTTCAAATAAATAATAAACTTATATGACTTAATTCCTTTTTTATTATCATTTCATAATATCCTTAATTATCCGAATGTTTTACAAGTTCTTTTTAGCAGCAACTTAAAGTTCAAAGCGAACACACCAACGGTTTTTACCAAGCTTGTCCGATCATATATCTAACTTCTCTCTCTTTTTTTTTTATAAACATTACCCTAGCTACCAATTCCACAGATTAATTATTTTCTTTAAGTAGCCTGTTATACCACCACTACAAGTCATCGGAGTCTATGAGATTCTTTCCATCTGCAGACATGTTTACACTGAATAGATGGGCCATATTATAGAAGACAGAATACAAAAATACACAAGCATTATAAATCAAATAAAAGAAACATATCAGACATTGTACAGCATGCATCCATGCCATAGATTTTGGGAAAAATAAGCTGTTGCTGCAAGAAGATCAGTGATGGCTAGGAAGAATAATGGTCATTAAATTCAGATAAAATAAATGAGGACAATGGGCTTAGGCTTCATGATGCATAACATTCTCTACTATGGACAGAACAAGTCACATGCTGCTGCCCATCATGCTGAACTGCACAAGACCCAGCTAGCGAAGCATGTTACAGACTGGGTATCCCGATTGACCAAATGGACCAAAATCTAGATGGGCAATGGGC
This sequence comes from Vandiemenella viatica, assembly GCA_031002005.1. NCBI lineage: Eukaryota > Metazoa > Arthropoda > Insecta > Orthoptera > Morabidae > Vandiemenella > Vandiemenella viatica. The sequence goes on from CM061920.1 coordinate 272,003,548, forward strand.
TACAGGTATACATGAGCATTCAACACCAGTGTAATGTAGGTCTCCCTAGGAGGAAGGCCACAGTATTATGGATTAAACAACAACTTTTTATACAGTAACTGTGGTGATACTTGAATAGCCAAGAGACTATTGAATCTGGGCATGGAAGTCAACAATTATGGATGTTTGGTTGTTTACAGATGACACAAGGCTGTGTAACATAATTACAATGGGAGAATATTGTCAACAGCCACAGAGGATTCTGAAATGGATTTCTAGTTGTATAAGTGATCAAGGAATGAGGATAAATGTCAAATAATAACTTTATTAATTACACAGATAGAAAAATAAAGATTTTGTATGATTATATGCTATAAAGGGAATTGCTGACTTGACACAAACTTTTAACATGTTGGCATGTTATTTGATAAAGGCTTAGCTGCACAGAACACATTTGAGATGGAATAGGGAATAGTTTCATAGTTTTACACTTATTACAGACAGTAATGAGGGTTTGTAAGACAGAAGTAAAAGAACTGGTCAACCTCTTGTTCGAAAATTTGGGATAGTTCAGGTATCACATTATGGATATCATAAAAGGGAGTTGGAAGGGTTACTAAGTAGGGTAGCTAAATTTGTCTGTTGCAATTACTGTAGAAAACAATTAATAAATGATAAGGAGTTGTGTTGAAAGTCACTGGAAGACAGGTGGTGGGTAAAAAGAGTGGTGGCTTTTTATACGGCATACTCTGCCAATGAGGCCTAGACGGATATGTGGGAAAAACTAAAAATAGCATGTGGAAGAGAAGAGAAAATGATGGCTAAAAATTATGCATTGATTTTAGGCAGAAGGGAAGTATAAGCACCTTAGAATTTGGGTAAATTCCAGTTTTCTTGGCTATGGAGCATAAGGGAGGGAGTAAGCTTTCCAGCAAACATAAAATTTTTCATCTCGCAACTACAGGATATGAGAGACACGTTTCATGCTGAAGCCGATACTGCAACCTAACTCAGAACATATGCCGATTTAAAAACAATAAAGTCATTCAGCATATAATACAAGTTCTAAATAAACAATTTACAATAGTAAATAACCTTTAAACTAACCTCAAAAAGTGTAATCCATAGTTATCCAATTTGTAAACAGTCGATTTTGGTTTCGTGATAATTTCACTAATTCTCAACACTTTTCGATGCAGTAAAGTATTTTCATAATAATAAGAATCAGAAAGAAAGATAAATTCACTAAAAATCAGTAGTTTCAGGCCGTGTAAGGAGAGTAAACATAATTTTAAATGCTTCGTTAGGCGCACTTGTATTTTCAACACTAAATTACAACACGTTTTTGATAATTTCTCGAACTAAAAAGTAAATTTCCTGAAAGAGTAAAGAATCTACTATAACATATTAAAGTTTCAAAACATTCCAGGCATTAGAACAGATATTAAATCAATTTTCAGGTAGTAATGTCATAAATAAAAACGTGGTAATTTCGAAATTAAACTGTGATTAAACAAGAACACTTCCGTAAACAAAACCATTTATAAACACTAACACTTTTTTGATATAAACAGCACTTTAATAATTATTAACTAGAAATCAAATTTTTCTAACATGGGTTCCAAGCAGTTTCACCTTCGATTTTTGTAAAACACATAACTTATCTAGTACATTGCCGATAATAATAAAAGTTGCATTTTTGAAATCAGGAGCAAACGCAGAACACAATGACATAGGTTTAAACACGATAATTTGCAATCCAGCTGGAATATCTAAAATTGCACAAATTAAGAAATAGCCCGGGGATTTTCTAACTATTTTTAGGAAGTCCATTACCTTTACACTCGCACACTTTAATTATTTACAAGGAAACGAGTTAATTTAGAATTATAGCCATCATACTTTTAATAAATTTTGAACACTAACTATAATTAAATTTTTTCAGACTATTTTTGTCAAGTGAAAGATCACAGTTAGCATACGGCGGAGAATATAAATTGAGGTGCTTAGGCCGTCTCTGCTGTCTTGTATTGTGGAGTCTTTATCTTTCGGTCTTTATCCATTGGTTTTCAGTCGCGGAGTTAATCATGAGCTAGTGTAGTGTTTGTGTCTGTCAACTAAGATGTCTTCCGGCAGACTTTGAACTACAACATGAGCATGATGCATCGCCATGTTAACTTTTCCTGCCAGTGAGTGGTGCAAGCATTGACTAGGGACTTATAATTTTTCTAATGGGGTTTAGTCTGGTACTTCTTCCTTTTCATGACTTGTGATTTTTGGAGACGTTTAGTATGATTGCCAATTCGACTGTAATTGCTATTTTTCAAATGTGACTGTGAAATAAATTCAAAATTTTCATCAAGTGAACTTTTACATGCTTTCGTAGTTAACATTAACCTTTCCCTAGCTTTTGGTTTAAAAAAGCTATGTGGCGACTGCTAGGCTTTACAGTTGAATTATCCAGGCGGATACATGGTCATTCAAATTTATTAATGCAAACTTAGTAGAACTTTCAGCAAGTCAGAAGTCAGTTAAGGTAACTAAACAGATACTACACCTCGGTATACCAGTTTAGGCCTTTACAAAAGTTTTTATTTGTGGTTAAAAGAGTATACATTACTAAGGGAGGTGTTTAACCATTCACCTCTAACACGGGATTCGGTTAGAAGAAAATGCGCAGTATGCAAGTTAACTGTGTATGGATGTTGTTATAAGAGAATAAGATCACAATACTACAAGCTTTCTGAGTTGCTTATATTCAACATCAAGTCCCTTTCCAAAATCTGTTAGCAAAATAAATCTCAATGTGTTTATCCTCCCAGAGATTTGAACACAACACGCAGCTGAACAGAAATCAGGAGTCAATTGTATTTATTTGAAATTTTATTTACATTATTAACAATATGTCAAAAATAAATTGTTTAGGTAAGACTGTGACACACACTATTGGAAACATGTGAGGGTGATACTAAACTCTGGTATCAATACGACAAGTTCTAGAGCTAAGTGTAAATATTACAAATGAGATCTTTTTAACAACCTCAAGCAAAGCAGCAACAGGTATGACCATCAATATAACATTTCATGAACATCCCACTGTTCCTGAAATGTCTCCCAAAAGTTGTGGAACGACAATCTTTTCCAATCCAAAATAGTTTTTCTGCCTTTCTTAAACACCCACCTCTGCTTTCAGTATAGGTAGTTTACTGAATAAATTAATATTCTGATCACCTTTAACAACAGCTGAAACATACTATGATTTACAAGATATGGACCAAATTAGAACCTGATACAAAATTATTTAATTAATCTACAAGAATAAAGTACTGAAATCATAATTTATTCAAATTCCTCTATAAGGGAAGCATGTAATGCACAAGTGAACATGAAACTAAGGAAAAAGGAAGTGGCTTCTAGGTGATATAAATAATAAATGAAAATGTAAATTAACAGATCACATATCAAAGTTGACATCTGGGACGAGAGAAAACACGTAAGGCAGACACGCAAATACAATATTTCACAATTAACCTACTTCATGTAATAGAGAACAAGCGATTTGGTTCCGGACTTGTGTGCACACAGAAAGTGAACGTGGGATAGTTCTAATGGCTATAAGAGACTTTAGTAAACCAATGGCCAAAATTGAAGAAGGTAATTAGTACATTTATAAAAAGGTTATTTTTCTCCCTTATGACTTTATGCTTTCTCGTTGTCAAGATCATTAGAAGTGGATTAAAAGAAGGAATTGGTTCCAGAATTTAAGATATTTTTATGGTAAATATTAAGTATGGGAAGGATATAACCAATTGATTAAAGAGTAAAGGTTTATTTTGGCCGCAAAAATAATTAATAATAATAATAAAATAAAAAAATAAAAAACTTTAGAACATACATACCACACTGTGGAGATGAAAAGGATAATGGGGTTGGTAAAATAAATGGGAAACAGCAGAGTCAAGTGACAGGGAGCACCTGAAACAACTTATGCAATTAATAGCAGGGGTGCATACAATTCATTCATTGAAAGCATTATGGCAAAAGAAGAAAAATGAATCATACAACTAAAAATTTCTATGACCCAGTGGCGGCTGAAGTGATTCGCTTAGGTAGTGACAAGATCGAAATTTTTCGACGAATTACATTTTTTTTTTTTTTTTTTTTTTTTTTTTTTTTTTATGTGAAAGATGGAAGGAAGAAAAAAGTTTTGTTTTGACTAGGAATGTAGGCAAATTTTACTACGTTAAATTTCTCTTTACCAGCGTGCTGCCGGATTGAAGAAATAATTTTGTAGTTGAAGAAATGAATGATAAATGATCAAAAGGTAAACAATGACAGATTAGCCAAAAATAGAAAAGTTGAACTACAGGTAGTGCTGGAGTGCTACATTATCCAATAGATACCACTAGATAGTAGACTGAGGCTCCCGATTTTTAAGGCTCCCCATGAGAGTTAATATATTTAATTGAATAAAAATAAGAAAAATTAATAGAATAATCCAAAATAAAACGATCAAAATTATATAAAAATCATGCAAATTATTTTTTTAGTTTCATTGTAGTACAAGAAATAAAATCAGTTTTCAAAATGTCATAAAATGTAAAATTCTTTTGTTAAATTGTATGAAAAATATGATCTATTCGGTTAGTCAGCTAAGAAATCTTCTCTTTGGTCTTACAAAATATAGTTTTTTTCCCTCCCTTCAAAACAGAGGGCTCCAAGAACGTTGAGTGCCTGGAGTCACATAATTTCTTTACCCCGCACTGCCTACGGGACATAGGGGAGCGTGCACAAATCAGGTGGCTCGGTCCAGGGGGGGAGGGGTTGCCTGGGGGGCTTCCGAGACAGGCCACGTAGCTTTCCTTTCATAACATTTTTCACAGTTAAAATGAGGAACAGAACACACAACAGCATGTGAATATTTATTTCCCTCAGTTAATTATCTCCTTATATAATATACAATCGTCTGACACGAGAAAACAGTACAAAATGTCTTCTGGAATCAAAAGGGAGAAAAGCTACGTGCTACTTGGGGGGGGGGGGGGAGTGGGGGGGGGGGCTTAGTGGCAAAAGCCACGTAGGGCTACATGGGGGAGGGGGGTCACAGGAGGCCAAAATGGAGCTACGTGGTTTATGTACGCTCCCCAGCCATTGCCATCAATAACCACCACTGCAATGGCACACTCTTTACGCAGTGAAACACATTTAGTTTGAGAGTCGTTTACTGCCACATGTATTCATAAATTTGTCTAGCACTCCTTGGAAGAAACTAATAAATAGAAAAAAAAATAGCGCCTCCTCGCATTAACAAAGCTTCTATGATTGAAGATTTATTTACATATTAAGTCACAGAAAATAATAGTAAGAGTCACTATCTTAACGAATTAAGTCACTAAAACGAGCGATACAAAAAGTCAGTTTTTCTGTTCTTTTTGGTGGCAAATAAATCAATAACTTTTTTGTTGAAATTGTCTATGTTACTCACGAATGATTTTTCGCAAGAAAGCATGCCTAAAGCGGTGAGTCGGTCCTCCTTCATCGTGTTTCTGAGAAAGGTTTTTACCCTTTTCAACATAGAAAAACATCTTTCGGCTTCTGATGTTGACATTGGCATTGTTATCAACAGTTTTAACAATTTTGATGTTTCTTGAAATGTATAGGTAAGGTCATTTTCAATAATGAATGATAGAAATAGAATGGCACCAGAAAAAGCTCTTAATTCTGGTCTGGAATAACACACTTCAAGTTCGCCCTGCAATCTTTTTTCTTCCAAAAATGGGTACTCTTTAACCATATCACTGAGGTATTCGGCAGGAAATTTTGTTTGATAACTTTCAAAATTTTTCAACATCAAATAAATTTGATGCTGCGAGATGTCCCGTAAACTGAAATCTAATGTTTATGACTTCACAAACTTCTAAATATTGTTTCTTTCGGTTCTCAGAATCATCACATCGCCGTCTTTTCACAGGAATTTTTTCACACCCTTCAATATCATCACTATCATCGGCCTAGTCTCTATTCTTTGAATGAAAGTTTCAAAGGTCTCCATAATTACTTTAACTTTTACAGGGTCAATGTCTTTCTTTTGTAGTTGTTTAAAAACTATTTCGACATGTGGCATTATCTTGTGAAACAGCGTTAACCAAAAAACAAAGTTCTTATCATTTAACAAAGTTTTAAATGCACATGCTTGTTGAAGGGTACAAGGTAAACGTATTTCTTCACTGTTTCCGATGGTTATCTATTAAGGTATTTGTATATTCGTAAATACAGTTGACTCCTCGAGAATGAAAATTCCACCTGGTTTGAGATGCATGTGGTAATCTTTTCTGCAAAATCTCATCTGAAACTCTTGTTCTTAGAGACGAACTGGAAAAGAATGAACATATTCTGGAAATATTTGCGAAAAAAATGCACACTTCCCGATTGATGGAGGCTGCTTTTGAGATTAAAAGATTTACTTTGTGTGGATAGCAATGAATAAAATTTGAATGAGGATACATGTCTTTAATTCTTTTATGCACGCCGTTTAAATTTCCTTTCATTACGGAGGCGCCATCGTAACTTTGAGCAATTAATTTTTCGGGTGATTTTCCAATCAGTGTGTCAAGTTCTTGCAAAATACAATCTGCAATAGCACTAGCATGATGGCCATCTGGGTTCGCGAATTTCTAAAATCTTTCTACAGGTTTTCCACCAACAATATAGCACAACACTATAACTAATTGAAACTGACAAGACACATATGTGGTTTCATCAGCTATCATGGCTACATATTCAACATTGTCGCTTTCTTTCCGAATTTCGTCATGATATATACTCAACATGCACTCAAGCAATTCATTCTGAATGGTTTTACTGGTGCCTTTAAATGCTGTGGATCCTTGCAAATGACTTTTCAACTCTTTGTCCAACTCTGAACTGAAATGAATTAAGTCACGAAACACTCCTTTATTATCGGATTAACCACTTTCAATGTGTCCTCGCAAAGCAAGTTCCAGAGCACCACAAAATCGCACACAATTTATAATTAAATTTAGAACGTACCTGTTCTTATCCACTTGTACGTTCTGTTTAACAATAGCAAGGTGGTACTGAGAATTAAGTTGATTCCGAATGTTTGTTTTTCCAAGCATTGTTAAACTAAGCACATTATTAATATGAAGTGCTGATTTTTCGTGGGTCTTAATTTTTCCTGTAAGATGAACCAAATCAGTAACTCCACCACGTGACCAATTACATTCACCACCGAACAGAACACATGGAAAACAGAAAAATGCATTTTTCACATTGCAACCGCACAGCCAATTATTTTTCAAATACACATCACAGTTAAGTTTCCTCAACTGAGATACTTTAGCACTTTCTTGGCGATACGAAATGTTTAAATGTGGCATAGGTTTTCCTAATTTTTTACATTAATTTTTTCTTCGGAAGATAGCAGTGAGAATGGCTTCTTTAATAATTCGCTAATGTGATTCATCATACAAAGACACCTTACGCGCTCTTCGATAGTCACAAGATGTGGTCAGTATTCAGCGCACAACCGCAGACTAAGCTTCACGACAATTCCATGCATTCCACCTAAGGCATGCGACAAAAGAAGCAGCTACTGCTGCACTCTCTTGACGGTGTTACTAAGTTTTTGGAGGTCCTTGAGACAGATCAGAGTTGTCACAAATCCGTATTTGCAACGTGGTACCTCACCCTCCTGAATTTCTGCGAAACAGTTAGTGCGCATGCGCGATTGGAGACAGAATAGAGCTGTCTCCACGAGGGTGAAATAGTTCGCCTATGTGGCCAACAGAGGGTGTTCAATGTTTCCCCATCTGTCTTAAGTAATAGTATAGTAGAAATGCTAAATTTTTAAATATATATTTCTCTTTCACCACGTTTATTTTTTATTTATTTATTCTTGATTATGAAGTGGTGACATGTCTCAGTGTCACTACATCTAGAGCCACCACTGATATGACCACTTTCGAAAATTGAGTGGTAGAGAATATATTCAGACATTTATCGCTAAGTTTGGAGAAGAAAAACATGAAAAGTCAGAGATAACCAACAACTGGTTTAATGAGACCATTAAGCACTGTCATCCACAGTTGATAGAGAAAAAATTAGAGCGTTAGTTTCCACATAAGCAAAAACGAGACAGATCTTCAAGGTAAAAAAAAAAATGTAAATGGGTGGTATTAATAAAAATGGTGGAATACACATAAGTGTTATATATTACAAAGTAAAATTTAAATTGAGTCTAGAGAGGTAGGAAAAAAATTTCAAACTCCTGCATTTACTGGAGTGGGTAATGAGGCAATGTGTCAAGGAAATGGTTTACAAAACTTGGTCATACCATTGTTTGAGTACGGTGTGGTAGTATAGAACTAAGATCTTGGTTGCAATATAATACTGTCGGGTGACCAGCTGGATGGTGTTGTATAAACACGACATTTTGACAGCTAGCTCTGCTGTCTTCATCAGGTGTCATCTCTCTTCTAGCTGTCGCAAGCTGACTGTCACTGCTTAGACTGGCTTAGCCTCCTATTGAACTTCCTTATACACATTCAGCAATGTGTGCAAAATCTTGGGCTCACTACGACGCCCACTCCCTGGCCACATGGATGTGCCGCTGGTCCGCGATGCTGGTAGGCCAACTCTGATTGGTCATAAGCATTGGCTTAATCCATGGTACGCTGTGGTGCCCGCCTGATGCCATTTGTGCCCTCTACACCCAGTTGTGCATATCTGCCTCACTCTAGTCGGAGATCGCTAATGATTGGTCTCCAGACTTCACGCGGATTAAGCCAGTGCTTACCAACATCACAGAACGCAAGCACATCCAAGCGGCCGGTGAGCGGGCATCGTAGTGAGCCCAAGATTTTGCACACCTTTCCTGATTGTATATAAGAAAGTTCGATAGGAGGCTAAGCCAGTCTGGGTGGTGACAGCCAGCTTGGAAACAGCTAGAAGAGACCTGACACCTGATAAAGACAGCAGAGCTAGCAGTTGAAATGTGTTTATACAACACCATCCAGCTGGACAACAGAGAGGAATATATTGCATCAGAATGCCAGAAAAGTCTCCACTCACACAAGATCTTGGCTATGGCTATCAAACAAAAGAGTTGAAGAGTGTGCAAAAGAAGGCAGCTATATTATTTGTGGAGCTTACTGCATATCAGTCAGTGACTGATATTATAAAGTATCTAGTTCGGGAGTCACTGTAAAACAGGAGGTAGGAGTAGACAGAGCCGGGAGAGTATACAAGGGTCATTTGAAAAGTAAAACACATTTCTTTCTCTATACATTTTTAAGATAATGGAAAAATTTATTTTACAACACATCTAATATCTTAGTTATTTTTCTACATAGTTGCTATTCAAATTTAATGATTTTTCATAGCATTTCATCAGCTTTTCTTTGTCTTCAGTGTATTCACTTGCTACCAAGTTGTTGAACCTGTCACTAATGTCTTCTTTCAGTACACTGTAACTTCCATAGATTTTTCCACCTTTTTTTTAAAAATAGCTATGTACTTTGTTGATGCAAAAGTCATTAGAGGCAGACAAGGAATGGGAAGGAATTCAGCCATGACATTTGTCTTGAGTGATTTACGAAAACAATGGAAAACCCAAATCTGGATGGATGGACAGGGATTCGAACCCATGTCCTCCTAAATGTGAGGTCAGAGCATTATTGCTTACCTGTCATGCTTGGTCCAAACCCAAAAAATCCTTCAGTTTGAGGAAGAGATGATAATCATTGGGGGCCAACTCTTTGCTATAAAGCAGATGTTCAAAAACTTCCCACTCAAACTGCTGAAGCAAGTTCTTCTTTAATGCAGCAGCATATAAATATGTATTGTTGTGAAAGAACCCACTTCACACTAACTTTTCTGTAGCTTACAACATCATTAAAAAAATTTTTATATGGAACTGCTGTTGAAATTTCAGGAAAGAACCAAGACAATCAATTTACAGTGAATCATTTATCCTTTTGAATTTTTTCATCAATCCTTAATTTAATTTCAACAGTCACTACTGAAAGTCAGCATTTTCAACTATCCGCTGTTTAACATTATGCAACATTCACAAATTAAAGCTTCATTCATCATGTTACTGTAAACTTCAGTGATCTGTTCATAAATTTTGACATATTACAGACTTTTTTTGTATTCAAAAATCGTATTACACTATGAACCTCACTCTTGGCAAGATCATTAATTTTGTCACATATTTTAAATTCAAAAGAATTAACAATATATGAACAACCATAGTAGTTTTCTGTTATCGTCAAACTGGCACAAAGGAATGGGAAGGTCGACAACTCTGCAGCGATGGTTGTGAGAGAACTGCATAGCTTGTCAGAACAAAATATTCTTTACTTTTCAAATAAACCTCATATTAATATATATTATATACTGGTAGAAGAATTAGGAGTCATCTTGTGTATGGAAGGGTAAACAATATTATGATAAAAAGCTGGCTCTTGATTTCAGCTATAAGATATTTTCTATTATAGCTAAGGGAATCAGGGACTGGAATAAATTACTGAGAGATGTGAAAAATTTACCTCAAATATGGAAAGACTTTAAATTAAACAAATATGTAGTGCAAAAGTATGTGTGCAAGGAAATTGTTAGTGAAGCAGTTGCTCCATCACAATTAAGTTAGTTTTTAATTATATTAATAGATATAAACATGTTATTTAATACTCACACTTATAACAACAACTTTTCAGATAATTCATGTACATAATATAGTATGTTTAGTTTTTTTCAAATTATGAACGTAGAAATGTTCGTTACTTGCCCTATCCCTATCTTTTTAAATAAAAAAATTTCAATTCATGTTGTGTATATTTCGTAGATGTCTCATAAGGTGGCCTTTATGATGGAAGCTGTGGTCACACGTCGGACAGTGAAATGTTTTTTCTTTTCCACATTCAAAGCGAAAATGTCTCGTAAGATTAGTTTTGTATTTATATTGTCTTCCACATATTGTACAAGTGTGTAATGATCCAGTTAAATCTTGATACTGTTTTGGCATTTCATAGTCAATAAGTTCTCGAGGAAAGCTTATCACATGGAAGTCACCTGTAAAAAATAACATACCTATACATTTACAACAAATTTCTTAAATGTTTGCAGTGATTTGCAAAACTCTTACTTAAAATATAAGAATTATAAAATACATGAGAAATCATCTGAATAGTTATCAATATCAAAACCTACCAGACTATATCTTGGCCTAAGATGTATTAAACTAGATGCTAAGAAAAGACAAAATTCACAGCTTTAAACATCAGTACTTAAGATAAACACTTCCTTGAACAGAATATTGTATGAAAAAAATTATTTTATCAATATTATGAACAGGACAAAATGCTGAAAATTAAATTAAGAATGATGCAAAGCGTATACTGGGGGCTAGCACACTTTTCGTCTAAACTGTTAACAATTAAGTTCATGGCCTGTGTAGCCTTCCGGTACCTGAAAATTTAATAAAGCGGTCGCCACGCGTTACTATTATGAACCCAAAATGCAAAGGGTAAAATAAATAAGTTCACTTGACATAGTTTTAAGATCACAAAATACTTATATACTTTCTTTTTTTTATGGCTTTCGGTGACTAAGACATTCAGCCAGCTCAATGTGTTTATGATATCTCTTCATGTGAATTAGTTTCTCCAGTACATTTATGATTCCTAAGTACAGACACCTCAGGACGGACAGGACATTCACACAGACACACAACACTTAAACATCCATGCCCACAGCCGGATTCGAACCGGCGACCTTTGGCACGCAGAGCTAGTGCTCTAGCCACTATGCCACGGAGGCCGGCTGCTTATATACTTGAAACATTCTCTCTTACATTGTCGGTATCAGAATTACGAATAAACCATCGGACAACAGTTTCATCGTAGATTGTCTGGTTAAGCACACTCACTTGACAAGACAAACACTCACTAACTTAAGTGAGAGAATGATTACGACATATTGAGATATGCCACAACAACTACCCACATGGAGCAGTTCGCTCCATGAACCAATGCAAAGTTAACTGTTTAAAATCCACTGGAAGAAAGGGGCATTTTCAAGATGGTTGCAGGTACTTTTATTAACTTTCTGATTTCTATGACGTCAGCAAGAATTTTGAAAATTAATATCTCCAAATGTACCGGATAGTTTAACTTGCAGTTAATACATGGACTTCCTGATATTGTATTCTATATGTCTTAATTTAATTGAACCTTCGAAAGGGTATCTGTAGGATTAAGCTTGAAGTCTCTAACGTCATCAGGTTGCCGCAACTTGCAGCACTTCCTCAACAATTCAAGACAATTCTTTCCAAAATCTTAATTACCTTACCAATTCTTAAACTTAAAAAAAAAATATATATATATATGTTTAATCCACTTAATTTTAGCAATCTTTCTAAATTTTATCTCTTTTAATTAAAATCTTTATTTTTTCTCTTAATTAAATGTGGTAATTAAATTTTGCCTAATTAGTTAACTTTCAAAATATGATAGACAGTGCTCACTATTATAGCTGATGATAAAAGATCAGATTCAAAGTTATTTCAAATGTTAACCGCGTGGCTTAAAACGTAAACAAAACCAAACCATCTCTTAAACTCAATTTTTCTGAGCATAATGAATACACTTAAAAATTATTTTTAAGGTGAACTTTAGTCGTGAAAATGAATGTAAGAAAATCTGTTCAAGTTGAACATTACTTTACATGAAATTTGTATATTCTACTATAATGGCATTGAAAATGACTTATAGAATATGTTACAATTGGAGATAGCTAGTAGCAATGCTTTTGGCAAGCAAATAGATACTTTACTGTATTAAACTAGACGCTATGAAAAGATAAAATTCACAGCTTTGCACATCAGTACTTCAGATAAACACTTCCAAGAACAGCCTCGTTGTCTCTCAGAATATTGCATGAAAAAATTACCAAACACAATTACAGAAAAAAAAATGATTTTATCAATATTATGAACAGATCAAAATGCTGAAAAATTAAAATAAGAATGGTGATGCAATTTCTTTGGTACCAAAATGATAAATATTACTTCCTAGAGCTAGTAAGATGTATTATTAGAATTTCACAAATAATTTTGCATAAAATTCTATAGATAATCCAGGCTCATTCAAGAATATAAATTTTCAGACCACAAATAATATACTAGGGTTGTTTCAAAAGTAAGGTTCCCAACTCTGTACCCTTACTGCGCATGGTGCAATGCAAAATCTGGCAACACCACCATGTTCGCCGGATCCCCCACCACCGATTCCAACAACCAGCATGGCTCTGCAATGGTCAGTACCGGCCTGACAGCCATAAGCAATGGAGCCCATCATCGCCATCACCGCCAGGTGTGAAATTCATGCGGTCATCCGATTTTTGTACGCAAGAAAGTTACCACCTGTAGAAATTTATCGGCAATTGAGTGAAGTGTTTGGGGAAATGTGTATAAGCATTCAACACGTCCATAAATGATGTAGGGAGTTTGCCAATGGCCTTACGGACGTCCACGACGAACAATGAAGCTGGAGGCCGTCGAACTCCTACGACGTTGTGGCGAAAGTTGAGCAAAACCTGCTCGAAGATTGGCGAATCACCATCTGGCAACTGGCTGCTCAAATTTCTGAAGCTTCTATTGACAGGATGTTGAATGAAAAACTAGGCTACCACTAGGTGTGCGCGCGCTGTGTGCCGCACATGCTTTCAGAAGTCCACAAACAGCAGCGCGTCGACTGTGCTCGGATGTTCTGCAGTGAATGCGACGAGAATAATGAAGACTTCCTTGATTCCATTGTTATGGGGGATGAATCGTGGTGCCATTACGTTACTCTGGAAACAAAACAACAATCGCGCCAATGTAAACACACCGGATCGCCACCACCAAAGAAGTTTCAGCAGCAGCTGTCAGCAGGAAAAATCATGGCATCGGTGTTTTGGGATCGACGTGGTGTACTGCTCATTGATTTTATGCCTAGAGGGACTACCATAAACTCCACAGGTTATTGCGAGACCTTGAAAAAGCTCAGAGGGGCAATCCACAATTGTCGTAGGGGAAAACTCAGCATAGGCGTAAGGCTGCACCACGACAATGCCCGTCCACAAGTGTCGCAGCAAACGAAGGAGTCAATCGACAAATTTGGCTGGGATGTCATTGACCACCCCCCTTACAGCCCCGATTTGGCACCCAGCGATTTCCATCTGTTTCCGAAATTGAAGGAGCACCTAGGCGGTCTACAATTCCAGATGGACGAAGAGTTGCAAGAAGAAGTTTCCAAGTTTCTCAACGGGTTGGCAGCGTACTTCTTTGAGGTGGGAATGCAAAAGTGGATTTCTCAACAGAAAAAATGGGGACTATGTGGAAAAATAGCTTAAAGATCAACATTTCCAATGGTGTAATCGTTTTTTCGAATAAAATTCCTTGTGTCTAAAAATAATGTGGGAACATTATTTTTGAAACAACCCTCATATTACTTAGTCAACTCATTCCCACTAATAAATTTAACAACTGAAAAATGTTATTAAAGAGCTTGCTTGTATGCTATTTAAACATGTGTACTTCAAAATGAAACTCCTTTTTTGTAAATATTGCTTACTTAAAATTGTCGCTTTTTAAGTCCTGCACTGTAATAATACTTTGCTTAATAATTTCACACAGATAAAGACTGGTATCTGCAACTGAGTGCTGCACACTGGATTGGGGTCAGGCACGAGCCCAGGCCTCTGCAAACCACTTGTCCTGACTGCGGTTTTTAAGCAGTTTTCTGCAGCCATCAATGTGAACACTGGAATTGACCCAAATCTCTGCCTCATAAACAACATATTTCACCATCAAAAACTACATTTACCCACAGAACATACAAGGTGTGTAAATTAAGTAATGAAAATAAGATAGGATAGGGAAAATAAACAGTTACCCGTCACTTACCACAGATGAAGGCAGGAGGGCGAGACACGTAAAAACACAAAAACAAAAGAATTACACAATATTTCGACTTTAGTCTTACTCATGTAGGAGGCGAGACATATGGCAGGGGGAAAGATGTGGTCACATCCGAGCCCGCCTTCATCTGTGGTAAGTGACGGGTAACTGTTTATTTTCCCTATCCTATCTTATTTTCAGTGCCTCACGGCAGTTTCTTTGTTTCCTTTATCCAAATTAAATAATGAGACATTTTTAAATATTTTTATCAGAATAAAATTACGATCGAGTATTGTCGCCTTCAAAATAATTTCCTTGGGAAGCTACACAAAGTTGCAAGGTGTTTCTACCACTCCTCATAGCTATGATGGGACTCAGAAACTGGCCAATTATAGCCATTTGTATGTATTCCAGTGTCCTGAAGCGACCTCCCTTGATTTGAATTTTCAATCTTGGGAAGAGGAAAAAAGTCACAAGGATTCAGGTTAAGGTGGCTAAGGAACTACAGGAATGATTTTACTGGCCAAAAACCTGTTTACTGTAAATGCTGTGTGACAACGCGTGTTGGTCATGATGCAGGATCCAATTATTTTTGATGTTTGGTCTCACATGCATGACATTTTTTTGAAGTCGAAAGACCTCTTGGTAAAAGTGTGGATTTACTGTTTGGCTTTGAAGCACATTCTCTTTGTGAATGATTTCCTGGCTATCAAAGAAGCAAATCATCATGCTTTCGATCTTTCACTTGCTCATTCTTGCTTTTTTGGGCTTTGGAGGGGCTGAAATGTGCCATTCCATGCACTGGCATTTGGTATCAAGGTTGTACTAAAATACCCAACTCTCATCACCCTGACAACCCAGTACCTCATCATGCCACCATGCTTGATACCAACAATTATCCATGTTATTAGATTCCTCTCAAACAAAAGCAACATCTTTGAACTCGATGGGAACTGGCTTTCCAGTATAAATTAAGCAGCAGACAACTGCTGGGTCTTAATCTAATAAAATAACCAGTAATATTTCTTCCTTTTCATCCATTCCTGACCCCCTTTCTTTTGCCACATGAACCACTGCTCACCATAACTGATCTTTGAATATTGTGTAATATTCTTTTTTTAACATTTTTTTGTGGATATATATGTTTTATATTCATATAAAAGATAATTATACTGGTAAGTATTTTCTGTTCTACCATGATTCCTTAACTTGTTCCCACGGCGTATTTCACAATTTTTTGGTTTCCGGCTTTCCACCCCCCACCCCCCCATACTTCCCACCATGTTAGCTGCCAGCCCATCAGGCTATTAACTCATTCTATTATTGAAGAAGGGATATAAGCCCAAAAATTTCTTTTAAATTTACGTTTGTGTCTGTTTTATGTGTTTGTACCACATAACCATCATCTAAGGCAAGCAGTAGTTGATTTCCCTATCCTGATTTGTAATTCCTAAATAGATAACAAATATAGGTACATTTAAAATGCAAAAGCAATACATTAAAGGTAAATTCCCTCAGAATCTGTGGCGACTGCTGCTTCCCACAGATTCATTGATGTAAAGCTTGATATTCTCATAGATAAAAGGTGACATTACCAACCCAACATATTGTAAATTCTTTAAACAAAGCAATACAAATAGTCTCAATTGCATTTTGTAGTACACAATGCTCTACAGTTCAATTTCAGTGCTAACACTGCTAACCATGATACTGAGAAGAAATATAACATTCACAAAAATTATAAGAGATTGACAATTGTAAACAGAGGCATAAAATTCTCTGTACCTTCATTATTCAAACAAGAAATAAATTTTTATCTGCACAAACTTTAATAACTTCAAGAAAAACTAAAAGAATTTCAGCTTCAAAAACCATTTTACTTCTTGAAAGAAAGTTTTCCTCAGAATCTGGTGAGCACTGATAGAGGTTCTTTCGAATGATGAAGGAAAGGTGATAAATGATTGTTTAAACTTCCATGGTTGTTGTCAATATTTTATTGGTAAACACATGTCAATGTTTTGAAACCTAATGTTTCAATCTTCATTTTCTGGCTTTCATTGAGCAATGCCATGCCTATAAATAGTTTTAAAAGCATGCAATAATCATTTGCAATGATGTAAACGAACTACCCAGAGCTAGCAGGACCAATCTGATAAAGATTTGTATCCCATGTTTTCCTTAGTAAGCAGGACCATATTTGGTAAAACTGTAGCTGATTGTCTGCATTAATATTGTTGAATTGTATTTGTATTCCTAATCCTTCACTGATTTTCCTGGGCCAACACCTTCTTTCTTGAGCAAGAATACTAATGTCACTTTTTTTTAAAAGAAAACTAAATGCCCAGTAAGATCTAACACGTATGTGTAAAGGTAGAAGAAGAGGGGAAAATTACAGGCACTATGTGTTAGTCAAATAACCTGCAGCTATGACCAGGTATATATCAATGAGACAGGACACACCATCAGGGTAAAGCTGAATGAAAATATGAGATATTTTAAAAGTACAATACCAATGAATCAGCTGTAGTACAACAGTCAGTTGACAATGAATATGCTATTTTATTCAATAATATTAGTATTCTGATTAAAAAAAGCAGGCGGTTGGACTGGCTAGGCAGAAAAGCATTAGAAATGCAAAAACAACGCTACAATAGGAAAGCAGAGAGTGGGAAACATCTTGACTAAATATGGTCATGCTTGCTAAGGAAAACACGCCGTGTAATCAGTAAGGTATTTCTAAAATTTTGAAACTGCGTGACAAAATTTTATTCTCAGAACCGTTAGTTAGATGGGATAATATTGTATTTTATTTCTATAGTCAGTTTCTATGTTAATTCAGGTTAGAAAGAAGATTTTCACGGTTTCAAGATAGTATTTTGCATTGCATCAGCCTTCAGCATTTGAATGGTATTGCGATAGTTCGTATCTAAATTATTTATTTTCAGTTAAACTATTAAAGTTATGAAATTTTTCATAATAACCAAAGTTAACATTTGCTACGAGATCTAGCGATTTGCAAAATTTCATAGAATTATTTTTATTGTCAAGGTAAATTTTTATGACAAAACCTTTCTGACATGCGATTTGATATATTGATCAACCTTCCAGAAACTACCCATGTGAAAAGGAAGTTTGTGACTTTCCCACACTCCATGAGTACCAGAACTTTCCTGGGTCGCACTAGTGTTCAGTCAGCCTCAGTCGTTCAGAAACTGTAAGCGTGTCAAGATGTAAGCTCAGTCTGTCAGGAACCGCAAACTGGATAACATGTAGCTTAGTTGGCCTGCAAGTTTCATATCAAGCACTACTGTGCAAGTTTTATTTTGACACAATGTAGATTCATGTATTTATTACAATACAGTTTTGAAATAGCATTATGCCAAGTGGGGCCTCGGCATTGTTTAAATTTACTAAACTGTTGAACAATGGAAGCATGTGACTCACTTTTGTTTGGTTTCTCCAACTAAAAAATTGTACTTTGAACATTGGGGTGTGGTCTGGCTCGAACGGTTAATCGAACTTGAAAACTTTACTTCTGTTACTTTGTCTGATTGCCTATCCAGATAATGACTTTACAACTTTTCAAGAACATAGTGATTTTAATTCCAACTAACTTGCGAACATTTATTTTGTCTATACCTTTCCTTGACTTAAGGTAGTAAAAAAAATTGAAGTCAAGTGGTGACCTTGTATCATTACTAGAAAGCCCTAGCTGGACTATCCAAGGCTTACGCACGGTCAGAGCTAAGACAAAAGCCTCTATGTAGAACCCCACTGCAAGCTAGTGATCTTACAAATCCCCAAACAGACTGGCCATATTGGTTTTGGGAATTTCATAGACATTGCTCTGAATGGTTAGTGCACACTTCAGGAGCGATTTATAGGTGGCACCAATCCCAGGCAAGGCAGTCCTCTGAGGAAAGCCACAGAATGATGGCTGAACCGTTAAGTTTCAAAAACTTGATGAGGTTCCAACCAGAACCAATAAAACGAAAAATTATAAAGTTATTCATAATCACTGATTTGGTACATGATTTTTTTTTCAGACTTTACACAAATATTTGTGGTCGATATTGGTCACCATGTACAGTATTAGATGATAAATAACTAACTTGTGATCAGAAGTTAGTAGTATTATTAGTTTTAAGGACGATATATATTTCATATCCTCAAGTTCTGTCACGACTTTGCAGGATACTTGGGTTAGTGATTAATAGCTTATCATAAGCTTTTAACCGTGATGTGTTGCCTTTCGATAATTTGATTGTTTGTTGCCGAAAATCGGTCGCCACCAGATTGGTTAACCTCAATCAGGAAAGGTATGTTGAAATTAAAGTCACTGCTGCATTTGAAAAATTAAAGCATCACTATATTCTTCTTAAAACTTTACAATTGGATGAACAATCTTTTAGGCATCGGAATTCTTCACCAAATTAAATGATTGTAAGTACCAATAAATGATTCAGGTCAGGCCAACCCCCAAAATCCCTAACTGCTTACAGTCACATCACATGAGGATTTGCAAGTATTTCACAAGCGTACAGAATTTACTAAGATGGCTGCCGGAAACACTATGTCATGGTATCGTTTGTTACCTCTTGCCTACATCTTCACGCCAAACATTGACTCGACCGACATTGTGCTTGCTCAACAGACTTTTACGAACTGACCCTCCCCCACCATGAGGCCTTCCTTTTATAACCATGGCTTCCAGTGGCCTGGGAAACCAAATCCAAATGTTTACTCATTCTAATGGCGTCATCAAAATCTTTTTGGGACATGATTAATTCGAATATTTGTGAAATTTTTACAGTAGATACCTTTCCTCATAAATGTTAAAATGAATCCTTGTCAAAATTCTTGTATCTGTCCTAGTTTTGCCATAAACATTTATTATCCTCCAAATTTCAAAAATGTTGATAACGCCTAAAGCTTAAGAGCTATGAAGTTGAAATAACCTTTAAATTGATCTATAATGTTGTCTCTTTCATTTGATATATAAATAAGCCTGATTATCATTTTTAAACTGGGTGAAATAACAAAAATCTAAATTTTCGAAAATTGGTATCTCCTGAAATATTTAACTTGCAGATCTGAAACCTACTTTAAAAGGTTCTACATAACATTTTCTATGAGGTTGTGATGATAACCCTTTTTTATAATTTGAGGAAACACCTAACTTTGCTTTGCTTGTCATTTCTTACAATTCATTTTTCCAGAAGGAGCCATGTTAACGAGTTTACAATTATTATTATTATTATTATTTTTTGATTATGGCCAAAATAATGCATATATTCAAAAACCAATTAATATGTCATGTTCAGAAAAAAATCTCCTTTCATTTAAACCTAGTCTCTCCATTGAATTTATTTATACTCGTTAATACGAACTTTCTTTCCTTACTCCACGTGGATTATTATTCTCATTAAAACCCCTAAAAACAACCTTTTACTTTTACTTACTTCTCTCAAAATTTAATATGATATTTACTGAAAAATCACGCTTATTTTAAGCTATAAACCATTTACCTGTTTTCAAAACTGTGGCTTCTGGAATTTTAAATGTGTTAACTGTACCATTCTGCTATCAGGGAAACTCGATTTTAAAATGGTGATCTCTCTTCAGCAAAAATTCCTATCTACAAAGATACTAATCTCGTTTTGCTAGTTAGGGCCTCTGAAAATGAATGCAACATTTTCTTTTCTGAAATAGTCTGAACTCCTTTATAGGACAGTATCTACATTACGTTTTGGCTTTATCTAACTGTTTATTTTGATATATGACTTGAATTCTTAAGCCAATGACTCTGTAAACAAATTTGGTTAAGAAATTACAATATTTTAGGCTCAAGGAAAATGTATCCAACCTAATCAAACCATATATCTTTGAAGGATATTGTTTCATTTCTTTTCCAGATCTGCTATACATTAGAATACACCATACACATAACACAGAGCATGGTCAGAACCAAGTTTCATTAGACTAATATTCAGCACGTAATGATTGAAGAAGCCTTCATTCTTTAATGTAATTCATATAACTTTCATATACTCAAGAAGTATTTGTCCAGTTATAATACTTCAAATTTAATTACATGAAAGAATTTGTAAAATGGAGAAGGTTTTTTTTTTTTTATTAGTTCAATGACTGCATTCCTGCAAACGAAAAAAAGTATGGTTTTTGAAATTATCTTCAAATGGGACCAGATTATAATAAAGAGCCAAGACAGAGTAGTGAACATAAATCACTTTCCCAAATGGTTTCAGTTAAGAACAGACCCAGAAGATGCAGCATGTCATATAGAAAATTTAATCACTATAATTTTTGGATAGGAGCCTTACTATGCAATGGGTACGAATTTCAAAATCTTTTCAGTAACCACACAATTTCTTAAAGATCTGAAATACTTTCTATCCATGATATTAAGAAGAAAAATTTTTATCAACTGAAAATAATTAAGAATGCTGTAACTCATATTAAATACAGAATATAGAGGTACACAGTAAAAATAATAATAATAAGAAGTGAAAGGTGTAAATAGATGACTGGGAATTTGCCATTGGAGCACGTACTCCATTGCAATTAAGTTATATAATAACAGCATAAATATAAGATATATTTGTAACAAAAATATAGAACATAAAGTTTAATCAAAAGAGATCTAGAACAAAATAAAACAGTTCTTTGAGAATATCAATGTCAAAAATTTACATTACGAGTGAGGTTTTATTCCTAAAGATACCTTGCAAAGTAGTTGTTAAACTACTGACAATAACAGGCAAAACTAGTTCAAACATTTTATTACTACACTGCGTAATAAAATTTTAAAGGCATGGGAGCAAATCAGAAATAACAGAAACAATTTCACTCCTTATTACTGCAAAAGTGTGAAGAGTAAAGAGTTTCTCTCCAAAACATAAACATGCACCAAGGTTTGATAATACCAGATAATAGGCATGAAAAGATATTGGTGGAAGAATTAAGTGATGTGAATGAAAGGGAAATGATAACCATGACAAAAATCTGGCATTCTATTTCAGGCAAAGGCTGTGGGAAAATTTTCTTTCATAGGTAAGGGAGTCATGGAATGGAATAAATTGCCAAGGGAAATGATCAATAATTTATATATATAAAAAGCTGAAAGAATTCATAGAGATCGAAAGTAGACAGATACAACAAAAGGAGAGAAATGAGTGTGTAGGGAAATTGTAACTGGAGCATGCACTGCATCATAATTAAATTAAATCCCTGCAACAGAACAGATGGTGAATAGGTTTGAAAAGTTAACTAAAAGAAATTTTGTCCATTACTGGCAGAAAAGAAAAACCTATTATTTACCAAGCATTTTTATTGATTTACAATATATTTCATGACAATATATCATTTAAATACTCCACATTTTTATCAAGTGTAGTACGTAATATAAACATGTTTTCATATGATTTCATGATTTTTAATTGTGGGTGAAAATATGACTAAGTTATTATTTAGAAACATGAACTACATTTTTGTTATGTTGCTTAGTAATGTGGTTCATAACATTGTTCTTACAACGAAAATATCGATTGCAGTACGGGCATTTAAACTTCCCTTGTACTCCGCATTCATAAGTTGCATGCCTCCAAAGATTTCTGTTATGCTTATATTGTCTGCCACACACACGGCAACTGTAACGTATAGAACACACATTTCTTTTCCTTGCAACTTGGACATGGTGTGAAGTTTCTGTGGCAACTAATTCAAAATCATTTTCATCAAAAAATTCTGCTGTTCCATCGGAAATACCTAAAAAAAGAAAAATTTGCTTATTTTGGTGACAAAAAATTGAAATAAAATAGAACTGCTGCTCGATGATTAAATGGTTTTATGTTAACAGCTACTTAAAAATGACAACAACGAAAATTGTAAATATCGAAACCGTAAACAAAAAAATTGCAATTACCTCTTATGAGTGATAAAGAAATACTATATAAAAGTATTAGATCTACACCTTATGAAATACATATCATGGATGACACATCTCAGTTTCTGATTTTTCAGAAAGAAATCAGATTTTGTGCCAAAACACGCAATAATGGATGGGCCAAATATTTGATTTATGAATAAAACACCATAATTAAAATGATTACTCTTCTGCAATGTTTAACAACAAAACTGTTCTGTCTCCATGTAATAGATCCAAAGAAGACTAATCTTCTGGTGATATCACACAGTTATTATGGATAGAATCCACTACTGCATCATAATAAAAAATGCTGAATCAAGAGTAGCTAAACAAATATCACTTTAAAATAAGATTTTTAGTTCAAACAAAAGAATGAAATCAAGGTGTGTTTCTAAGAAACAAGTATAATAAAACATGAGTCAAACACTGAAAATCTGCAAACAAATATTGATATCATTAACATAATTTTTTTGTATAAAACAAATTTCAATATTCTATCTTTAAATCTCTCACTATTTTTTTTTTTTTTTTAATTGTGGTTTTTTGAGAAAATCTGTTTCAAGGACAGTAGAAATATTTTGGCAGATTGCTTGCTTAATTATGATTTCCAGTTCTGTTTTTTTCCATAATTCTTCCACCACACAAATATGAACTTCTTTCTGATTTGCAAACATGTCCATCTAATGTGTTCTGCATATATATCATCAATCACATATACAGTGACAGTAAAACTGTTTATATTCTTATAGGATTACATTTTAAAAGTTGGCTGAGAGGTGTTCAGAAGAGAGGATCAACATTATATACACAAATCAAAAATAACATTTCAACTGTGGCAAATATTTCATGATTTATTGATGTAAATATCTATTGTATAACAGGCTGGCTTAGGAAAAACATGTTAGTTGATAGATATAGGCATTCTCTCTCATGTTTAGTCAGAGTCATTATAAAGAAAATTGCCAATATTAATTTTCTGATAACTTATAACATGTTATTTTGCTATCATTAACTCATTGAATCAATGTAAATAGTATTTCCTAACTAAAATACAATAATTCAGTTTCTTTGAGTAAGAGATTGGTAAGTAAGTGGTAATTTTAATAACTGTAATGAAACATGGAAAACATGAAAAAATAAAATGAAAATGATAAGAACAAAATAAATGTTTCAACAACTATAATAAAAGAACAGTACAGGAGGAAAATTATTTGCCTACAGGATCTATTTTGAGTCACAGCAGGGCTAGAATTTTCATATGCACTTGATTTATCTCCACCCAATGAGAAATTATGTTTGTGGCTATAATTTTGAGGTAAATCTGTAGATTTGATCTCATAAGAAAGGATGATGTAAAAAAAAAAAAAAAATTAATCCCATCTATCCTGGTACCCCAGAGAAAATCCTTAGGACTCACATAGTATGATCCCGGTAACCACAACTGTTGTTGAACAAAGCTTTCCCCAGCGTAGAGATGAAATGAATATTTCTCGGGTTTTCTGCCGGTTAGTTTCTTTATTTAACTCATTACACAACGTTTCAACAACTATCTTCGTTGCCTTCATCAGGTTAGCTGTTATAAAATTTACAAGACTGTGAATACCTCGCGAACGAGTCCTCGTTCCTATAAATAGCCCCATGTCGGGGGAAGCTTCCCGCTGTTCTCCCACTGGTTAGCGCTTATATATGGAGGACTTTGAGAAAATAGCTCTGGACACTGCTCCATTAAAGCCAAAATATTTCTTTCGATACGTGGATGACACATTTGTAATTTGGCCACATGGCTCAGGCGCTCTCGAAGAATTCTTGGAACACCTGAACTCAATCCATCCTAACATATGTTTCACTGTGGAGGTTGAGAGAGATGGCTTGCTGCCATTCCTTGATATATTAATTAAACATAAGCCAGATGGTACTTTGGCACATACCATTTACAGGAAACCTACACACACAGACCTGTATTTTGGGGCTACCAGTTTTCATCACCCAGCTCAGCGGACAACTGTCTTGACAACGCTGGTCCATCGTGCGCGAGCCATCTTGGACAGTGGGACAGTGACAGAATGCAAGAAGAATTAAGGCACCTATGACAGGCTTTCAGACAGAATGGTTATTCTGAAGAGCATATTAAACAGGCTTTTCTCCCCCAGAAACTGAGACTATCACCTGAACAAGAAGAATCTCCAAAAACTGTCGCCGTGTTGCCTTATGCCGGGAATACTTCTGGAAATATCGGAAGAATATTAGCAAGATATGGCTTAAGGAGAATCTTCAGTCCACCATAGAAGATACAGGATATGTTTTGCACGGTGAAAGACGACCTCGACCTTTGAGTCCTGGAAGTTTATTCGATCCCTTGTGAATGCGGCAAAGTATATATCGGCCAAACCATAAGAACTATCGTGGAACGATGCACCGAGCACCAACGATATCTGCGGTTACTACAATTGGAAAAGTCCGCATTAGCAGAACATGCTACAGAAAATTTTCACAACATCAACTTCGACAATACTGAAGTTTTGGTTCAGATATCATATTTCTGGCATTCGGTGATCAGAGAAGTGCTCGATATTCGAATAAGTGACAACAGCATCAACAGAGATGATGGTCTCTTCCTGAGCGAAGCTTGGGAGCCGATCATGAAGGACCTGAAACAGCAACGTGTTAGATACAGCCTTCCGGGGAAACGCCGTCTAGACACGTCAACCAATGGAAAAGCTGATCCGTTGTGTGCTGGACTCATATTGAGCCAACCAGGAGACAAGTCATCGTGATTGGTCAGTAATGCCACTTGTTACGCGACGTTGAGTGGGGTTGGTACTTGGATGGGTGACTGCCCAAGATGACGTCGTGGAACAACGAGATGTATGCCTCTTCATGCCATCTGTTAAGCAACATTAAGTGTAGTTGGTACTTGGATGGGTGACCACTCATGATGCCCCCGTGGAGTCACAAAATGCCATCCATCCATAAGCTGCTGGGATACGAAATGCAGCCTAACTGGTCTCACTGTCTGAGGCCATTTGTAGCGCCGACCAATGGGAGAGCAGCGGGAAGCTTCCCCCACATGGGGCTATTTATAGGAACCAGGACTCACTCACGAGGCATTCACAGTATTGTAAATTTATAAAAAAAAAACAGCTAATCTGATGAAGACAACAAAGGTAGTTGTCGAAACGTTCTTATTGAGTTAAATAAAGAAAATAACCGGCAGATAACCCAGGAATTATTCTTTACAACTGTTGTTTTCTGAGGATAAGAAAGAAACTATGCCCCTACAGGCTGTCACCTACTTCAAACCACTGCCTGTCTCCCACGATGTGGCTGGACCACATGCAGAAAGAAGCGGAGGCTACGGGACAAGTGGCGGATGAAATATCTTGGAATTACCATCAGACTTGGAGGAGGATGTGATGGACAGAAACTTCTAAAATGATGATGAGGAGGAGGAAGGTAGGAACCAACATTAGTCAATACAAAAGAAGGAGGGAAGAAGAGAGCAAATAGATTTCCCTGAAAAATATTATACAACTTATTCAGTAACTAATATGTTAAACAAGATGGTAGGGGAATCATTGGAAGACAACAGCAGGTAAATGGAATGATGATTGTATGCAAGGCATATGTTGCTGATGAATACTGTGCATAGAATAAGGATAATTTATAGGAGCAAATGATGAACATAATAGCTCATGGTTTCAGGCATAGGTGAATTGAAAGGTTTTCATTTGAGGCTAAGCTAGTAATAGATTGAAAACGAAACACTGAAAAAGTGAAAAAATAAATAAAATTAAAATGTTTAGGAGGTAATAAGTAAAGCTGGCAGTAGGTAATAAGTTCCATCAGAATTAATTATCATAAGTACAATGTTCTCTTCCTACTAACCTTTTCAGTCTCCTCAGTCTACTTGTTGTATGCAAGTTCTATTCTGTTCTATTTTTTCCTCTCTTTGAAATATTCCCACTTACTCTGCTGTTATGATATCATACATCCACATTATACACATATATCTACAATTCTGAAGCATTTGTCTTTTTATAATGACTTTTATCTCTTTCTTATTCCTAGTAGTTTACTTAAACTACTTATATACATTACAACTGCCTAGTGATTATTTGTTCCCCCAGTCAGCTGATATATCCTATAGATTTTGTGTGGCTTTATTCGTAAGACATCAAACTTGTTCTGCTCTACATGCTTTGTATTAGAAATTACCAATAGCCTCCTACTTTTGATAAAGTATTTCCGAATATTGTATTACTAATTTTATTTACCTTCCAGTCAATAGCTGAAAAACTGAAACCCCTACATATTATGAATGTACATCATCCTTCAGATTTTGAATATTTTTTCCTCATTCATCTAGCTCACAATCCGTCAATTTATGAATGAGTCTGAGATGTCTTCTAAGGTTGCCTCGTCGGTTTGTCTTGTATATACAGTGTGAACATTTTAGTCTTTTACCACATGAGAACTGTATATGTTGAACCAATTTATGGTACCTTGCAAATAATCTTTTACATGAATTACACTGGAACAAATCAGAAAGTGATAGATGCGTCCAGAGTGAATTGTTTGCTGGTTGATTTTGAAGTGAATGATCCAGATAAATTGGCCCTGGAAACAAAAGAATAAACCATGTATTACTCTGTGGGTTGATGCAAGTTATTTCGTAAAATGTAAAACATTTCTTTCATGATCTCAATAGTCTGGTGCAAGATAAGTTATTAGCTAACTAACAGATAATTCAATGTAAGTGAGTTTATATATTCAATTAAACTCTTTTTCCTTATGGAGAAAACTCAACTGTCACAGCTTTTAAATTTAATTATAATGACCTAAGTAAAAAATCAGAAATCTGATCTGTGGCAGTGCTACCTTGAATTCAACAAAATTGTATTTGCCAAACAATCAATTTAAAAATCCACAGGTCAAAAACCACACAGAATATTTGCATATACAAGTGACCATTCAGTGAGAAAACCTTGCACAACAGAAAGCACAAAGTTTACTGGAATAACGGTTGTAATGTCTCAACATTTTCTGAATCCAAATAATAAATGAAGCAGAAAAAATATTTACATGGCAATTACAATATGCCAGGTGTTGGCATCAAACAAAAATTTTAACATCATAAATACTAAAAGATTTAATGGGCAAGGAACAAATGTATATGACAGAAAACAGTAAAAAAAAGAATATGTAAAATAATCTCATAATTATTTG
Source organism: Vandiemenella viatica (assembly GCA_031002005.1). Lineage (NCBI taxonomy): Eukaryota > Metazoa > Arthropoda > Insecta > Orthoptera > Morabidae > Vandiemenella > Vandiemenella viatica. The sequence goes on from CM061920.1 coordinate 272,031,663, forward strand.
AAAAACAAACAAATTTTTTTTTGTTAATATATCAAGTAATTATCTTTTACCAATGACTTCTCTCAAGTGGTCTACAAACACTATCAGTTTTTTACCTGGTAATTTTTCTCTTAGATAACTCGGAATCAATTAATTTTGAAAATATAAATTAACCATGCTGAAAAATTGATCCTAATGTTATACCAATCTTTGATTGGAAGTTGTAGTGAAAAATACTTTTACTGGTAATGTAATGACACTAAATATATGGGTCAGCAGTGCATATATAAAAATAGTTTCTTAAGAAGCAAAAGATGCTATCAGCCATGGTCTTTGGAGGAACTATCCTGGCATTCGCCTGAAGTTTCGGGGAACAATGGTAAATTCGGATGGCTGAGCAAGGACTCAAACCCACATTCAACCAAATGTGATTCCAACAGGCACCATAAAGTGAATAAATTAAAGGTTAAATAGGAGAATTCTCCCATCCAAATGTGTATTACATATAAGAAATGCTTTAGGGCAATATAAATAAGGAAGGATGGGGAAAGTAAACCCAAAACTTGCCATAGATGAAGGCAGCAAGGCATTGAAGAACGCATAATGACAAACGTGTATCAGACAATAATTTTGTGTTAAGCCCTTAGTCCTGAAAGTAGATAAGACACATGGCAAGGAAATCAGATGTAATCACATTGATGCCTGCCAAGTGAATGGGGATACAAGGTAACAAAGCAAGGGTGGAAGAGTTGATAAAGGAAGGGGGGGGAGAGAGAGAGAAAATACTGCATTGATAATCAACATCTGTGGGAAAATATTAATGTTGCAAGTGAGGGAACATTGAAAAAGTAATGCAAATAAGATGATATAAAAATAAATAGAAAATACAAGGTTTATAATTATATGTATATAGAAAATAATAATAAATGCTCGGTCTACTATTGGAGGTAGAGGCCAGAGAGATGTCTGATACCATAGATATGCTGACAAGCTAGTTACCATTTGCAGAGTTCAGAGTGGTTTCTGGTTTTAGGGAAGACTCTGATAGCCCTGTAGAACAGTTGTTCAAATTATGGAAACTGGAACGATTTGCCAATAGTTGGTCTGCCTCTAAACTGTCTGGCTGTGGCTATTCATTCTGGAGTAAAGTTTGTTAGTTTTGAGGTGCTAAGGCCTATATATGAACTGGTTCAACAAAGGCAGGTGAGTTGATATGTGATGTATGTTTTTAGCGAATGTGGCAAGTACAATGATGGGAAAAGTTTCCCCTGTGGTCCAACTGGAGTAAGATGATGTAGAATCCAGATGCATGCTGCAAGTTGTACTGCTATGTCAATAACAAGAAAAAGATTTGTATGACAGTTGGAAGAATCACAAGATAAGCAATTGTGGTCCAAGATGTTCCTGAGATTGGATGGTTTGCTGAAGCATGTGCAGGGGGAAGTTGGCAAGATTTTGAGAGAAGGTTGAACAATTCAGGCAAGAAATGTAGAGGTCATGCCCATGATGAAGGATTTTGCTATAGGACTCCAGATCAGGAGAGAACTGGGCAAAGAATACATGGCTACATTTAGCTTTAAGTGGTGCAGAACTAGAGTAGTTGTGCAAAGGATAGGCTGTAGCATGAAAGACTGACACAGAAAATGTTTTGCTAAATACGAATTTCCTAAGTGCACAAAAAAATAAGCCTACTTTGTTTACAACTATACCATTCCACCATAGCTGAAAGTTATAACTCAGCAAGTTAATAACAGAACAGAGTGACATAGTTCATGGTTTGACAAGCACCTATAGTGCATACCACAAAATATTTATTACTATACACAAAAATATATTCATACAAAGAGAATCATTTACATCAATCTCTTACCACAGGAAAAGGCAAGGTAACAGGCAGAAAAACAAAGGGTCCTGTACCACTGAGTAGGGTGATTAATGACAATGACCATAAGCTGGCACTTGATTTCAGTTGTAAGGATGTGCGAAAATTTTCTTTGCAGCGAAGGGTGTCAGGGATTGGAATAAAGTACCAGAAGAGGTGATGAATAATTTACCAAAAGCACTAATGGAATTTAAAGTTCAAATTAATACAGGGCAAAACTAGGTGAGAAGAGGAAAGGAGAAAAATAGGTGTGTAGGGAAATTGCCACCAGAGTGTGCACTCCATTGTAATCATATCAAATTAATTAATAGGAGATTAATGCTTAACAATATCACAACTATATAAATGTTCCCTTAAAAATGAAGGACTTGTCCAAACATTTTTCATCTTGTATGTCATGTTTTTGTGTCTCTACTTCTGAAACATAGAACGTGTAGCCTTTTTTTGCCTGCGGTAGCATTATTAATCTAGCAACATATCTTTAATATAAACAAATAAGTAAAGTGAGGTATTTCCTCTTACTAGACCTCATGCTCACGATTAGGGTAAGAATTCGTGGAGGTAAAGATCTGTTTGTATTACATTTCTAGATCTCAATCTACAGGAAAAGCTGTCAAAGTCAATAGCATGCCACAACTGTTTACCCCTGAGAAATTTCCTTCATGGTTCTCATTTGTTTTGGTTGTGTTTTTGTTTTTTTTTTTCTTTTTCTTTTTTTTAGGTTTTTAATGTTTATCGATGTCAAGTTTAATAGAGATAGAAGAGGATTGGAAGTACAGAATGGGAAGAAATGTGGCAATTGTCCTTAGGAGGATTCATCACGGTACTCATCTGGAGTGATTTTGTGAAACCACGTAAAACCGAAATCTGGATGGTTGCAGAGGGGACCAAACTTCCATCCTTATGAATTTTAACTCAAAAAAAGTCTCCAGCTTTGTGGGGCACTGAATCCCAACAGAAAATCCTTCACTCAGTCATTCATACATTTCCTTTCCATATAAATATTATTCTCTATTAAAAATGAGTTTTCATTATTCTGTTACAAAACATTAATGAAGTAAAAAAAATAGTTATTAACAGATGTATTCACAACTACAATGTTAGATTATTCCTGACAACAAACCCTCTAAAAAAAAAAAAAAAAGAGCCAACCCTGAAATAATAGGACAGTGAATAAAAATAATTGATAAAAACTTCTCGGGTTTCAAGCCGCGTCAGAATTGAGCCGTCTGGCGACGTTTCGGAAGCTTGCACTGCTTCCATTGTCAAGCCCCCGCTTAACATTACTGAAGTCTGCCGCACGGTAGTCTATTTTATATAGCGCCAGCAGATACCAAAAGATACGTGAAGTCTTAGACGACGACGCATATCGTCTGATTCCCCGCGATCCCACGGCACGGATCACCAGGAAGACAAACATACTCATGAGAGAATCCGGATTGGCGGAAGAAACGGTGAAGAATCTAAGTGTCCGAGCCCCAAGACCACCAAGGTTATACGGCCTTCCAAAAATACATAAAGAGCTTGTTCCAATGCGTCCAATAGTGAGTGCTATAGGTTCGCCAACGTACAAGTTGGCTAAATATCTCACGCGTCTGTTAAATCCGTTGGTTGGTCAGTGTGCACATCATGTTAAAAATTCTGCTGCCTTTGTTGAGTTGGTTAAAGAAATGAGGTTAGAACGTGACGATATTATAGTCAGCCTGGACGTTACGTCGTTGTTTACGCGTGTGCCTTTAGGGGAAACTGTTGAACTACTTAGTGAACATTTTGATCCGAAACTTGTGGAGTTATTCAGACACACCCTCACGTCTACGTACTTTGTGTACCAGGGCGAATACTACGAGCAAACAGACGGCGTGGCTATGGGGTCCCCGTTGTCTCCCGCAGTAGCTGACTTCTACATGGAACATTTTGAGCATATAGCTCTTGACACGGCTCCTTTAAAGCCTAAATGTTTCTACAGGTTTGTTGACGATACGTTTCTCGTGTGGTCTCATGGAATTCCGGCATTATATGATTTCGTGAACCATCTTAATGGGATTCACCCTAACATTAAATTCACGGTAGAAATCGAAAAGAATGGATCACTTCCGTTTTTAGATGTTCTAGTGCGTCGGAAGCCTAATGGAAGGTTAGGGCACAACGTCTACAGAAAACCTACACACACCGATCGCTATCTCAATGCTCAAAGTTTTCACCATCCTTCTCAGAAACTGGGAGTGCTCAATACTCTTGTCCATAGGGCAAAGGTGGTGTCCGACAATGAACATTTAAAGGAGGAACTGCAACACCTGGAACGCGTATTTCGTGCCAATGGTTATAGCACTAAAGAAATCCGACGTGCAACCATCGGAAGACACAACAGAACCAAGACAGATGACAGAGACCAAGACAAGCCACGTGCCTTTCTACCTTTCTGTGGAGCAGTAACGTCAAAAATAGCAAGATTACTCAACAAACAGGGCATTCGTTCAATTTTTCGACCTCCGCCAAAAATTGGACAGCTGTTGCGAACTCCGAAAGATAGTCTCAATCTTCGGGCTCCTGGAGTGTACAAAATTCCATGTGAATGCGGCACTTCTTATATAGGGCAAACCTTAAGGACAATTAATGAAAGACGAAAAGAACACATCAGATATTTTAAACTTGGACAAAAAGAAAAATCTGCCTTAGCCGAACACGCCATTGACAACGGACACGAGCCGTGTTTCGACAAAACGACACGCCTTTGTTACGCAAATAACTTTTGGGACAGTGTTGTGAAGGAAGCTATTGAGATTAGGCTTAGCAACAACGTTATTAATCGTGATCAAGGCCTCAATTTAAGCCAAGCTTGGAAGCCAGCTTTTGGATTATTACAAACGAGACGGAATCGAGCCATATTAGGGCATACGAGTGACCCGATCGTGACGTCACCAAGCGAGCAGGGCCTAACTATATCGCCCCTCCACGCGCTTTCCCCTCCGTTCCCGGCTGCTGGTGCTATATAAAATAGACTACCGTGCGGCAGACTTCAGTAATGTTAAGCGGGGGCTTGACAATGGAAGCAGTGCAAGCTTCCGAAACGTCGCCAGACGGCTCAATTCTGACGCGGCTTGAAACCCGAGAAGTTTTTATCAAGCATTGCCGCCACGAAAACGTACATAATAATAAAAATAATGTTAAAAGTAATATGTATACATATATACTCGCACAATACCTGGTGCAGACCAGGCTGGTTAGGGTTGACTTACTGCTATAGAATCTCTAATCACTCAATGAGAAAAATGTGCACCATGTTTCATCAACATCAAGCCAACTATTCCCAGTGCATAACAAAATGTAGACTCCCAACCCTATCAAGAAGGAAGCACATTGGTATTGACTTAACAACTATAGTGAACATGAGAAATATTTCATAAAAATCACTCCAGCCTTCAAAGAAAAATATATTGTACTTATGTGTATTTTGTAAAAACAAATTTTTAATATTATAAACAGAGAATAGTAGTAAAAAAAAAAAAAAAAAAAAAAAAAAAAAAAAAAAAAAAAAAAAAAAAAAAAAAAAAAAAAAAAAAAAAAAAGTACACAGAAATATATTACTCTGAGCAGGGATCAAGCCTGTGGTTCCGGCACAGGTCTAGGACAAGTCAACCTGTGTGACCATTCTGTCAGAACTATCATAGTGATTTTTCTACTGATAAGCAGTCAGCATTTTTTTGGAAACTTCAATTTCTTATAATATATGACCAAGTGATAGAAACAGCATTATCGTGAGATACCTGAATGTTCTATTCTCATGTCAGCAATTGAAGACATCTCTTTACAAACTTACTGAAAGAAAGGAAATATTAAAAACTTATAAGGTTAAGAACTGATTTTCATTTCCTGCTCAGAACTACTTCCAGAGTGAAAACTATCCTATGTTCTAATACAGAATATATTCTAATCCGTACCAAATTTCTTTCAAATCTGTTAAGCTATTATGGCACGTTTGAGTAAAAAACGTCCATCCATCCAAACCTTCGCTTTTATAATAATATTAGGATGTATGTGCATGAAAAACAACACTACGCAGAATAAGAAATGACTTTATTTTCCAAAATTCATAATAAACACAGAGTTACAAGATTTTGCCTGTAATTAAATACAGAAAGTTTACTGCCTATTAAAGAAAGAAATGAAATCGACATTGAGGCACAAAATTATGCTCTGTATTCCTGAAAAAAAAAAAAGGCATTTTGTTAATACACAATTACAACACCCCTTTTCACATGTTTTAACAATTATTTATCATTATTATTTTTGAGAAAAATGATCAGTATCGTATGCCTAGGATGCTAATATTTAAATTAAAAAGAATACAAGCACAATCTGGAATATATCAAAGATCTAACAGAGTTTTTCCTCCACTACCATGTTACATTTTAAAATAAATGAATCTTAGACTGAAAGAAAAATATAGATGAGGAGAGAAAGGAATGATAATAACAATGAAGATCAATAAATACAACAAATTCTAACAATAATTTTATATAAAAATTAACAAATCAATAAATTGGGGTTAGAAAGAAATGCAGTCACCTGACACAGCAGACTATACAATATTGCAACTCTGAAATAACAAGGCATTAAAAAAAAAGTCGTCTACAAAGAACTGTGTTTACATGGCAATGGAACCACATGAACATTATCTGCTCAAATAATTCATTTTTTTATGTTATTCTATACACTTACACTGTCAACTATGGTTAGTAGTGGGCTCCGTATCTTTCCTTAATGTTAAGATTCTAACAGTATTATTCAATTCTAGTGTTACTAATTATAAAAACTGACTTTTAACAAATCACTAAGTTAATAACAAAATTTGTAATGCAAAAATCATACACAGAGTCTCTTCATTCCACATTCACAATGTCAATGTTGGAGGTAATCAAAACTTGAATTCGCCTCATACGAACTAATGTACTAAAGTTATATAAATGAAAGGAACATAACATTTACAAATACTACAAATTATCATTGTGATGGAAAGGGACAAGAATTATCACAACCAATGACTTTTACCTAAAGCACCTTGTAGCGTGAGCTTTAAGCCTTAACCTCCATTAATCAACTTCATCCATCATAAAATTACACAAATTTTATGTCAGGAAATACTGGATGACATATCAGCTCTGGTGATGGTTTTTCTGTCTTCATTTAAGCTAATCACAATCATACCCTTTCCACCAAGCACATAAATAGATGCTTATTATGGCAGAACACAAATTCTTCCAATTGGTAATATAAGTAAATACTGGGTCCTGTTATGAGTATTTTTGGCTTTGGTTAACAGTGGAGCATACTACCACCAATTCTATGAATACCCATATTTAAATAACAACTTAATTTATACAAAATTATAATAAAAAACACATGAAGTGTTATGGAAATTGACTTTATGAAGTGATAAGACACCAGTGAGTGAAGTTTCTCAAATGATAATTGATGTATTTCAGAAAATGGCCAGTGATAATTTTACTTACTTGCCAAAATTAATAAAAAAAAAACACATTTGTAATGAAATAGCTTTAAACATTAAAATGTGGAGTATGATACGATGGAGCAATAAAAAAGATCTTACACTTTCGTTTTCAATATAAAAATTAAATAAAAAGATTCAAGGATACATAGTAAGAAAGAGTTGATTACGAAGAAGTTCTGTACGTACCTTCTCAACTACCATGTTTTTATAACTTATTACTAGAGCAGTGTACCACCAAAAAAGCCAAGCACCAAATATGGCAACAGTATAGACTAATTTCAATTAATACTAATACTACTTTAAAAAAAAAAAAAAAAAATATCAAATAAAGTGCCAGATGTGTGAAGGGGGCCTTTTCCAGTGAGTTATTAAAATATAATCTTCATGGGTTCGCTGCCAAATGATCTTGTAGGAACACAAGCTTTCAACAGTGTGCTCTGCTGTCACCCTCAGTCCCTGATTGTTAATTGCAAAACACAGAACCAGAAGTGTGATTCCGGTTTTTGCAATATATGTACAGGACCTGAGAATGACAGCAGAGCACACTGCTGAAAGCTCATCTTTCTACAATATCAATGTTGGACAAGACGACATTTTAATGTACCACTTCTTAAAAATGTGAATTTAAACTAGGGTAACAAAGTGACAAGCATAGGTGGAAGTATTCCATCATTCTGATTAAAAATCTGCCACTGAAATGGAGAAACATTCACAGTTACAGTCTAGGCCGTCCATCTATTTAACTAGAGTGTTTTATTTATTTTTACTTTTTAAAAATAAATTAAATACCAGTTAGATACAGAACATACCACTTCTTTATAAACAATGCTTACGTTTCACATGTCTCTCTAAACTAGATTTGTGTTTCGTTCTATAGGGACACTGAAGGCACATAAATTTTGGATCTTTTCCACATTCCTGATGAATATGCCTTGATAAATTACATTTATGTATATATCCTTTGTTACAATTCATACATCTAAAAGGTCTTGAAACAATAACAGAAGAAGTTCTGAACCCTGGAATCTGTGATTTGGTCTGGTGTTGATGAAGATAATAGTTCCAATAAGCATGACCTGACAAACAAAACAAAACAAAAGATACTTTAATTACCATTTAAGTATTATTATGGCAGTACTTGTATCTTACGTAACACAAGAACAAATTTATTTACTGCAGTTACAGGCATAAAATAAACAACATACGCTATTCTAGGAGACCTTTTTTTGGGTAAATCAAGTCTACATGCCAAGATATGCCAGAATTGAAAATGAAGCTTAAGGAGGAAAAACCATCACTTAGCACCACAGATGAAGGCAGGAGGGCCAGACGAACACAAAAAAAAAATGAACACATTCTGCAACATTTTGGTAAATAACATTACTTGGAGGCAAGAGATATGGCAAGTGAATGATAAATACAAATCCAAAGCTCGTGTCCAACAAGAGTAAGGTTATTCACCAAAATATTGTGTGTTCGGATGATCTTCCTGCCATGTGTGGCAAGTGATGGGTTATTCTTCCTAGTCTTCTTTATATTTAACCAGAGACCAAAAATATTAATTTTGAAATGTTTGCTTATCTTCGCATGCATATCACAAAAAATAATTAACAAATTTCAAGAAGACTGCACATAGCTGTAGCTTATGCCATCATTCATCATTATCATTCTCCAGCACCAGTCTCCCAGATGCAGATCATGAGCAATCCCCACTTCTTCCTGTCCATGAATAGCTGATGTTTATAAGTAGTCCTCCCTATGTCTTCCATATCCTTCTTAATTTGGTCAATCAACATACAAAATAATTTCTATTTACCTTTATCTCTTAGTTTCAGATTCCATATGTGCAAAAACTATAATTTTGGGAATTTTTGTCTGTCTGCGTGAGCATGCAGTAAAAACTAATGAAAGGTTTTCAACTAAATTAAATACAGTGATAGGATATGGCACCTGTTAGAAAGTTTCAAGAGATAAACAGGCCAAAATTGTATAATTTGGTATTTTGCTCTGTCTGTGCTTTCCATCCTGATAAATTACATAGCTGCCATAAAGAAAGTCACATACAGTGTGTTTTAATGACTGCAGTCACTGGAGAGTTTATGTACATACTAAGTTCCCATACTAATCATCATAAAGTCTATGCTGAAAAGAAGAAAGTAGTGGTTGTTTCAACCTTTGTATTAATACTTTCAGTTCTCTTATTCTCATATATACAAATAGTTCAATCATTTTCCAAAAGGAGGGCAACATTTTCACAACAAAAGCTGTTAAAATCATACAAATTATAATAGATAGACTTTATACATTACAAGGAAAGGGAAAATGACTCATCACTCAACAAAGTTGAAGGCTGCGACAGGTGAAGAACATATATGATGAACACAAGAATACACAATATTTCAGTTTTACACCTTATTCATGCTGTAGGAAATGAGTCATGTGGTTTGGGAGGTGTGCACACGCCGAAGTTTAACACATTTTAAACTTCGACATATATGTTCTTCGCCCGTCGCAGCCTTCAACTTTGGTGAGTGATGAGTCATTTTCCCTTTCCTTGTAATTTATATTGCCTAAAGTCGTTTCCTTTTTTCTTAGTTTAATAGATAGACTTTGTGATTCAATTGAGAATTTTATACCATAGTATACATACATAAAAATAAAGCACTCCTTACACGTGATAGGCAGGATCACTTCAAATAATGCTTTCAGAGAAGCTGAATGAACGACATTGAAGGCTGTGTAAGCATCATCCACAACCATAGAATTTTATGAATTAGTAGTAATTTCAAGGAATGGTAGGAACAAATGGTGTGTACAAACATGTTTCAAATATTTACATACAATCTAAATTCAGAAGGAGAGGAGGCAATCCAAGAAAGAGAAAAAACAGTGCTGCTTTTTCCTACCCAGTTAATATTAACTGTGAATTAACAGCACAAATCTCAAATTCCATGGAGATGAAATGAGGAAACAGTTCTTCCATATATACTGACTGTGAAAGCTCATGTTGGCGAGAGAAGTTGCAGAATATTTTCATGCTGTATTGTCTGTCAATTTGTTGCAATATTCCAAATAGGCTGTCATCGATTATGATGGGGAGAATGAAAGTTCTACTGAAGACATGTGGCTATGAGAAGGATTAGTTACTTAATAATTGAAAACCACTTCACATTTGATGAATGCATAAATTTATTCAAGATTATCAGTGTTTTTGTCTTAGTAACAACTTTCTTTTGTCGAAATACCTTACTCCAAAACAACAACATTGCAGGTTAAAGTTCAAAAACCAACACCAGCAACTCACTTGCTCACGTATCACTCATAGTTTTTTATTTTTTATTTTTGCTTATGGCTTTACCTTGTGAACATGTAGGCCATTAGAGGTGGAAAAGGATTAGGGGACAAGGAATTGAATGGAATTTGGCCATGGCGTTTTGAAGGAAACATCCTGACATTCGCATACAGTGATTTGGGGAAACCATGGAAAACCCGAACCTCGATTCCCAGATGGGGATCAAACCCGTGTCCTCCCAAATGTATCATTCATAGCTCTTGCCTGCCCCACAGTTCATCTACTTCTTATGAATATTTTAACTATACAACACCAAGTCCAATAGGGGCATGCTGCTTATCCTGTCCACTTATACACTGAATGGAACACTTCTTAACCAGATGACATTTTAAAAATTATTTGCTATCTAAATGACAGCTTGTCAAATACTGAACTAGCCAACATGGCTACCTTCCCCTCTCGCCCACTACAGCCAATTACAAGTGCTCCTTTCATCACATGGTCTCTCTTAGCCTATCCAAATTTTCTATCAACAGTATGCATTACAAAGATTCCTTTTTTATCGAACTCTCTGAATATATCGATCTGCGTTATTCTCATTCTCCGTCTTCTGATTTGGTGACCTCTTAGCTTGGTCATCATCTGGACAAAAGCAATCTGACACTTAGGGTTTACTTAGATGGAGTTTAAACTCCTGCATTAAAAGTTCTGATATCTACATTCCTATTTGGAGCCATTTCTACGAAGCTGACAAGGAAATTAAAAACTGCACATTCCTACCTCCTTTTGGAGGGCCAAACATTCCAAAGCTAATGCTGAGGTTAGTTAATCAATTACTCACCAAAGCAGACAATATGATGCCCATTGTGATTAATCATCATTATATATGCAATTCTCAATCTTTGATAAACATACATCCAAACTATTTTAATTTGTTAGAAAAATTCTTAAGCCTAAAGATCTAAAATACAGTTTTTAAAATTCCATAAATGAAAAAAAAGCATTAAAAAGGACAAAGGATCTATACCTTCAATATGTAAAAATAGAAACCTATAGTTTTTGTTAGATTAGTCCAAATAATTTCAAATATTCAAATGATTTTTTTTGGAAACATCACTGTATATACAAGCTTTTAGGCTCTATAACTCATATAATTTATTGTCATTATTTCAGGAGCTAATGTTTAATTACTTTGCTAAGGAATGGGTATATTCATAAAAATCAGTTAGGATTTCATTTTGGGTTGATTTCTGAGAATCACTGGATCACATTAATCAATTATAACAGTTTCTAACACAGATTTTTGGGGGCACACAGTAAGATGGACAAATTGTATTAAATTTTCTAGTAACAAGTGAGAACACTACATCCAATTTAACCATTAGGGACAATGAATTAGAAACAGGAGGGTCTAATTCGGAGAACGAGCTTAACAATATGTTAGAAATGAAGATACTAAAAAATTTGAAATTCATCCTGAGGAAATCATGAAGGAAATAAGAAAGCTAAAAAAAGAAAACATAAATGGGCTGGTGTAGATAATATTACTACAGATATCTTAAAGTTAGCCGGATGCGACATTGTACCTAATCTTGAAATATTATTTAAATTGAGTCTGGATACTTGCTGCTTACCACAGGACTGGAAAAGTGCAATAGTACAGGGCGTTCGCCGGGAAACGCAACCCACTGTTAGCGCTACAAGGAAGAAACTGCTCCCGGCGAGCGAGCGCTCAGTTTCCGGCATTGTTCGACCGTCGGCCGCGGACTATTTCATAATAATTAGGCTTCATAAACTTCATAAACTTGTGTGCTAAGCATTTAAATGTGACGTAATTCATTAGCTTACCTTATAAAAGATGCTGAAAGTGTTGACCCTCTTGTGTAATGCACATTTCACATCTTCTGAACATATTTCGAGACACACGCTGCCCTAACTGACTTAATGATTTTTTGGGTGACTGTTCTAGTCGAAAAGCGATATCGTCAATTTTCTCCTCTGTGAGAATACGGTTGACCGACAGTCTCTTTTTGTTAAAAAATGAACCCGTTTCTCTTACTTTTTTAACCAGATGCAGAATTGTTGATTTAGCTGGCAGTAAAGCGCCAGGAAATTCGCGACGAAATTTACTGCGACACTTTTTAAACTACTTCTTCTTCACATATGTATCGTAGAGAAATATTCTTTGTTGCAAACTGTAACGTACCATAATTTTACTCACACTCAAACACGGTACAGATTAATAAGAGTATGAAGCCCCAAACCAGCCAAACCGCAAAGAAACGTTTTTTCACAACACTGATTAATAAGAGACTGAAGTCACAAACTATCTACAATGCAAAGAAACCGTTCTTAACAATGTAAGGGTCACTGCACTGCACTGTTGGGGCAGCGGAGGTGTTAAACAGTGCGGTGATTCACGGTGCCGTGTGGCGGAAACTGCTGGCCGACTGACCGAGCAAGTTGCCGACGGCAACAGACTGGGAGGGTAGCGTTTTCCGGCGAACGCCCTGTAGTACCAGTACATAAAGGAGGGGTGAGAAATAGAATCGAAAATTACAGGCCAATCAGTTTGACATCAGTAGTAGGTAAATTAATGGAAAGATTGATATGCAACCACATGTGAGAACCTAAGTGATTTTCAAGTAGACAAGGATATTCATGCAAATCTCAGTTGATGAGATATATGCAAAATATTTCAGATGAAATGGACAAGAGGGGCCAAATTGATAGTGTAGCATTACATCTGTCAAAGGCGTTTGACAGAGTGAGCCATAAAATGGTAGTAAATAAGGTAACAACTATTGGCATGGATGAGAAAGTGATTTACTGGGTAGAAGAATTTTTAAAAGGTAGAAAACAGAAAGTAAGGGTAGAAAATGCGGTATTAAAAGATGTGGAAGTAAAAATTGGAGCGCCGCAGGGTAGCGTATTTGGACCACATCCTAACCCATCACATGCCTACTATCAAAACAATCACACCTTAAGGAATTGTACTAAGAAATACATAATTTTTATGTTTTAAGTTGTTGAAAGAATAAATAAAATTATAAATGAAGAGCGCCTGAGGGAATTATGATCTGACAGCACAGTATTTATGTATTGCAGAAGTCCCTCAAATACAATATATGCTAGAACTCAAGTTTTAAAGAGACCTCATAAATTCAAAAAGTGTTGCCTGATCTTACCAAATTTAAATTTTTTTGTGTGTCTAAGCTAAATTTTAACAGAAATAAAATGGGTACAATACCTGAGATATGCAGGTATTTAAGTGAGTCATATGGTACAGTATGATGAATGAAACACATCAGCAAATAGTGAAGCAGGGGAACAATGAGTGCTCTGAGTCTAATGTGCTTGTAACTAGCAGTGTACACTCCCTTTTATACTATACTTTGAAATTACTTAAATTACTAGAGACAGGAAGTACCATGAGAACTGTGGCATTCCATAACATCTTTGGGAATCAAAACTTGCACAGTAACATAGGAAGTAGCATATGGACAATTCTATATGGTTACCCTCATTAGTGGGGGAAGGGTAGGAAACTCATTCCCTTAATGGTGTTGAAAGATCATCTTCAAAAACATACATTTGTTACAGCATGAAGCCTGTGTTTTACAGTTGTCAGGAAACTGCCATGAGAAGGTGCTAAGGGCATCATACAGGTTGACCCAATATTGATCAACTGCAATCCCATTCACAACATTGTGTGTGAATGACCTCTTCAGACCAGAACAATCATACTTACCAGCAATGTACATGCAATCAATTTACTGTGAGTGCTGTTGGAGAATACAGTTCAGCTGAACTGAAATAGGTGCATCTGATATGAAGCTCCAAGGAAACATGATGAAGCTATAAGTCTTCTTTGCAATCTGCCCACCTGTATAACCACACTTATTTAATTGCCAACCAATATCTCACATAAATCGCCACAAAAGGCTGTACAAATGGATCATCAGAATTATCCTAACAACTTGCCATTTTATTATTTTTTAAAAATATTTTATGAGACACTTTTTCTAATACTTACACAAAAAACTTAAAATCTTGTGCCTAAAAAGAAGGTTATCTTTGAAGCTAAAATGATATTTCTCTCAACGACTGCAGAAATCATCATAAAGATGGTCAGATGGAAGAGAATGAACTCTCACTGGTTGCTAAGAAGCATAGAGGCAATACAACAAATTTTTGACTCCCTATAAATGCAGTTAAATATCAGCAACAACTCACATACCTATTTAACTGCATAGTAGTGTCAGTTCCCAATTTTTAACATGCCAATTTTGTATATAGTTTTCAGACAGTTCCAAGGTCAATACATATTATATCCCAATTCTAGAGATCAAAAGCAAACTTTTCTTCTCTCTTCCAGATTATAACATGTTACGAAGTTGGAACCTTTTTGGTATTCCAAACATAGACATTCGAAAATTCTATGTATGCTGGCATTGAGAATGTAGTGAACAGGAGAGTAAGTTGGGATTGCAAAATATTCCAAATTTTCAGATAATATCTTCAAGAATAATTTTCTCAAAAACAAGAAACCACGCAGAAAATAAAAATATGTAAAATATACCAGCTTATAGCTTAGCTTCTTTAGATATAACTATAGCATCATCAGACAGAATGATACAGATTTAATTTAATTTTTAAGGAACTGAACAGTGAATTGTTTGATTTTAATCTGTTGTCTACTTAGTAAAAATACTTTCAATGATTATTTTGTTTTAACATCATAATTTTTTTATAAATATTTATAGAAATCTGTTGAGCTTTATTTCATTTAAAGTATCACTTGACATATCTTTAACATTTTGTTCTCATAGATTTATAAGTGACACTTGGGTTGTCTACGGAAAAAAAAACATATTTTTATTACTACCTACATTGAGTGACATACTTTTTACATGTACAACAGAGGAACAGGACGAATGTTTAAATATAACCCATCCTGCATTTAAAACCTCACCTGTATTGATATTCTTAAAGAACTCATTTAACTTTCCATTTTCTAGATACAATTTAAGCTTAAATAATGCAAAAATGACAGCAAAAGAAAATTCCATGGTCACTGTTGAAAAAATTCCTAGCTTAATAGTTAAATTTACCACAAACTTATTGTTTAACTTGCTGATTTTAACATGCTCTCCAGGAACTTGAGGAACTGAGAAATGTTATTCGGCCTAAGCACAAAGTGACCACAAATTCTCAAGCTGCACTTCCAAGTGGTGGAGCAGCAACCATTCGGCTTTGTAAATGGCCTGAGTAGTAGGAGACAGAAGAAATACGAGGTAAGTACAAGTATCAATCTCTGTAGTGTGTGAAGCGATGGCACTACTGGAGTTGGGAACCACACTCAACCATGGAACAATGGCATAGGATGTGGCAGATGCCAAGGAAAACCCACTGCATTAAAGATCCTCATGATACAGGAAGAATCGTTAAAAAGTGTGATCTACAAGAAGAATTCAGATTAATCACACATTGAGATTTCCATGAGGAGACAGCTCAAAAACCAGAAAGTGAACAATTATAACAATACTGAAAATTGGAATTTCAGATACCATTCAGTGGAATAAAAATGAATACTGACATAACGGGAGTAGCAGAGACAAGATGGTCTAGGAAAGGAGATTTCTGGAGTGGAACTGCAGGTAATAACAGATACAAAAGCAGGGAAACCAGAATATAATGAAATGGCACAGAAACTGAGAAAAGCTTGACATATTAACAACATAATGGAAGAATTATTCCAGTCAAATTTGAAACCACACCAAACCCAATGAGGATGATAAAGCAAAGAAGATATATGGTAAGTTAGCAGGAATTGCAAAAACAGTAAAAGTAGATGGAAATTTCATAATCATGGGTGATTGGATTTTTCCAAAAGCAAAGTATAGAACTCAATGACCATTGGACCTTTGATCTTTATAAGAGATATAAGAGAAATGAGTTAAGAGAGTGATAAGATGAATTCTGAACTGCAAAATTGTCCACATTGAAGACATACTTGGAAAGCATCAAAAGGACATTAAGGACAAGATTGTTAAAATACAGAAACCAGTCTAAGTCCAACGGAAGCAATACAAAACCTAATATTAACATTAAACACAATCCTGTAGTATCAGAGTGTGATTTAAAGTTCAAGAAACCTGAAATAGAACAAGAAGTTAAAAGGAATATGGGGCAGCTTAATCTTATACAAAGTAAAAATGAGTATAACAGCTGAGATAAAAGCTGAGAGTGTAAACAAAAATGTAAACTTCAAACGATCTGGGCAAAGAAAATGAAAGAAGAAACAATTGACAGGCAAAATATGTAAAGAAGAAGAAATTATTAATTGCCGACCTGACTGAAGAATTGAGGAAAATAATAAATTTAAAAACAACTGAAGAAGGAAAAAATACCCTTATCTCAAATGAATGAAATAAACAGAGAAGCAAGAAAGCAGGGATATCTTCTTAGAAAGCAGTTGTAAAGAGGGAACAACACATAAGGCACAATAAGCTAGAACCAGTATACAAACCAGCAGAAAAGTAATTTTGAAAGCATAGGTTTAGATGTAATAGCATAAAAGTTGAAGGTGAAGAAGTACTATAAGAGCACAGAGAACAGCTGAAAGATGAAAAAGTATCTTGAGAAATATGTAATTGTAGGTTTTTACGGCAAATCTGCTGCTTGAAGATTTCTTAAACCATGCGGCAGGATCAACTGATCGTTGTTCAATGAATTTTCGAAGCGTAACGTGCCATAATCTTCAGGTTACACTTGCTGACTGGCGTGAGGAGCACAGTCCAAGAGAGATTGCCATGCTGGACCCAGGGGGTGCAATATTTATAACCGTCAATTCATGCAGTTCATGGCATTTATAAAAATTGAGAAATTCCCAAAAGGTTTTAAAAAATAAATAATAATACAAATGAATAAAATTTTCTCGGGTAACTAGCCGAGTTAGTCCATCGTTTGACCACGACGTTTCGGCGGTCACAATCTCTGCCGCCATTGTCAAGTGACTGCTGCCGGTCGGTTATTGAGGTGCTTATATATCACGCGAAGTCCGCACTACGTCATCCTTTTTCCGGTCGGCCAATGACTAGTGACGGGAAACGTTGGCCACTAGCGGGAAGCGTTCCTATTGGCGGAAGCCATTAGCTGCTGGTGGGTTCCGCTGATTGCTGGCGCGCAAGAGAGGTGCGTGTTTCCCAGTTGTCCTGCTGCACTCTCATTTTCTGGATTGCTGGGCTCCAGGCTTTACTTAACTGAAATCCAGTATCTCTGTTAACGAGGTCCTTCGAGATACGAATTTCGATAGCTTCCGAAAAAACACTGTCCCAATAACCTCTCGTACGCGCAAGAATTCTTGTTGCTTTGAAATTAAAGCCATGTCCCGTGTCAATACTGTGTTCAGCAACCGCTGACTTGTCGATCTGGCCCAGGCGGACGTTGTGCGCATGTTCGGCGCACCTTTGGTCAATACATCGTGTTGTTTGTCCGATGTAAGCCTTTCCGCATTCGCAAGGAATGTGATATACGCCAGGTGTTCGTAAGGCTATATAGTCCTTGGGTGACCGCAGTATATTCCTAATTTTGGCCGTTGGTCGGAAAATGGTTTTAATGCCACATTTACTTAAAATTCTGCCAATCTTAGCGGTAGTCGTTCCGACATAAGGAAGGAAGGCGAAGCGGCTCGGGTCTTCCTGCTGTCGTATTTTCCTCCTTCCTGCTCGTGTGCAAACCGACTTTATTAACGCCTCGTTGAAACCGTTCTTGCGGAATGTTTCCCGTAAATGACACATTTCCGCCTGCAAACTATCCTTGTCACATAGAGTTTGCGCCCTGTGCACCAAGGTTTCCAGTACTGATCTGCGTTGGGCCGGGTGGTGGTGGCTGCGCGCGTTGAGATATAGATCAGTATGTGTTGGTTTCCTGTACACAGAATGACTTACAGTGCCATCAGCTCTCTTTTCGATCAAAATATCCAAAAATGGAAGGCGGCCATTCCTCTCCATCTCCATTGTAAATTTAATGTTTCCGTTGATCCCATTAAGATGTTGTAAAAATTCTTGTAGACTATTGATACCATGCGGCCATACTATAAACGTGTCGTCAACATAACGAAAGAAACAGGTTGGCTGTTTTGGGGCACTTGCTAGAGCATGTTCTTCGAAATGTTCCATATAAAAATCGGCAATTGCTGGGGACAACGGCGAGCCCATAGCAACCCCATCAACCTGCTCGTAATATTCCTCATCGAATTGAAAGTAGGTTGACTGGAGCACATGACGGAACAGTTCCACTTCCTTGGGAGAAAAGTGTTTCGCCAGCAACGCTAATGTGTCCGCTAGTGGCACATTCGTAAAAAATGACACGACATCGAAGCTGACCATGATGTCGTCTGCCCCCAGTCGAAGATCTTTCAACACGTTTATGAACTCAGCAGAGTTCCTCACATGGTGGGGACTTTTTCCCACGAGTGGTGATAGTCTACTTGTTAGATATTTTGCCAGTTGGTAAGTAGGTGAGCTTATAGCACTCACTATCGGGCGTAAAGGAGTACCATCCTTATGTATCTTTGGCAGCCCATACAATCTAGGTGGAACCGGTGCTCGTGGCTGGAGGCGCTTGCTTGTTTCGGCGTCTATTCCTGATTCTTTCAATAGCATTACAGTTTTCCTCGCCAATACCGCGGTAGGATCCTTAGTAAGTCTCCTATAGGCGTCGTCATTTAACATCTGCGACAACTTCTGCCTGTATTCATCCGAGTTAAGGATGACGGTCGAATTTCCTTTGTCTGCAGGGAGGATAATGATGTCCATATCCTCTCGTAGCGTTCGAAGAGCCTTGCGTTCAGATGTTGAAATATTTGCCTTCGGAGGTTTAGCCCTGCATAATATCCTACAAGCTTCCCTCCTAATTTCCTCAGCAGCGTCGGATGGAAGACCCCTGATGGCTTGCTCAACGCCGCTAATGATTTCCCTTGTGGGAATCTCTCTTGGAACCAGTGCGAAGTTTAGTCCTTTGGATAACACGGATATCGTTGCGTCGTCAAGATTTTTTCCAGAAAGATTCACTATAGTTCTGAGTTCAGGCGAAGACTGAGGACGTTGGCTCCCTGGAAGTTTTTCATATTTAGCGCATTGGCGCGCCGTCGCTCGTCGTTGGTGTATCAGGCTGCTGGCTGTTGTAACACCGTCAACCCATTCCCAAGCGTCACGGGACAGTATTCCAGAAAGACGCAGATGGCACTGAAGAAGAACCTTGGAGGTTTTGTCCAGCTCGGATCTCGTGAAGTGAACCCTCTCCCTAACCATGGCGGAGCTTGCTCGTCGAAGAATCCTCTTGACCGCGGCTGATGATATTTCGTTATGTTGACGACACGTTTATAGTATGGCCGCATGGTATCAATAGTCTACAAGAATTTTTACAACATCTTAATGGGATCAACAGAAACATTAAATTTACAATGGAGATGGAGAGGAATGGCCGCCTTCCATTTTTGGATATTTTGATCGAAAAGAGAGCTGATGGCACTGTAAGTCATTCTGTGTACAGGAACCCAACACATACTGATCTATATCTCAACGCGCGCAGCCACCACCACCCGGCCCAACGCAGATCAGTACTGGAAACCTTGGTGCACAGGGCGCGAACTCTATGTGACAAGGATAGTTTGCAGGCAGAAATGTGTCATTTACGGGAAACTTCCCGCAAGAACGGTTTCAACGAGGCGTTAATAAACTCGGTTTGCACACGAGCAGGAAGGAGGAAAATACGACAGCAGGAAGACCCGAGCCGCTTCGCCTTCCTTCCTTATGTCGGAACGACTACCGCTAAGATTGGCAGAATTTTAAGTAAATGTGGCATTAAAACCATTTTCCGACCAACGGCCAAAATTAGGAATATACTGCGGTCACCCAAGGACGATATAGCCTTACGAACACCTGGCGTATATCGCATTCCTTGCGAATGCGGAAAGGCTTACATCGGACAAACAACACGATGTATTGACCAAAGGTGCGCCGAACATGCGCGCAACGTACGCCTGGGCCAGATCGACAAGTCAGCGGTTGCTGAACACAGTATTGACACGGGACATGGCTTTAATTTCAAAGCAACAAGAATTCTTGCGCGTACGAGAGGTTATTGGGACAGTGTTTTTTCGGAAGCTATCGAAATTCGTATCTCGAAGGACCTCGTTAACAGAGATACTGGATTTCAGTTAAGTAAAGCCTGGAGCCCAGCAATCCAGAAAATGAGAGTGCAGCAGGACAACTGGGAAACACGCACCTCTCTTGCGCGCCAGCAATCAGCGGAACCCACCAGCAGCTAATGGCTTCCGCCAATAGGAACGCTTCCCGCTAGTGGCCAACGTTTCCCGTCACTAGCCATTGGCCGACCGGAAAAAGGATGACGTAGCGCGGACTTCGCGTGATATATAAGCACCTCAATAACCGACCGGCAGCAGTCACTTGACAATGGCGGCAGAGATTGTGACCGCCGAAACGTCATGGTCAAACGATGGACTAACTCGGCTAGTTACCCGAGAAAATTTTATTCATTTACAACGCCGAGAAAATCTCCAGTCTTAAATAATACCAATATCAAACAAAATCTTCTGCCAACGTATGTAACTTTTCCTTTTATCTCAAGCATCAAAAATATTAACAATTATTATACTTTCAAGAATAAAGAATAAGATAAAAACTTTCCTCAGCAAAGATCACTTTGATTTCAGAAGTTGGAAGGGAACTAAGGAAGCAGTAATTTAACTACATCTAATCCCAGAAAAAGGTAATTGAGAATGAAAACACATTTTTTTCTGATGTAGAAAAATCATAAAATGGTGTGGTGTGGAGGCAACTATTCAACATACTGAGAGAGACACAACAACTTAAGAGTGTGGCAAAACTCCCTCCCTAATTTAAACATTGAATAAAAAACTGATGGTACAAAATAAAGTAAGTATATTAATGTGAATGAAATCTACATAATGGGAAGTTATGGTACATGTTTTAAAAGTTCCATATTTTGAACAGCTTATCACATAAAATGGTATGATTTGTTACCAATTCATTGTTGTACGCGAGTTCTGAATTTCTCCATATTTCTAAAACGCATTTTTCTGTCACGAGCCATTTATTTCCTTCGATACCAAACCGAAATCGATAAATGACATATCATTTTAAAGATTATGGCCTCAAATTAGGTAAAATCATAAATTAATAAAGAATTTTTTGGAATTTGATGCTTAAAGAGGTCACACGTATGAGACTTTTCAGAGCCAAGTCCCTAAACTGCAGCAGTAGATATCACAGAGATCTCAAAAAAAAAAAAAAATTTATACAATAAGTAGCTTTTCGGATATTTTTTTCTGTTTTGGAAACATTTTTGTTTTGCTATCAATTCCAATAAAAAAAAATTATTTGCACAGCAACACATACCACAGAGATGTTGATATGCTATGTGCATTTTGATCAGGCTGGTTGTATTCTGTTAAGTTCAGTGATGACAGTTTGTCATACATACAGTGTGTTTTAAAGTTTCCTAACTGTTTCGTAATATGTTGTAAGTATTTTGATGCTTATCTATTACGCTAAACAAATAAATATTTTCTACAAAAGTGCGGTTCAACTTTTCATTATATTACAATCATTCAACCTCACTATACATCATATTTTATTGGCGAAATTTTCGCATGGGTCATCTAGTATATACAGGGCATTTCAAAAAGGACTTTACAACTTTGAAAATTCATATAAATTTTATGAAACAAGGTACAGAGCTAGTTTTGGTGTTGTTTTAAAGGAAAGCACTTCAAGTTTTTTTACCTTAAACTAAAGATGTTCTATGTGGCTTCCGTTGGTTATTCTGCAGACATCCCTTCGGTAGTTGATTTCTTCCCAGACTCACACTAGCATTACAGGTGTAACTTGCTCAGCAGCAGCGTAAATTCTTGCTCTAAGTTCACTTTATGGCTATCACGAACATGTTGCAATATTTCATGTAGATTTTCACTGCCCTAAATCGTACAGTTATGTGTGTTAATCTTGCCACTTAAGTGAAAAGTTGACTCGTCAGAATAGATTATGTTGTCCAAGAAATGTTCATCATCATCCACTCGATTTAACATATCCACACAGAAGTTCTTACGTGCAATCTTATCAGTGTCTTTAATTGCTTGTAAAAGCGAATATCGGTATGGTTTCAAATGCAAACGTTTTCTCAACACACGCCAAACCGTCGTATGTGGGACTTGCAGCTCACGAGATGCACGTCGGGTCGATTTCGTAGGGCTGTTGACAAAACTTTTTCTCACTTGCTCAACAACCTCGTCAGATGTGCTTGGACGACCTGAGGATTTTTTATGTTTTACTGAGCACCCTGTTTCTACAAAACATCTATGCCACTCATAAATTGTAGGCCTACTAGGAGGATCTTTAGCGTACTTGGTACGAAAATTACGCTGAACTGTTGTCGCAGACTTCGATTCTTCAAACCAAAACACACAGCTAGCACGCTCGGGTCCAGTGAAGGCAGCCATCTTTAACATAACTGCCGCTAGCGCTTGTGCGGCGCGATTAGGCACTAGCGGACTACACGAGTCAAAACTTGAAGAGTTTTCCTTTAAAACAACACCAAAACCAGCTCTGTACCTTGTTTCATAAAATTTATATGAATTTTCAAAGTTGTAAAGTCCTTCTTTAAACACCCTGTAAATATTTCAATATGGCTGTTGGTTATATAGCTTTAAACTAAGTGGCAGAAGTAGTTACGAAAAGCAGCTGCAGTAATTGGATCATTTACAGGCTACCAGTTTCCGCTCATGAGATGGGATACTAGTTACTCTTTTGATAATAGTCTTTCATTATTTGATCTACTAATCTTTCTGTTTGTGATCAAGAATTTAACACTTTTTATTGCTTTACCTAATTATTAAAATTCATGTTAAGACTGGCAGTTCATTTGTGACCTAATGTAACAGATATTTATGAAAGAATTCTTCAAAAAAAAAAATCATCACAGTTTTGATGCTAGAAACTGAATTTACTACTTATAGCCTTCACATACAGAGAGTTTTCATGTGGATTTCTTTTTATTTATTTCTTTATTTATAATTCAAGGGCTTGTAGTTCCCTCAAAGCTTATTTATTGATATAAAAAAGGAATTCATAAGATCCTATTCGATGTGAAAATAATTGCTAAGATGGCAGCTAATTCTTGAATTTAAGTTTTGAGCCTCTATCAGATATTGTTCATAACTCTAATGTTTTTGTACTGATTTGCTGTACTTTAAAGCGAATGGAGTTCTTCAATTTCTCAATGTTTTATTTTATTGGTAGATCTGTGTTTTAAGGTATACCCTCAGGAAAAACCAACTGGTCAGAGATCAAAACAACAAGGCCTCGGCAATTCCCAGAACGTGAAATAAATTGAAAATGCCAAATATATATATATATACTGTATTTGAACCATGTGCAGATGTGATCGGAACATAAAAATTGTTATAAATGAATATATGATGCAGTACTGTTTAATTTACACTACTGAAATGACATTATATTCAGACTACAATGCTTCATAACCTATCCATTGACCTAATTTTACATAAAAGTAATTTCAAGTAATTTGTTCTGACTCGTCCTATACAAGTGTTCCAATCTGAATGTGTACATCATTTTAAATGTTTAGGCAACAATATTCCATATTCACTAGAAATGCTTCACACTTTGATCATGCTTTATTTGTGTTATGTTTATTCAGGCACCATTCGAAGTAATGACTTGAGCACTCTACTATGACAAAACTTCTTCCTTTGGGTTTACCCTATATTTCCAAAATCTAACTTCAATTTATTAAGTTATTACAGAAAAAAATAGTACACCTCTAAATTATTTTCTATTTTAATTTAAAATTTTAAGACTCACAGTGATACAAGAAATTATTTTCTTGATAATTAACAGTAAACTAAGTCTACAATTAATTTACATAAATAATTTAAACAAAATTAAGGATGTCATTAAAAAGAAAAAAACAGATGAAAATAATATAATACATTGATATAACTTCTAATGATCATGAAAAATTTTGCTTCTATATTAAGTAAGGCACAATAAAGATTACATGATAGACAAATTTAAATAAGGATATAAGTAATACTTTGATCATACACAAACAAACAAATAATCCAAAGTATAAATCGATTATCAATATGATATATTATATTCATTAATATTTACTAATTCATTTTTTATTATGCTCTGTGGATTGGACGTTTGTGTGTCACCAGATAAAAACTAGCCACAATAAGGGCAGAATGTGCAGCAAATTGAGACTGTCAACAGGTCGTAAGGCCGTATGATATCACTTACCAAATAAAGCAAAGAACGAGAACAAAATTTTAATCTGCACAAAACAAAGAGGGAAGAGATTTTAATGCAGTTAGATTAACAATTACATTGAGATTTACAGTGGTGAACACAAGAATTAAAGAATTTTGAGTAAATATAACAATAAGAAAAATATCAACACAAAACTATCAATTGGAAGTTTCTAAGAAACAATGTTTTCGTTTAATGTGCTTTTCCAAATTGTCTTTGCGTTTCATTCTCATTGGACAGTACATACATACAAACTCTGGTTCTTTTCCACATTCAAGATGCATGTGGCGTGAAAGGCTGGCTAAATGCTTATACGACTTATTACACTTCATGCACTTGAAAGTTCTCTGGTTGTCAGATGCAGACAGAATCTTTGTGTTCAAATACTTGTCAGGGTAACTGTAACTCCAGGAATGACTTTCTGAAAACAACAATGGGTATAAATGTCATTCATTTATATTAAGCATATAATTTACAAAACTCAATTACAATATGGCAACCAACAAACAGTTTACTGGAAGAAAAATAAAATATCTTATACATACATAAAAATAGACTTGTGTTTTCCTATATTTCACTTTTCAGCCACCACTACCAGCAGAGATCACTGGTCTTTGTGTGTGAAAGTAGATGGAGTTTCCTGTCGTGCACAACGTTGGCTGAATGTCGATAGCTGTGGGGATGTTGGAGATATGATGCTTAAAAGTGGTCGATGCAGGGCATTTTCCTATTTCGAGAAAAGACATGTATCTCTGTGTATGTCACTCTGCTGCCACAATTACATAGCATAGACCATTGGTGTTTGTGTGTGGTAATAGTATCGTATCTCCCATCGGGTACTATGGTGGCTAGATGTCGGTAGCTATGTGGGTGTGGGAGATAGGGTGGTTGAAAGTGGTTGACCTGCAGCACTTTCATATTTCTTCCAAAAACGTATGTGTCATGGTATATCACTTTTCAGCCAAAACTATCTAGCGCAGATCACTGGTGTTTGTGTGTGGCAGTAGCACAGAGTCACCCGTTGATCACAACGTTGGCCAAATTTCGGTAACTGTGAAAGTGTGGGAGATGTGGTGGTTGAAAGAGGCCGATCAAGGGTATTTTCGTATTTCGACCAAAGACATGTGTCTCCGTATATGTCACTCTGCTGCCACAACTACATAGCATAGACCATTGGTGTTTGTATGTGGTAGTGGTATAATGTACTATGGTGGTTAGATGTCAGTAGCTATGGGGGTGTGGGAGTTATGGTGGTTGAAAGTGGCGGCACTTTCATATTTCTACCAAAAACGTGTGTGTCATAGTGTATCACTTTTCAACCAAAACTATCAAGCGCAGATCACTGGTGTATGCGTGTGGTAGTAGCACAGAATCACCCGTCGATCCCAACGTTGGCTGAATTTTGGTAACTGTGGGAGTGTGGGAGATATGGTGGTTGAAATCGGTTGATCAAGGATATTTTCATATTTCGACCAAAGACATGTGTGTCCGTATATTTTACTTTGCTGCCTGAAATACATAGCGCAGATGACTGGTGTTTGTGTGTTGTAATAGCATCGAGTTTCCCTATCGTGCACTATGGTGGTTAGATGTCGGTAGCTGTCAATCCAAATTCGTTACAGACACAAAAGAAGTGGTTGGTACCAGCTAGAATTTACATAAAAATTAAGTTCCTCAATGCATATGCATCATAAGTAAAGTTCAGATTTTTAAGATACAGCAGCAAAATCTAGAACTGCCAATTGTTTCAGAGTGTCAGAAGATACAAAAAAGAGATTAGCACAATACAAGCTGCATTCAGATTCTATGCCTCTTTTTTCAATAAGAAAAAGCTTAAGCAACAACTTTTTTTTCTTTTCTTTCTTTTTTTTTTTTCTTTCTTTCTTTATTTTTTTTTATTTATTTTATTTTTTTAGGAATTTGACACCATGTTTTAATAGTCACTAAATAATTATGTTTCTCTGTGGAAGACCAGTGGAGAATTGTGTATGACTGGAAAATATGATACCATGGAGTTCATTCTTTCACACTGTAGAAACTAAAACAAAAATAGCTAGATGCAAGGTTAGGTAAGGTAAACATAGAGCATGTGGAATCACTCCAAGTTGAATGTTCTAAACAGAATTTTGCCAAATAAGCATAAGCATTGTCTGGATGGACGAGATAATATGCAGCTCATCCCACAATTTTCCTTTCAATGCAAGAAAGAAAGTTCTTCTTTAAGAGCTCTTCATACACACTAGAACTCACCACAGTGTCTTCTGGAATATTATGAATTGGAGTGTGTGATACAAGGTAGAGGCTTTTTCACTAATTCTAAGATGACACTTGGCATTTTTTTAAGCGTTTGTACCCATGAATGCACATTTCCATCATATATCTCAGTCAAATCACAATTAATTATCATAGCTGAAAGTGAAGAAAATGGATTATTACATGCTATTCATGAAAAGTGAACAATGCCATTTTAAGTATCTAAATACAATCATTGTCATGAAGATTTTATTCTCTTGAGAGTGTTATAATATGGCAGACTCATCCCTGAAGGATCCCTCAGTGTTTTAAAATTTACCCTGAGTTAGTATCTTCTCCAAAACTAGAGTAAAAAATTAAAGAGTTTATAACTTGGATGTACCTTGTAGTGATTGGAACTTGCCAGCATAGTTTGACATGGAGAAACCAAAATACACAGGGAAGTTGTATCAAATACAATACAATGCTGGGTTATTTATAAAATATTGTGAAACTCGTTTGATTAGAAAAATAAAGATCACAACAAACTGTACAACTCATTTAGCATAGTTCCCTATATATAGTAACAATGAAATAAAAGACCCGAAGTAGTGGAAAGGAATCAAATTAAGATAGGGAAATGAGCCACCACTTACCTTTAGATGATGGATGTGGGGCGCGAACACACAGAAAAGACACAAAATAATAAAGAAATTTTCGGGGAAAAAACCCTTCGGCAACGAGAGAACATTATGAGAGGTTGGTGCACCCGGTGACTGCCTAACAGAAAGACCGCTGGTCGAGAAAATGGTGGGGGTAAATTCAAACATCGGAAGAGTAGAGGGGGAGTGAATCAGAGGTAATACCCGGGCATAGATAAATATCCAAACTAATCTCTGGCTGGTGGGAAGATCAAAATATAATTAGAAATAAATATATATATTAAAAAAATATATAAAATATTATACAAATATAAAATAATAAGTAAACAACACCTTAGGTTAGTGGTGGTTCAATATAGGTAATGGAAAAGAGAGGAATAAAAAAGGTTCAAGATATGTAATACTACGAATAATAATGACTGGGTATTATCTCAAGTTGAGACCAGGTGGTTGCCTTGTGCCAAGTTTGTACTGGTAGGCAAGTTCCCACCTTCTGAGTTCAGAGAAACTGCTGCTATTAGGGAGAACTCTGATAGCATGGACTGTGTAACAAGAATTGAATTTTATAAACGTTTCTCGGGGAACAAACTGAGTAATATCATTACTGATGCACAATATTTCGGCGACTTTATTCTCCGTCGCTATCTTCAGGTGCAGTTGTAAGTCTTGAAATCTACCTTGAAGTCAGCCTTGAGCGTGTTGTTTGAAAACTGGCATGGCAATGACAGGCGTTGTTATGTTGCCTAGCAGCATATCAGACAACATTAGACGCCCGCGGAACACAAAAAGCAGAACGTTGGTGACAAGCAGCCTCAATAACAGGAATCCAAGCATCACTTATCTGGAACCCACAATCCCTGTTAACCAAATCAGATGCGAGGCGAATTTCAAATGCTTCTTTAATGACGCTGTCCCAGAAGCCTTTCACATGTGTCAACAACTTAGTCGCTTCAAAATCAAAACCATATCCTTCTTCCAAACTATGTTCCGCCACTGCTGATTTGTCTTCTTGCCCCAGGCGAATATGTCGGGCGTGTTCCAAACAACATTGTTGTACGCACCGTATTGTCTGGCTGATGTATTTCTTTCCACATTCACACAGGATGCAGTAAACTCCGGGTGTACGAAGGGCAATATGTGATAAAGACAGCCTTCCTAGTGAGTTAAAACATCTGATTTGGTTAACAGGGATTGTGGGTTCCAGATAAGTGATGCATGGATTCCTGTTATTGAGGCTGCTTGTCACCAACGTTCTGCTTTTTGTGTTCCGCGGGCATCTAATGTCGTCTGATATGCTGCTAGGCAACATAACAACACCTGTCGTTGCCATGCAAGTTTTCAAACAACACGCTCAAGGCAGACTTCAAGACTTACAACTGCACCTGAAGATGGCGACGGAGTATATAGTCGCCGAAATATTGTGCAGTAATGATATTACTCGGTTTGTTTCCCGAGAAACATTTATAAATAAACAACGCCGAGAAAAATTGCATTCATTTATAAGAATTGAAATTATTCAAGTCGTGGGTTATGGCATGGGCAGCAACTGGGTGCTTTGGGTTCTGTGTGAACACCATCTGTCGATGGCCATTCATTCTTATGGAGAGTGTATTTGTGGTCAAACCAATATATGAAGCCAGGCAGTGGTTGCATGTTAACTGGTAATTACATGGGGGGTTTCACAGGTGGCGTGTCCTATGATAGGGAAGCTTTCCCCTGTGACAGGGTTGATGAAAGTGGTGGAAGCATGGTGTATGTCGCACATCTTGCAGTGGGGTATATTACATGGGAAAGAGCCTTGGGGCTGACTGTTAGGAAGATGAAGACTGTGTTTGTGGACTAGAAGTTCGCTGAGGTTAGGAGATCTGCTGAAACAAGTTCTAGGAGTGGCAGGGAGGATTTTAGGAAGAATGGATCTCATTTCAGGGCACGTTTGTAAGAAATCATAGCCCTGCCGGAAGATTCTGTTGATGGATTCGAGGCCTGGGTAGTACTGTGTGACCAAGACTGGATTGTGGTTGGTTTTTGCGGGTTTGGGATGATTGATAGGCTGATTCAGTTGTAATGTAGCACATGAAAGCTGTTTGTTAACCAAAGCTGGAGGGGAAGTTGCAAGATATTATTGGTTCTGAAACACTGTTTGAATAATCCATGCGAGACTGTTGGTTGGAACATATGTGACTACCTCAAATGCCAAGACTGTAGGGGAGAGAAGGTTTGGTATGGTATGGGTGGCAACTGTCGAAATGGAGATACTGTTGAAGATTGGTTGGTTTGATGTGGACTGATGAGTTGAGATAGCCATTGGATAGGGACAAATCCACATCCAAGAATGTGGCCTGGGTGTGGGAGTAGGACCAAGTGAATTTCAGCATGCTAAAGTTATTGAGAGGGTTCAGGAAATTTAGCAGTTCATTTTCTCCATGCGTCCAAATCATAAATATGTCATCAATGAAACGAAGCCAAATGAGGGGTTTGAGGACTTCCTCCAGAAATGTCTGTTCCAGCCGGCCCATGAACAGATTAGCATAAGAGGGGGCCATGCGGGTGCCCGTGGCAGTTCCGCAGGTTTGGTGATAGATGTTGCCTTCGAAGAAGAAGTAGTTGTTATTAAGGATAAGGTGGGCTAATTTGATGAGGAAGGATGTCATAGGGAGGCTGTTGGGAGGGCGCTGTTCCCGAAAATGTTCCATGGCCCTGAGGCAATGCCAGTGTGGAATGTTTGTGTTCAAGGACATGACGTCAATGGTAACCAGTATTGAGTCTCAAGGAAGAGGATTGGGTAAGACAGAAAGCCAGAAGAGAAAGTGCTGGGTGTCTTTTATATGAGAAGGGAGCTGATTAACAATGGGCTGTAGGTACTGATCAACCAAGGCAGAGATGCGCTCAGTTGGTGATCCGTAGGCTGCAACGATTGGGCGTCCTGGATTGCCAGATTTATGGATTTTGGGCAAGAGGTAAAGGATGGGTGTACATGGATTTTGGAGAGTAAGAAGCGAAATGGATTGTGAGGTGAGACCTTGTTGAGGTCCACTAAACTGCACATATTCTTGTATTTTTTTGTTGACAGCAGGAGTTGGATCTTCCGATAGGCGGCAGTAAGTTTTAGTGTCTGATAGCTGACAAAGAGCTTCAGCCACATAGTCATTCCTGTTCATGACTACAGTGGTTGAGCCCTTGTCAGCTGGAAGGATAGTGAGATCTGAATTGCTGGAGAGTTGTTTTCTGGCACGGGTTTCAGCTGGGCTAAGATTATTGGTGTTTGATAAAGATTTAAGGAAAGTGGGAGAGGCCAAACTGGTGGAAAGGAAATCCTCAAAAATTTTGAGGGGATGGTTCTGGGGAAGAGGTGGAGGGTCAAGTGTGGATGATGGTTTGAATTTCTCTAGACTTGGTTCTAGTTTGTCCTGATACCCCTGTTCACTGTTATGAATGGCAAAGTGATACCGCCAGCGGAGTGTACGGCAGAACGATAGAGAGTCACGGACTAGTTTGGCATGGCAAATGTGGGGGTGGGTGAGAGTAACAATGAAATCAAGATGCTAAGTAGTGGAAAGGAATCAATATATATATATATATACGTTCAGGACAGCATTAAGATTCTGTTCAATACATTAAAGTCTTGCAGGAATGCGATTTTTCGCTAAATTGCATCAAACTAAAGTAGAAAGGAGCAACTAAATGCAATATAGTGAAGGTAGAAAAAAAAAAAGTCACCAACTGCAGTGAAATAATTAGATACAAAGAAACAATTCTATTAGATAAAGACCTCAAAGAATAGCAAAACACTGATGTTTGGGTATGATGACAAAAACACAATAAAAAAAGGCAACAAACTAACTTCATGCACTCAAGTGACAAATCATCACCAGCACACAAATGCAAACCTTTGTAGAAAATACTAACCTTCCAAAAAAACTGGAACAAAAGCAAATTAGGGGTAGCTCTAGTTTCAATTCCAAATCAACTTTTTTTTTGTGTCATTGCTATAATATTTGCCAATGCAAAATTCTTCCTCCTAAAATCTAGAGATAGTAGTTCAGTCAGTTATAGTTCTGGACTTATAACTGCCATAATTGCAGTAGTGTGAAAGTTAAGTGAGATGATGTTTTTGTAAACAAGTTATTTAATGGTCATTGGAGAGCTGTATTTCTGCCACCCTAATTCATTCAAAATAATCTATCCACACAGCAGAAGTGTATAATGCTCTGAACCACTGTTCTAAAATTTTATACCTTTAAATTTCCGGCATTTTCAGTGACATCTCTACACTAAAAACTGACGAGGTTTAAAGTAACAATAATTACCTTCAGTCATTTCCTTTTTTATTTTCCTTGTAAATGTTTAATGTTAACAGCAGTAACTGATCTGTACATAATAGCCACTAACACCCTTCTGACCACAACAATATCGACACTTTAATAGTAGTCATCTATATCACACAATACACTCCCCTAATTCTTAGCCATCTGGCCAAGAATCCTTAATAATTTTTCAAACAACTTAACACAATACCGTATCTTATATCTCATAAATATACTCCTGAATTGATCCGCAAAGAGATATCCCAAGCCAAAAATTGTCCTCCATTGCAAGAGTTCTTACATTGGCCTCACCACAAACAAGTTATCCATCAGAATGAATAGTCATAGGGGAATTACAAAAATCTGTACCACAATGTTACTGCCTGTCACAGCTCTCACAACTCTTGTGATTTTAACAACTGTTTCATAGTCAGAGCTACAAGACTACTTCCTGAAACAAAATCTCCATATGAACTCCAAGGTGGGAATTAGCCTCTCAACACATACTGGACATCCCCAGGCTTCAATCTCAGATATTACTTATATTACCTTCCTCACCCTGAAATACCAAACATTTGCAAGTATAATTAATTCATATATATAGATTTTATTTAAAAATGTTGTTTTGTTTTACTTGTTTGTTCATAATTTACATTTTTAATAATTTTCACCTCAGTTACATGTCCCTCCTGTATTTTATTTTTTATTGTTGTGGTCAATGTTTCTGCTCATATTATTTCTGCTCTCCCACCTCCACCTCCCCCACTATGATGGTAATAATCAAAACTGTAATTCATGTATCTGTGTTGACCGTGGATACCTGCACATATTCAGTCACATGCTTCCATTCTCCTGAAGAAGGCCATAGCCCAAAATATTTTGCCTTTCATGATTTTTTGTTGCATCTACCCTCCTTACTTCAACTTTGGTGAGCAGTGAGGATATTTTTTCTTTTCTTTACAGTTAATATTAATTGTTTAGTGAAATGGATGGACAAGCATGAGTTGTGACTTTATACAGTAAATGTTATAATAAATGTACTACACAATGAGGTTGTTCCCAATAATTATATAGTGAGATAGAGGAGCAACTGTTTGAGGAGTATAGTTAGCAGAGAACATTACAGTTTATTGGTGTTTATAGATCATGGCCATGAGTTACTTGGGGTATATTTCTGGGGTAATAAAAAAGAAAAAATCAGGGTGTGGCTGCTTACTGTAGTGAAAGAATGAATTACGAAGATTAGGCTCTTGGAGAGAAACTAAATTCATACTCAGAGTTCAAAAGTGAGAGTAGAATCGTTATTATTGGTGGGGATTTAACTTTATCACATGAAAACTGGGTAGGAAATACGATTAATAACACAAGTGAACAGATAATTTGCAACTTGCTTAATAATGGAAGGAGGCTTTAAGCAAGTGGTAGAACAGAACACAAGGGGACGAAATGTGTTTGATATCTTCCTAATAATGCCAGATGATTACCTTGTGGAGTCCACATAACTGAAGTAATATGTGATCATGAAGCGGTTTGGATGGATAATACTGGATTCAGAAAACCAGAGGCCAAAATTGAAGAGGGAAATGGGTACAGTTATAAAAAGGTACAGATTTCAAAATTGAAGAGAGGTTTCAGCAAATAGAAGGAAAGCAAAATTAGAGTGGAGTCAAAGTGGGAATAGTTCAAGAAGACAATAAAAAAAATGGCAAAAAAATATTCTCCAAAACAGAAAATAAAGATAAGTACAGAACCTACATACTATAATGGGAGTTGAGATTTTCTTTTATATGTAAGGGGATTCAGGGATTGGAACAAGTTACCACTTCTTTTTCCTTATGGCTTTACACCTTGTTAACGTTGAGGTCATTAGAGGCAGGGTGGGTCTGGGTACTAGGAATTGGAAGGAATTCGGCCATGGCCTTTTTGAAGAGGAGAATTCGAACCTACCGCCTCCCAACTGCCAGACCTGAGTGTTACTGTTAGGCTTGTCTCATGTTTCAACTAGCATTTGCTGACTGATTCAAGCATGCAGACTTTCATGTGTACAGAAGTCCCTTATCCTTTTCATTCTAGAACCAAATGTTAATATAGACAGGTTACTAATACCCTAGATTTAGACATGCCCTAAAGTCCCAAAAATAACAGCAACAGTTAATATAGACAAGCAAAATATGTAAATATGTTCTAAAAATTCTCTTTTAGTTATTACATTGTGTTCATTAAAATATTTTTTTTTAATTTGTATTTTAATGTAAAATAAATTAAAGCTACATGAAAAACTACCCATGTTAACACATAAAGGTTAATATTTTATATGAGTACCATCCTAATCTATGCAGAAGTATTCGTATATCAAATCACAAATAAAACAACAATAAGCTATCAGGTTTTAATATCAATACTAAGCATAGTGATGTTTATGGTAAATTAAATGTCTGAATTTCATTACTCTTACAGAAATGTTAATTTATGATGCAGTGATTGAACAACATGCTTTCAGGTTTTAATATCAACATTAAGCAAAAAGATACATAGGAATGCAGTTTCTCTCATCATAGAGAATATATGAAATGCTCTCGGGTGACTAGCCGAGTTAAACAAGTGTTATTTTTACACGACATTTCGGTGATCACATTCACTGTTGCCATCTTCTAGTGAAAGACCTAATGCTCGGCGGTCGAGAACATGCTATGTTTAATCATAGGCTTCTGCGGCCAGAGTCAGTTGATTCTTGGCTGTCCGGGTGGAGCTGTGTCATATTTCTTCTAGCCAAATAAAGAAATACGACGCGGTTCCACCCGGACAGCCAAGAATCAACATGCTACGTTGTTGAGCCAACCAAGGCTCCTGCTGCCACGCTGTGATTCGTCAGCTTTGGGACCCATCGTTACTGGGGTCCTGTCTCGTCGCAACTTAATTCAATGCCATGATGGAGCCACAGCTTGATTCGATGCCCCTGTTCACATAGCCTGTAGCAGACGGGCCGAAAGTTATCACTCAATCAAATGATGTCTTCTGATATTTCCTTCGAACGAGTGATGACTTTTGGCC
This sequence comes from Vandiemenella viatica, assembly GCA_031002005.1. Lineage (NCBI taxonomy): Eukaryota > Metazoa > Arthropoda > Insecta > Orthoptera > Morabidae > Vandiemenella > Vandiemenella viatica. The sequence goes on from CM061920.1 coordinate 272,066,958, forward strand.
CGTCTGCTACAAGCCATGCCAACAGGGGCATTGAATCAAGCCGTGGTTCCATCATAGAATCGAATTAAATTGTAGCGAGACAGGAAACGACGGGTTCCAAAGCCGACCAATCACAGTGTGGCTGCAGAAGTCTTTGTTGGCTCAACAACATCCAACATTCTCAACCGCTGAACATCCGGCACTCAACCAGAAGATGGCAACAGTGAATGTGATCACCGAAATATCATGTAATGATCACACTTCTTTAAATCGGCTAGTCACCCGAGAACATTTCATATAAAAGCAAAAAGTTGGTTAGTGTAAATTAAATATCAAAATTCTGTAATGCTTATTAAAGTTTGATCTATAATTTAGTGGTTTGATTAATGACAACATACTATCAGGTTTTAATACTGATATTAAGCGCAAAGATGTTTACCAGAAATTAAATATCACAACTTTGTTATGCTTATCGAAGTGGGAAGACATAAGGCAACCTTTAGGCTTTTTTGTGCTTTGATAGCAAGCTTAATTCACTACGGGCTTGCTAGGCATGCAGCAACTTCACCAGAACCCCAATTTTCAAAGATTCCTGCAGGGACTTCAAAATGCCTGTAATGGTCCCAAGGGCACTCGTAGTCCCCAGTGTACCTCATCCCCCAGTCAGTAGATCTGATATTTGTGATGAGACGGCAGGAAAAACACTATGACAATGTTGGTATGTCTTAATACTGAGTACACAAAAGTAAGGTATAGAAGGCCATAGATAACAGAGGAGTCCCAAAAGAAACCATCAATAGAGTGACTGAACTATACCAGGGAAGTGTGAGTTATAAGAAAATAGAAGGAGAAATAACAGACTGGCTAAAACAAAGAAATAGGCTAAAATGAGGAAATGCCTTCTCACCACAACTTTTCATTGTAATCATGGATGATATGATGGAGAAGATAGCAGTGAGGATGGGAGAGGACAACATGAAGGTGATAGCTTTTGTGGATGATCTGGGGAAGTGATGAAGAGCAGTTGGATGAATGGGCAGACTGTGCTGGTGAATATGGTACGACATTTAGCGAGTATGTGGTAAAAACCATAAATAACTACCGGGAAATTGTAATGAAGAACAGCTGAAGAGGTTAACAATTTCAAGTTCATGGAAAGTGTTTTAGAAGAAAGTGAAAGGAATGATGGAGAGAAAAGTAAAAGAGGAAGGCCGACATAGGTATTTTAAGAATCATCAAAAGTCTGATATGGAATAAAGGCTGTGTCACAAGGGACTAATTTATCATACATACCATGTGCCGATGCTGAAACCTGAACAATGAAGGACAACAATGGGAAACAAGCGAGACAGCATAAGGAACGAAACTATTAGAAACACATTAAAATATAACAGGAACCCCTACAGGAAATGATAGAGAAGGCCAGATTAAGATGCAATAGTCATACGAAGAAAATGAAGGAGCAGAGAATCCCAAGAAAAATCCACAAAATGAAGAAGTATGGCAAATGACCCAGAGGAAAACCAAGGGATGAAATGCTGACTGGATTGGAGGAATGTGAATCGAAGAGAGGAGAAGACTGAAACTATGGTGGTGACAGAGAGGCTACGGGAAGACAGAAGAAAATAGACAGCCTTGTGCACAAAGCAGACCCAACCAGTAGCTGGAAACTACCGTATGAATAATATCCATATGGTCCATTTGGAAGGCCCTGATGTGTATACATCTTCTCCCTGCCATGTGTCTCACCTTGGACATTATTAAGGTTGCAAACCAAAATATTGTGTCGTGTGTTTATTTTTTGTTTTCTCTTGTGTTCATCTGGCCCTCCTGCCTTCATCTGTGGTTAGTGACAGGTTACTTTCCTGACCCTATTATTTTCAGTGCTTAATGGCAGTTTCTTTGTAACCATTACCTAGTGTTATGACAGATTAAAAATATAGCTGTACATATAGAGGGAGATCATGTTGAGAAGTATTAGTATTTTCAGCTTTCTCAGAAAAGTATTTCTGCATTATTTATTTATTTATTATTTTTTTAAAAATATCTGAATTCCAAATCATTTATACAGCTGAAACATGGAATCAAATGGAACAGACTTAATCTATAAAATCTAGTCTTTAAATTCAGTCATCTTTCTCGCCTATAAGTTGCAATAGAAGGCATATTACAGAATTGATAGTAGTGCCACAATTGTGTTGCTGTCATTTTTCGAGGTGCTTTCAGTGATCTTTTAACTGAATGCAACACAGGGAACTTGGGTAGAACCATGGCAGGTAAATCTGGGGAATGAGCATACTTTTGGCAGAAAATGCTGTGCCCAGTGTGGCACACTGCCATCTCGATCAGAAAGAGGGTTCACAGATTACCTTCTATATTACATAATACATTGGCTATCAGTGGTTGTAAGCCCAAGAAAATTTGGTAATATTTATCCTGAGGTTCCAGTTTTTCATTCTTAAAACAAAGAAAACAAGTGGATGCATACTGGTCAAACTCAGAAGTACGGTTCAATGAAACAACAGGTTTCATATTGAAAAACAATTTCATCAAATGTCATAGCATTTCTTTCAATTACTATTTTCATTAATTTGGTTACAGACATTCTATGGTACCACATAAACATTTTTTTATAAAGCTTTATTACACTTTATTACTATTACTATCATTATAGTTTAATGACTAAAAAGTCAAATTCATAATTTCTCAATAAATATTTAATTAAAAGTGGGAAACCTGATCATAAGAGAATTTAAGTTTTAAAGATTAAAAAAAAAAATCATTGCAAGTATCCTCTTATTTAATCTAAGAATGTAAATCAAATGTAGGTAATATCCATATAGAATTTTACTTCAGTTAAAGCAGCAAGGAGATAAATTTTTTTAACATGTATAGACTATATGACTGAACATGAAAGATTCATTCCAAATGAAACTATTGTCAGATGTATAATCTACATACAAAAGAAAAAAGTTAAAAGTACAGAAATTGGCATATAAACTCAAAGTAGACATGATAGTTACAGGTAGATTGAGGAGTCTTAAAACGTAGATCTTATTTCTTCTACTTCTTAAATCCTGGCAGGTAAGCATCATTTGGAAACTAAAATCTTAAAAAATAGAAAAGTCAATTTAAAATTATTTGTTTTTGAAGGTAGTGCAAAATTATATTTCTTGAGTCTGATTAATAATCCAATAATTATATTTGAAATACTAATCCTTTAATACAAACCTCTTATAAAATTTTATATTCTCTTTCCAATGATACAAGAATATGCATATTTGTCTTAATCCAAAGCTACTGTCAATTTAAAATTAAGAGCTTTACCAAAACAATAGTTTTTTTTTGGTTCTTTTCGTTTCTCTCATTAGAGCTCATTAATCTTGTAACACATTTTTTAGATTGCCAGTAAAGTGTACTTTTCTCAGTTTCTACAGTTACCTAGAGAGCTCCAGTTCTCCTGCCCCTCCACCTTCTTCTTAAGGCCCACAAGGTCACAAATTCTGGATAGCTTATAGCTTATGGCTGGAGCCTGAAGTCCGATCACTGAGCAGATTTCAACCATGGTGGATCAACATCTCCAGGCATTTATATAGCACTTTCCTTCTTACATCAAAGATACCTCATATTTACTGCAATATTTGTACACAATTCCAATCCCTTTATCTCCTAATTCCTTACTAGTCATCATCATTCAATTCTCCTAACTTCGACATACCACACTTTCTTCAACTTCCATGGTCCCCATATTTCACTTACCTACTTAGTCCACAACCTCCACCTTTTCCCTCAAATGCTCTAAGTTGTAAATCTGGGATGGCCGTTAGATGCAGCCTAATGGTCACCCACAGAGCAGATCTTGGTTCTGTTGAAGCAACATCATCTTAGTCAAAGTACCCCCCTCCCCACCTATTATTACTTCCTGGTCACTGTCAATATTACTTCCCTTTACACCAACATCTACACGAACACCCTGAGATACATCCTATCTTCTATCTCAGCTCACTTCATAATCAACAAAAATTTCTTTTCCCACAATCCCCATCTATGACACCATTTATGTGGCCTGCCACAGTTAAATGCCCCTTAATGTTCCAGCCTTTTTCTGGGCATTCATGAAGAAAATTTACTGAATTAAATTAACTCAAGATTTTGGTGTATGGGTGTGTAAAACAACCTTCCTTAAAGTCGGTGTTTCCCTGGTGAAAGGTTACTTACCCAATTCTGTCCAAAATAAGCCCAAATATTTGTCAATTCCTCCACTTTGAAAGTTATCATTCTTTTAATACCAAACTAGCTGGTACCCACGACTTCGTTCGTGATTGTAAAGAATTCATGTTGACAGCTAAAGACATCTAACCACCATAGTGCACGATGGGAGACTCGATACTACTGCCACACACAAATAATAGTCTTCTGCGATATGTAGTTCCGGCAGCAAAGTAAAATTTACGGATACCCACAAGTCTTTGGATGAAATACGAAAATATTCATGATCGACCAATTTCAAACACCATATCTCACACACTACCACAGTTACCGAATTTCGGCCAACGTTGTGATCGATGGGAGACTCTGTGTTACTACCACACACAAACGCCAGTGATCTGCGGTTGATAGTTTTCACTTAAAAGTGATACACCGTGACACATGCGTCTTTGGCAGAAATATGAAATTGCCGCAGGTCGACCATTTTCATCCCCCATATCTTCCACACCCCCAAAGCTACAGACATCTAACAACCATAGTGCATGACAACAGACACGATTCTACTACCACACATAAACACCAATGCTCTATGCTATGTAGTCGTGTCAGAAAAGTGAAATCTGCGGAGACACATGCCTTTCGTCGAAATACGAAAATATCCTTGGTCGGCAACTTGCAACCACCATATCTACCACACAACCACAGTTTCTGAAATTCGGCCACTGTTGTGATCGAAAGGTGACTCTGTGCTACTACTACACACAAACACCAGTTATCTGTGATCTATAGTTTTCGCTGAAAAGTGATACACCATGACACTTTTGTCTTTGGCAGAAGTATGAAATTGCCACACGTCGACCACTTTCAACCCCCATTTCTCCCACACCACCATAGCTACCGAAATCTAACAACCATAGTGCACTACATGAGATACGATTCTACTACCAAACAACAACACCAATGCTCTATGCTATGTAGTTGTGGCAGAAAAGTGACATATGCGGAGACAGTCGAAATACGAAAATATCCTTGGTCGGCCACTTACAACCACCATATCTACCACAGTACCACAGTTTCTGAAATTCGGCCGCTGTTGTGATCGAAAGGCGACTCTGTGCTACTACTACACACAAACGCCAGTTATCTGTGATCTATAGTTTTCGCTGAAAAGTGATACACCATGACACTTTTGTCTTTGGCAGAAGTATGAAACTGCCACAGGTCGACCACTTTCAACCCCCATTTCTCCCACACCCCCATAGCTACCGACATCTAACAACCATAGTGCACTACATGAGATACGATTCTACTACCAAACACAAACACCAATACTCTATGCTATGTAGTTGTGGCAGAAAAGTGACATATGCGGAGACAGTCAAAATACGAAAATATCCTTGGTCGGCCACTTACAACCACTATATCTACCACAGTACCACAGTTTCTGAAATTCGGCCGCTGTTGTGATCGAAAGGTGACTCTGTGCTACTACTACACACAAACGCCAGTTATCTGTGATCTATAGTTTTCGCTGAAAAGTGATACACCATGACACTTTTGTCTTTGGCAGAAGTATGAAATTGCCACGGGTCGACCACTTTCAACCCCCTTTCTCCCACACCCCCATAGCTACCGACATCTAACAACCATAGTGAACGGCAGGAAAGACGATTCTACTACCACACACAAACACCAAAGGTCTATGTTATGTAGTTGTGGCAGGAAAGAGAAGTATACGGAGATACGAAGTTTTGGTCGAAATATGAAAACGCCCTGCACTGACCAACTTTAATCATTATATCTCCCACATCCCCACTGCTATCGGCATTCGGCCAACGTTATGCACGACAGGAAACTCCATGCTACTTCCACCCACAAACATCAGTGATCTGTGCTAGGTAGTGGTGGCTGAAAAGTGAAATATAGGAAAAAACACGCCTATTTTTATATATATACCAAGTGAGTTTTTTATCTTGAGACAACTAAATATCTCGAAAACTACAAATCCGATCAAAAAAAGTGGGTAGTAAAAATTGTTCGTCTCGACGGGGGACATCCGATGATACCAAATTTGACTCCCCACCCCCACCCCCTAGGGGTGGGGGAAGGGGGAGAAAAAAAACTTAAATAGGAACCCCCATTTTTTATTGCAGATTCTGATTCCCCGGAAAAAACTACCCCTATTTGACCCCCAATTCGAGTCATTTTGGTCGATAGATGGCGCTGCATTTCTCAGAGTTTTCTCATTACTTGATGTACTTCCATTGCGTTCACATCGTCGCTCATTTCTCAGAGTTTTCTCATTACTTGATGTACTTTCATAGCGTTCATAACATCTCTGATTTATTTACTTCGTTCTGTTGCACGTGTCAATGAGAATGCAGGCTATAACGTTGCAAGAAAAAATTGAAATGGTCTACATTTATGGAGAATGTCGCAAGAATATCGATAATGCTGTTGATCTTTATGCTCATCGTTTTCCAGACCAGCCTCGATCGCGCGCTTCTTTTTACCGTATTATCCAACAGTTCACTCAGGAGGGAAGTGTGCACACAAACAAACGAAAGCGGCGAAGGACGATAGCTGGAGAAAATAACGAAGTTGCAGTTTTAGCTGCAGTGGCTTATAACCCTCACATTAGTACTCGACAAATAAGTCGTGAATCAGGAATTTCTCAGACTACTGTTTGTCAGATTTTGCATCGTAGAAAATACCATCCGTTCCATGTTTCGTTGCATCAAGAACTTCACGGCAATGATTTCGATAATCGATTGACATTTTGCCGATGGTCGCTACAGAAAATACAAGAAGAACCCCATTTCTTTGCTCGAGTACTGTTTTCGGATGAATCCACTTTTACTAACCACGGCACCATTAATCGACACAACATGCATTATTGGAGTGTGGAAAACCCGCATTGGTTACGCCAAGTTGAACATCAGCGTCCGTGGAATGTAAATGTTTGGTGTGGGATAATTGGGGACAAACTTATTGGTCCACATTTTATCCATGGACATTTCAATGGGGAGAAATATCAACAACTCTTAGAGGACGTACTGCCAACATTGCTTGAAGACGTACCCTTAGACGTGCGACAAACAATGTGGTTTCAACATGACGGTTGTCCAGCACATTTTGCTGTAAGATCGCGGGAAGTGTTAGATCGTCTGTACAATCGTCGATGGATCGGAAGAGGAGGTCCAGTGCCGTGGCCTGCAAGATCACCAGATCTCACTTCGCCTGATTTTTTTTTATGGGGATACTTGAAGAATGAAGTTTACAGTGAAGTGCCAACAACGCCTGAAAACATGATTGAACGAATTACCAACGCTTGTCAAAAAATCACGCCGGATATGCTTCTTAGTTGCGTCGAATCATTCCAAGAGCGGGTAAATAAATGCATCGATGTCGGTGGTGATATTTTCGAGCACTTGCTTTAGAATTGTTGTTAGAAACAAACACGTGAGAGGCGAGGGGACTCACCAAAAACAAGCACCCCGATGGTGAGAGGCGAGGGGACTCACCAAAAACAAGCACCCCGATGGTGAGAGGCGAGGGGACTCACCAAAAACAAGCACCCCGATGGTGAGAGGCGAGGGGACTCACCAAAAACAAGCACCCCGATGGTGAGAGGCGAGGGGACTCACCAAAAACAAGCACCCCGATGGTGAGAGGCGAGGGGACTCACCAAAAACAAGCACCCCGATGGTGAGAGGCGAGGGGACTCACCTAAATCTAGCACCCCAAAGGGAACAGAAAATTACTACGTCCACGTCGTTGTTCCTGGGTAACGCAAAAAGTAATGTTTGACTTTCGCTATCTGCTAAAGAATTTGCATCAGTGCATTTTGAAATAATGTCCATTCCCATCCCTCAAGTTTGGAGGTGGGTGGTGTTATTGAATAGTTTTTGAAAAATATCAATCACATTAACTTGTATTTTGCTGATCTGATGTGTATTTCACGAGATATCCTCATTTTTAAATGAATTTTTGCTTATTTTGATTTTTGTCGATTGCAGCGCCATCTATCGACCAAAATGACTCGAATTGGGGGTGAAATAGGGGTAGTTTTTTCCGGGGAATCAGAATCTGCAATAAAAAATGGGGGTTCCTATTTAAGTTTTTTTTCTCCCCCTTCCCCCACCCCTAGGGGGTGGGGGTGGGGAGTCAAATTTGGTATCATCGGATGTCCCCCGTCGAGACGAACAATTTTTATTACCCACTTTTTTTGATCGGATTTGTAGTTTTCGAGATATTTAGTTGTCTCAAGATAAAAAACTCACTTGGTATATATAAGATTTATGTTTTCTATTAGCCTAGCCAACCAGGGAAGAAGCATTTGTTCATAGGAAGAATTCTTTTTGAAGTACTCAAAGAAATTGCCACATGCCCTAATGTCCCACTTACCAACTTGTCATATGGTCACCTTTTACACTTAACAACTCTGAATCTAATTTTTTTTTTTTTAAGTTTCATGCCACATTCCACTCTAAATTCTAAAAACCCTGAACCAGTATTACCTAAATCTAACCAAAGCTGTGTATGCTACACCCAATTCTCTTCTAATCTCATGTCCATTAATTAAATTATTTTCTACAAAGCACATTCTGCAAAGTTCTTCCCAATGTCCTCTGCATGTGACCACCCATCCACCCATGCTAAACTTCAAGCACCATAATTACTTACCTCCTGATACTAGCAAATCAGATGGATCCTTCACCTGCAGTACTCCAAGCCGTAAAATCTGCAGGATGCATCCAACCACAACCAAAACTACTACAGTCCCACTACTGGATAAATCTTCCCCACTTCACCTAACACCAGAACATATCTCATAGATCAAATCACCTGCCTTCAATGCCCTACTTCATGAATAGACCTCATCAATAGGCAGCTCCCCATCAGGATGAATGGTCAAAAGCATATTATTTACATCAATAACCTGCAGCATCGAAAAAGCTGCCCATGCCCAAAATTCCAACTTCACAGTAAGAACTGTCAAGAGTCTTTCCACAAATTACCATTTCCTTATCAACTCCATATGGTAGACTTACTTAATCCTTGTTTGAATTCAGATTCATTAAAATTAATTTTGTATCGTTGTGTTCTTATTCTATTAAAATATGGAAAAGAAATATAATTGAAAAACCATGTTTTTTTTTTTTTTTTTTTTTTTAAAAAATAAAAAGGATGAAGTAAAATAATACAGTAGAATTCCAATTATCCGAACTCCGATTAACCAAATCGCTGATTATCCAAATCACTTTTTTAATTAAAATGGAAATGTACTATGATCAAAAAAATAATGATTCTGCCTGCACACCACATGAAACTTCTCACTGTCAAGCGGGTGCGCAACTTTGGTGCCAGAAAACAGATGAATACAGTCAAACAGGTCACTTTGACCAAGATGTTCAGCAAGCAATAACTTTTATTTGCAGTACGGTATGTACATTGTACTAATGTACAGCACCTGTAACTATGCATAACATGTAAAAGTGTTGCCTTTTCATTTAATAAAATAAATGAAAAGCTCTTTTCCTTTAAATGTAGTTTTTCTCCCAATTTCAACATACATACAGTAATTAATTAAAATATACAAGTTTTCGAAAAAAAAATCCAATTATCCGAATTTTTTATTATCCGAATCAGGTCCGGTCCGAATTAATTCGGATAATTGGAGTTCTTCTGTACAGCTTACAAAAGATTTAAAGTAGCAATATCATTTTGATGCTATTCATGTATCAAGGTATCTACCTTTCTGAAAAGATACACATTAAAAGCAGCTCTTGGAAACTCCCATAACATTTAAACAAAGAAATTATTTAAAGCTCTAAGCACTATGTTAAAACACAGTAACGAAGATATTAAAATACATGAATCTGAAATTATAAGAATGAACACAGAACAAAGACATATAATAATACTGTGAAACTTTACATGTTACAAATATCTCCAAATAGAAATTTTTTTCTGAGTAATAGTAACATTAAATTTTTTCTTATTAACAAAATGATCAGAATGTATATAAAATGGAAAATAATGCTTTATAAAGGGTACAGTGCAAGCTTAATGACAAAATTTGTATTTACCCTTAAGAGTCGAGTTCTCAAACACAATTTCATCAAACTGAATGGTTGCATTTTTAACAATAGATAAACATCCGTAAATGGAAATTAAAATGTGCTAATCCACTTGTTATCATATAGTTTCTTTGCAGCCATATACAGTAAGAAATTAGAAGAAAAAAAAGAGTGCTAATCAAGTTGGGGCACACAATATGAAGAAATTTCATCTCTGTGTCTTGCCTGGATATGTTTAATAAGATGGCACTTATGAATGGAACGATTAGGACAGAAGGGGCATTGGAATTTTCTTTCTTTTCCACATTCAAATCGAAGATGCCTGGAAAGAGTTGTTTTATGTTGATATGTTCGTCCACATAAGCACTTGTAAATTCCCGCAGGCTGATTTTGATAGATGAAAATCTTGTTTCTGATCAAAGAACTTTCCATGTCAGTCCCATATAAATCATGGGGTTGAAATGTATACCTGAGACTTGAGGTATCTGGAAGAGAAATTATTTTTTTTAGCAGGAAATCACAAAAATACGAGGGAAAAAGAGTTCAAAGAACCGAAATTAATCCAAACAAACACAAGATAATCATTACCACCTCGTTATGTAGTTTCAACACAACAAGTTAGTACTGTATAAACTTGGTAAGAATTGGTGGAAGAATAAAATGTCATATTATTTAATGGAATTTACAAAATATCACAAAAAGAAAATGGCCATAAGAACAAGTTAGAAAATCTTTGCACAAAAATTTATTAAAATAGATTCATGATTGGCTAGTGGAGATCATGTGGAGTGAGTGGCATAGGTAATCAAGAGTGGACTGGATAGTTTGGCTATTAGCCATGCTGGCTAGTCAGAATTATTTACAAACTTGCTGAGAGCAGACACTTGCTCCTTGTGTGTGGGTACCGCTGCCATGTGGACTCTGAAACAGGGTAAGGGCAGCCATTGCTGCTAATTTTCCAGCACATACAAGAGTAGTGAAGCATGTGTATGTGAAGAAGTGGTTTTAGTGTATGGATCAGTAAAACTGACTAAAATTAAACTGGGAAATTTATGGTAATCTGATGGATGTGAGCTAGCTATTTGAAAACTTTTCCTTCAATACAAGATACAAAGTCTGATGGCTCTAAATGTTTATCTAATATGATTGGTGCCAGAGATATTTCAATTGAAAAGTTTAACTAAATGAATGACTTTTAACATTTGTAACTTCTGTCATTTTTTTAAAGGTACTAGCTGGTTCCTATGACTTCGTTCGTGCTTGTAAAGAATTTTGATTGACATTTACCGACATGTATCCATATGCATGATGGGAGATTCGAGGTTAATACCACACAACTAACATCAGTGATCTGCAAAGGGCATTTATGGCTACAAAGTGAAATATAGGGACCCACGTGTCTTTGGTCAAAATATGAAAATGCCCTCCGTCGACCAATTTCTCCCACACCCCATAGCTTCCAACATGACACTACCATGGTGCACATTGGGAAACTTGAGGTTAAGGCCACACACAATCACCAGTGGACTGTGTTAGGTAGTTTTGGCTGAGGAGTGAAAAATAGGGACGCATGTCTATTTTTATATCAGGTCCACCACTTTCAATAACCATATCTACCACAACCCCAGTCACCGACATGCAATCACAATAAAGCACAGTGAAAAATTCCTGGCTACTACCACATTCAAATGCCCGTGGTCTGCACTTGGTAGTTCTGGCTGCAAGTTGAAATACAGATAAAAACGAAAATGCCCTTCGTCGACCACTATCAACCACCATATCTTCCACACCCCCATAGCTAGGGACATCTAACCACCATAGTGCACAATGGGAGACTTGACACTACAACCACACACAAACACCAGAATCGGCACTCTGTAGTTGTGCCAGTAAAGTGAAACATATGGACACATGTATTTGGTCAAAATACAAAAATGTCCTTGATCGACAACTTTCAACCACCATATCTCCCACACACCCACAGCTACCGAAATTTGGCCAACGTTGTGCACAATCAGTGAATGTGTGCTACTACCACACACAAACAACAATGATCTGCACTGGGTACTTTTGACTAAAAAGTGATACTTAGGGGCACACACGTCTTTCATTGAAATGCAAAAGTGTCCCAGGTCGACAACTTTCAACCACCATATCTCTAACTCCCCCATAGCTACCAACATACAACCACCATAGTGCACAATGGGAGACTCGATGTTAATACCACACACAAATACCAATGGTCTACACTATGTAGTTGTGGCAGGAAAAAAAAGTATAGGGACACACCAGTCTATGGTCGAAATATGAGAAAGCTTAGTACTTTACACACCATATCTCTCACACTTCCACAGCTAACGGCATTCTGCCAATGTTGTGCATGGTAGGAAACTCCATGCTACTACCACATGCAAATACCAGTGATCTGTGCTAGGTAGTGGTAGCTGAAATGTGAAATATCAGGAAAAACACGTCTATATAAGATTTCATTACTGAACAAAAGCATGTGAGTTTGAAATTCTTCTCTGGATGAGAGATGGCAGCCACATTCTCAGCAATTCAAAAAATTTTGTTTAAGTGTTTAATACTACTTATGTTACAAACTTTTATTCAACACTTGAACAATCTACTAGTACAAAATCAGTAATAAAAATCACAGTCGATTGTGGTGAATAGTTAGTAGTGAAATCAGATTATCGCCAAAATGAACAACCTAAAACCAATATGCCTATCATTTAGTCGTGACACTATCATCACGTTGTGTGCCATTATAAGCTTAATGTTTGTGTCTTGAATATTTGCTCATTCAATTAAAGTATCAGCTGAAATATTGTTAATTGTTGTCAGGCCCGCCGCTAGCTGTTTGAGCGCCCGCGTGCAATTCCGATTATGCCGCCCCCTGTCTAACTAGCCAGTGGTGGATTTAGGAAATTTCCGAACCGGGTCAGAAAACTGTGAGATTGCCGCCCCTTCAAACATTATTTGCCGCCCCCATTGTTGCCATTCCGAGTGTCGGCGGCCGCCCGAAGCAGCTGTTGAGGTTAAAAAAAAAAAAAAAAAAAAAAAAAAAAAAAAAAAAAAAAAAAAAAGGTCGCCCCTTACATAATACGCTGCAAATTTCGTCGCGGCGACAATGGAGTGGCAACTATCGCGGGGTGGCGACTGTCGATCGCTCGTTTTGCCGCCCCCCCTCGATGTGCCGCCCGCGTGCGGCGCACGCGTTGCACGCCCGCTTACGGCGGGCCTGATTGTTGTGTTCATACTACTTGTCAATGCAATAGACGTGAGATCATGAAATTCTCTCATGGCCAGGAAGATGATGTTTGACACCTTACATGTTTATGACAATGTCTGATGGATTGTTTGGGATACTATTTTAAAGGATTTTAGATGCCATAGATACAGACAGGTATGTGATTTACAGGTTCAATCCAGAGAAATAAACACATTTCTAAAAAATGATTGATGATTCTTATTTTGTATTTTATCTTGATCTAGAACTCTATTTGAGTCAACATTAAACATTAGCCTGAGCTGCATTATCAAAAAGTCGCCAGGACTTTTGTGGCAACCTTCATATATGGTAACAAAAGGATAAATACAGTCAATAATTAAAATATTCCATGAAGTCTATTTATGAGTGCAGCATTGTTTACAGGTAGGAATAAGAACACACTAATGAAAGATGTAATTTAGGTAAATATCACAGTCAAATAAACAATAAACAGATGTTGTGGTCCAAGAAATTAAATCAAATGCTACATCTTTATGCTCCATGCAGATATTTAAAAAAATTATCACAAGACATTTTCTGCATTACAGCTCAAAAAATATAATTAGGCAATTCAATATTTCATGAATGGATGGTTAAAGAGAGGTAAGAACTTAATAACAGACCTCTAAATAGTCTGTAATTACTGCTAACCCAATGTACTGAGGACAAATCTTAGTCAAAATTACAAAACAAGGACACATTCACCTTCCTTACCTCTCTCCACAACTTTTGGTTAAATAAATAAAATTAGCATAGAAGCAAAAACTATGACTATTTATCTTAATTTTACGAAGTTTATCATTTGCATATTCAGCTTACTTTATTTGAACCTGTCCCACTACATCAAAGTAATGTACTACAAGGCAACATGAATTACGAAAATGAGAATTGTGGTATTAAAATTCAAAACAACCATTTAAAGAGCTTCATAATTGTAAATTAATATCTAAGTAAATGCTGTAATTGTTAAGAGAAATGTATGTAGTTTCATACAAATAAATAAATTATTGCCTGATTTATCATCTTCGCAGAAACCTACTGTAAAGAGATGATTTGAAAGTTAATAAATTTCATGAAATGTAAAGATTCACTGAAATCTAATGATAAAATTTTGAATCAATCCATCGCCTTTTAACAACTGTTTTACTAATTTTTCCAGACATGTTTTGCCGTTTTGGTGTGTGGAATCATCAGTGGCTGTAAATGTACATAACATTATTTTTATATCTGTTTAAATGATAAAATGTTATATACATTCATGCTACAATATTGTAATACAGAGTGAATATATATAATATTTTATCATTTACACACATTCAAAAATAACACTATATACAATAATAACCCCATACCAAAATTGCAAAATGCATCTGGAAAAATTAATAAAATTGTTAAAAGATGGTGTTTAATTTAAAACATTTCTGCAACAAGTGTGGGACATGGGCAAAAACACAGTTATTACAACAGTTTACAGTCATGTGTAAAAGTAATGTTACCCAATTAAACATTATGGTAAACATTAAAAAAAAATCACATACAAAAACTTTTAATACTAAACTAAGATTTAGATGAACACAGTGCTGAAAATTTCAAAAACCTAAAATAAAAAGTTAATGTTTGAAAGTATTAATGAATTATGATAAAACTTTGATGGTAGATTCCATACCTACTTACATTTAAATAAAGCAGCTTTAATACCTACCAAAAAGCAATCAATACTACTTCTTTGTATAATAAACCATGTAATAGAACAATCATACAAGATTCAGCCAACTTTGTTCGCTACTATGTTTTAAGGAGTGAAACAATTAGAACACGCACCACTTACTCGAGAGCCTTAACAGTTAAGGGAACCACATTTAATTTTGTTTCATACTATAGACAATCCCTTGGTCACAGCATTATTTCAATGATTTTAGAAAGTATTTACACACTATAAATGAAGGATAAAATGGAACTGCAGATATTTAATGCCATGAATACAAATTGTCCCCATACAACAATAAAACATCATTGAATATGGAAAACTAACTGGTGACACCTGAAACTATACCACATACCAAATGGAAAAAAAATAATGTTATTAAAAATACACTTAATAATTAACTATCTGATGTTTAATATTAGCAGTTTTTGATATGTACTCATTGATGACATATATGTAATTGTACTGATTAACTACAAACACTTAATTCTGATTTCGTTTTATACAGGCACTGCTTTTCACTCATTATTTTGTAGCATATCAGGTTACTCAGAGAAGAGATAAAAGAATGATAATAACTCAGGGGGAAAATCGGTAGCTATGGAGACCAGATGGTAACAAGAGAGCAAGAGGATCGGGCGAGCGATAGAAAAATTAGTTCACGTTTTTGAAGTGATGGTATCAAGTTACTTATACCTATACCAAAGGGCCTCTGTGATTCTTTGGATGTTTATGAATGAAGTAAAATGAGAATAAATGTCAAATGAATCATAAGAAAGATTATTATTATTCAAATACAAGAAGTTAATAAGTTCGAACATTAAAATTTTGCCACAATTTAAAATTATTCTGTACTCCTGCAGACTAAATATCATATAAAATATGACATGGACTTTATAAATACAACATGACAATCGTGAAGCAGATCTGCAGTAGCAAATAATATACAAATCATCACAACAACTAGCAACTAACCAAAGGTCATCGATAAGGCAGTACAATGAAAAAACAGAACCATGCAAGGGGAGGCGATTTCAGGAAGGGCGAGACTTGTATTTAGACTTTTTTGCTGACGAAGCAGCAAAGAATGATTTCTTTACTAATCCACTCCCTGAAAAAGAGATAGTAAGAGACATTGTAAGCAGGATGCCCGATAAAATACAAGTCATCTTTACAACCCAGAATATTATGAGCATTGAAGAAGCTGAACAATTATTATGTAGACTTGACAATGGACAATATAAAAATGGTAAGAATAAGGATCATAATAAAAATAACTTTAGACAGCAAAGGGATTATACTACAAATGATTCATATTACACTCACAACCAAGGAGGGTATACAAACAATAATTATTTTAGTAACCGCCAATGATCGGACAATAACAGATATGACAGACATTAAGATTTAGGGAACAATAACTGCCATTCTGACCCAAAGTTAAATCCTGGTTCTGAACAATCTTTCTCCAACAAAGGTACAGCTAATGTCAGGAAGATAACCCGAAGGAGATGGGGTAGCTTCCAATAAAGACATTTTAAACCTTAAGTTAATGGGAAAAGCAATGAAACCACAGTTAATCCATGTAGCAATCATAAGAAAGATTATTATTATTCAAATATGAGAAGTTAATAAGTTCGAACATTAAAATTTCGCCACAAGACTTTAAGACAATTCTGTACTCCTGATGACTGAAAATCGTATTAAACATGGTATTTATTATAAATACGATAAGTAGTGAAGCTTATTGGCACCATTAATTATAACATATGTATAATGTAAAATGATTTCTATCCAAGTAATCAGTGACAAAATTACAGGCATTTCTGATACTTCCTTCACTTTTTATTGGCAATCCAAGTTCTCTCCACTCTTAACAAATTTTCTATGATAAATGTAAAGTACTTGAATTTCACATTTAATATCTAGCTGAAGAGGTCTTATAATTGTTTGTTGTGCAAAGGTCAAATGTGTGGAAAATAAAAACTTTGTGATATGCCTACCAAACAACATTTCAAATAACCCAGTGAACTTAGTCATTTCTTTTTTCTCATTTTTCTTGATTGTCCCCATAGATCTTCTTACACCCAATTACAGTAACTAATGCTGACAGCTTTTAAGTCACTGTAACAACTTTGAAGATAGACAGGACATTAACGCATACATACTTTTGAGATGTTTCACTGAGAGAAAGAGTTGGAATGGAATAAAGGTTAATTTAACCTTAAACCTTCAAAAAATTCACTTGGTTAGCATTCAAAGAGTTGCCCAAAACACACTATACGTTTTACATAACAGTATGTCACTAATTACGAAGGTCATAAATATTAACACCTGATTATAATTAATAGGAGTTCAAAAGTTTTTATTTGGAAAGGAGTCAGAACTGGAATGATTTATCGAGGAAGATGCAGAACAATGTGCAGGAAAATTGACACTAAAGCATGAACTCCACAGTGATTAATTACAATAGTTAAACTGTAATTTCCTTTTGAAACTACTCATCATATTTCCAATCATACAGGGTGTCCAGGAATGAAAGGATAATCCTGCAATCGCAGAAAGGTCGCATAATGTCCTACAGTAGGACCAAATTTTTTTTTTGTAAAAGTCTCACCATTTTCGAGATATTGATATTTTAATAATTTTTTTTTTTAAACATGTGACTTTTTTCAGTTTATTCCATGCCATTTCTACAAATTAAAGACTTTTTGAAATCCTTTTTTTTTAATTTACTCAAGGACGTTTAAGTCATCTAAAACAATTATCTTTTTTCCCTTAAAACATTAAAAAAAAACCTTTAAAAATTTTTATGTAAAAAGTGTATACATATTTATTCAAACAGTTGACTTTGACAGCCTGTGGTGTAATAAAATGTACTAATTGGATTGTTCTAATTACATTTAAAAAATTGCTTCATTATTGCCAATTTTGAAATGGTATAATTGGTTAACAATCCTTTTAAAAATATGTTTTTTTGGTAGTTCTAAAGCACGAAGGCTGGTATTCTGGACTATATTAAAATAAGTATCCATCAAATTGAAGTTACCATGCAAGTATTTTTTCATTGTTTAGACATTTGGACAATGAATTCGTAGAAATCTATCTTGTTGTTGAAATGGCTATCTGGGTGCTGGCACATTTACTTAGGGGGGTGGGGGGGGGGAGGATAGATATTTCAGATACAATAGTACAATGGTAGAGAAAGAGGTGTGCATAAGAGCAAATGGTGGCCATTTTGAACAATTTTTATAACTAACAAAAATATATATATATTACTTGCATTTCTTCTGTTATTTGTATGCACACCATACCAAAAACCTTTTTTGTAAATCATTATTATCATTTTTAATACATGTTTAAAATGCACAATGGTCTCTTTAGAAAATTAAACTACCATAAAACTATCATTTTAAAAGAAGTATAAAACAATTATACCATATAAGATTTTTATAAGGTTTTTTTTAAGTATTAAGAAAAACAGAACAATGTTTTAGACGACTCAAATATCTTTTTTAAAAAAGAAAGAAAGAAACAGGGTTCAAAGAGTCATTAATTTGTAGAAATGGCATGGAATAAACTGAACAAATTCACATTCTTGGAAAAAATATTTAAAAAATCAATATCTCGAAAATGGTGAGACTTTTACTAAAATAAAATTTTGTTATATAGTAGGCAATGATGTAACCTATATGCAGTTGCAGGATTATCTTCTCATTCTTGGGCATTCAGTATATACCCACCTCTCTTGTATATGTAATAGTTACAGTTTTCCTTTCTTTGTAGCTTGGCAATATCAAACATAATTATCCTATTCAAATAATAGTTTTTCTACAGAATTGAAACAAACCTTGATTTTTTACATTAACATGAAGTCAGCATTAAGTAGTAGAAAACAATATTTATGTAAAAATTTTGTATAAAAAATTACATATGTTCGATAAGTGAAAAAAGGGGGGGGGGGTTGTTTGGATCCTCCTTCATTAGGTGCACTAAGCCAGTTTATCAGAGATAGGACAGCCAGTTCCTTCCCTCAAAGAAATACAGCATAATATGGAACCCCAACCACAGAACATGCTGTTTTACCTCATATCTACAAAGCACAGCCCATAAAAATTCATGGCCACAGTATGATTCGAACTCAGGACTTCTAATTTTGTAAGTGATCGCATTATCCACTTAACTACCAGATCATTCAAATTTAACAAAAGAATAATAAGGAGTCATTTCTATCATCTTAAAATTACTATTTACTTAAGATTTTTATGATTTATCTAAAAAAAATTGTGGTAGCCAATCTTCATTTGTCTAAAACGTTTTATTTACAGCTGAAATTGTTTCTTTAGAATAGTCATTATAAACATAAATCTCACAAATTTTGTATCACAGGATTGCCTTTGGAGTAAAACTCTTATGTCACTTGAAGTAATGAACGCTATTAAAAAAAAAAAAAAAGTACAACCATTAACTCACTAAAATACCAGTCTTGATTAGAAGATATAATTAAGCAACAGTCGGTAAAACATTTATTTTCAGTAACAACTCAATATTCCTTTCTTAAGGTCTAATCACAAATACCAGTCTAAGAAATCAGAGTCACTTTCAACATATTTCTATCAATTATTTAGCTGAATTACATTGTCTCCCTCTTGTGTAATGTTCTAATATGAACTTCCATATTGTCCTTGCGCTTCCAACGGGTTTGACAATACGGGCAACAAAACATAGGGGCAACACCACATTCAAACTTTAGATGGCGCATGAGGTTGCCCTTGTTACCATAAATGTTCCCACATCGAGGACATCTAAATGTCTCTTTGTTTTGAAAACTCTGAATATTAAAATCGGAGTTTTCTTTTTTCACTGTTTTTGTAATCACAAGTGATGGTGAGAGATGCCTCATTGTTAGATCCAGTTCACTAAGTCTTTTCATCCAGTGATCTAAAAACAATTTTACAGACAAAAAAAATTATTAAGACAGTCACAACAATTAATTAAAAAATATTCTGGCACTCTAAAACAATAATGTATATCTCCCATGGAATCAATACATAATAAAAGAGTTGGGTATGAAATGAAGCCTCGTTAAGGGATCAAAAGTAACAGGGAAAGTTTGGGTAGGGGGGGGGGATCAAATTACAAAAGGAATAGGATTGAATTTTACACTTGTACTTCACTAAAATGAGAATTTAGATGAGCCACAAAATAAGAACATTCTTAAAACACAGTTATGAGTTTTTATTGCACAGAACTAATTATTAGACAGCTAAAATATATTTATACTAACTGTAAACACATTATTGTGTTTTGTGTGTGGTCACAGTCTAGAATACTCCCCAATTGGCAGACAAGTTCAAGGAGGTAAATGCTTACTTGATGTAGGGTCTGCCTTTCAGACTTATTAATTCACACATCAAATGCCAACATAACATGGAACTCCTTCCTTTTCACTTGAGAAGATAGTTCACTACCTCATTTAGATGATTACACATGGAGTAAACGTAACCTTGCTCTTGACAAATCCATTCAATACTTCCTGAAATCCCAAGTCAGGGCAATAATCAAATTGGGGCAATTTTAGGGTAAAAAATTTAGGATCAGATATCATGACTGTGTGATCTGATCTTTAGTTTGATTACTGTTGGACATCTTTAAGGCAATTTAAACCAAAAATGCATTGCATAGAGTCTAAAATTGACAAAAAATGAATTTATAGGGTGAAAGGTCAGGACCCCAAGACCTGATCGGGATGAAAAATGAAAGTAACCTGTATTTGACAACTCTTTGATCTGCAAAATAAGAAAAATTTCAGTTAAGATTGAAAAGACTTGGAAGCGTTAAGGAGGGTCAATCTTGTTATGCAGTAGAAGATATACCTGCACTTAAAAATGAAAAGGAATTTCATGACATACTGAAACAATGATAGATGACAGACGTTACTCTATTAAAGTAGGTGTCTTTGAAATAATATAAATTGACTACGAGATTAACACTGTGTTGAAATGCTCAATTATAAAAGATTTTGCTGTTTTCACTGCCGTCATACTAATATAAATTGCTTAAGAAATTAGCGCTACATAGAAATGCATTTTGAAGCGTTAATCTCGTAAGCAATTTATATTAGTACTAGACCCAAAGCCCGTCAAAAATGACAGGTTTAATGGAGTGATATGGTACTTTATTTTCCTCCAGTTGCCTAACTAAATAAAATTGTTGTAAAATAAAGCTCATTGTAATTTATCGTCCCTTGTGCTGTTGCAAAAATCTTCAGTTGTCAACTTCGTCCAGGTTGCATTTCAATCTAACCACAATGTTGCTGCTATAAAAGCAAAGCTTCAATCACATGTGAATTAATACACTTACTGTATCGCATGTCAGTGTCATCATGCATCGCGATATAAACTTGATCCCAAATCATCAAACATTCCTCTTTCTTATTACCTGTGATTAAAATCAAAATTTTAATGGCCAGACAGCTTACATCGGCTGAAATAATGACCCCATTGAAAAATAAATCTTAAAAACTTACGCAATGCCATGTAGTATTTAATTGTGGTTTAGAGTTATAGAACGCGATTTGTCTTGAACTTCTTTCGTTCAAACCATGTAATAACAATTTCTTAGCAATTGATTAACTAAATAGAATTGTTATAAAATAAAATTCAATGTAATTCCTCGTGCCTTCCGTTTCCATCCAGGACCAGGTTGCATTGCAACCTAACCACATATTACTCTAAACTTGTCGCAATCTCACGCATATTAATACATGTACTGCATCGCATTTTAGTGGCAACAATGCATTACTATATAAATTTGGTCTCTAGCGTAATCACTGGTGCTCATAAAGGAATTGTCCTTTTGGTCTGAAAATTGTTATACACGTTCGACAGATTGTATTGTTTAATGTGTGTAGCTCTTAGAGCTGTAAAATATATACATACCTTATAAACTTCACTCAAAAAGTGCCATAACGTGAGTGATTGTGGGAAGCTATATAGCGAAGTATAATGATCTTGCACACTTTCTTTGAATGATATTATTCGGGAATAAGTTGCTATCACAGCCATCATATGGAACAAATTACACACAAAAAAACTGCAACAACTTTGAACCATTAGCGAACGAAGGAATTAAGTTTTTATAGTTGGAATGCAACCTGTACCAAAATGGCATTTGGTTCTTGTTGTTAAAGCAAAGTTCGCTAGAAATTTGGATTTTTAAAACAATTTAATGATCATGATTTTCAAGCAGAATCATTAGCAGTGCCTGTGGATAGGATGGAATGTAGCCTGGACCAGAATGGACACAGATGCTTCCTTTTCTGGCTTAATGGATATATTTTACTCTTGGAGTAAATAATATGGTGACTAAAAATAAGTTGTAAGAAGTGAATTATTATCACTAAGTACGACGCAAGAATATATTCATATACTGTCAAAGAAACGTTGCCAGTGTTTTTACACTTGTTGCTGTAGAGTGCAGATGCTATCTTTGATGTGACAATATGAAATGAAATGACAGTTTTCTGTTGTGTTAATTCATAATTTTCATGTTGCTTCACGTCTAACGTAAGTTTGTTTTTGCTTTCATGTACACTTTTTCTTAAAAGGTATGACCACAGGAACATATGTGGTAAATTTCAAACGAATAACACAATTCTTTCATACCTCGTTCTTATTTTATCATAGCCAATATCATCCAACGAATGTGTGCAACAGTTTTCAGACCAAAATGACAATTCCTTGATGAGTCCCAGTGATTACACAACAACCTTAATTTGATCAAAAATCTTCAACAAGAAAGAAAGGTATAAAACCAAAAAATCGTTAATGTGATTCAGACTGATATTACAACGTTTGAATAGCTGACATAGTTACATATTGCGGAAATAATAGCGGTTACTTAGTGAAAGCAAAGAAGATTAAAATAAATCTGATAAACTTACATTGTGCAATGTAATATTTATTTTAATTGTAGTGTAGGCTGCACACTTCGCAATCAGTGTGCAACTATTTCTGTTCAAATGATTTAATAACAATAATAGGGCACAGTTTAAATTTTGAAGAAAAAAAAAACCTTCAATTATTCATGCCCTCTGCTGTAGCATCAAATGCCAGTTGTAATTATGACCCATGGTAAGTAACAATCTAATCAAAGCTTTTCATTAACATTGATGTTCGAAAATTAAAACTTTTATCTTACTTATCTATGGACAAAGAATTTAAGGAATACTTCTATTTATCAAAAGAATATGTAAATATAAGCATCTAATGATTGATATGACGATTTAAATGCAATTCATACTTTTTTTCAGTGTTCTGTCAGTTAATTTATTCGCGGATGCTTAGAAATGTTATTAAATAACGTGGGTAACCAAGAACAATGGCATGAAATTTGACGTCATTGCGCAACGTCATAGATTCACATCATGCTGTGAGAAGTGACGTCATACACGACAGCTTGCTTATTATATTAATACATGACGGCTGTGAAAACAGAAACATCTTTTATAGCTGTCTTTAAGACAGCACAATTTTATGCTAACATGCAAAAATTATCATAAATCAGCTATTTTGTTATAATTACAATAAATACTAATATCGAGTTATTAAATTTAGCTCTCTTTGTTAATTCTTTGAGATAAGGTTCAAGATGATATTGCTAAATCTCACACCTCACCTTTGATTCACTATCAAACACAATGTTAGATAATATGGTCTGATAATGAAGTTTATAGCAAACACTGGACTGTTCTTTTCATCCTCATACTAATTTTGGAGTATGAGTAATAGTAAAAGATTATTTTAATGGTTCTCTGCTGAAATATTACTGTTATGTCCTGTCTTAATTATCAGACTGTTCAAAGTTAGCCAGTAGTTATTTCCAAAAGGATGTAAATATGTTTACAGTATTGTATTTACAGAAGTACCATAAAACAAATGGTTGAAATGAAATCTTCAGCACTCACATATATAAATACAGATAATATAAAATCAGTTGCTAAATAATTCATTTAACTACGGAAATATACTATAGTTAGTAAGTAGCATATTAAGGGGAGAAAAAACATAATCCAAGTAATCTTCTTTCCTACACATGTATTGTCTTCATTCAAAATTAAGTATCAAACAGCCAATTATGGTTTCAGACCAGAGCAAATGACGAAAAACAATTCACAGTGGGTATAACTTGTCATACAAATGCAGTAGTAATCTTTAGTCTCGAAGATATATCACAAAATGATATAAAGATTCAATATTTTTAAACCTACACTTACTTCATATACATATTATGCCGTGTCTAAGACTTATACTGATCAGCCAGAACATTATGACCACCTTCCTAATAGCCGGTATGTCCACCTTTGGCATGGATAACAGTGCGGTGCACCTTGGTGTGGAAGCAATGAGGCCTTGGTAGATCGCTGGAGAGAGTTGGCACGTCCTGCACACACAGATCACCTAATTTCCACAAATTCCCGGGGAGGAAGGGGGGGCCGTAAGCTCTGACGCCATGTTCAATTACATCCAGATATGTTCGATCGGGTTCAGATCTAGAGAGTTGAGGAGCCAGCACATCAATGGATTCTCACCCTGTCATCGGCATGATGAAGTAGGTATAGGGATCCATCAGACCAAGCAACGTACTGCCACTGTGCTAACATCCAGTGACAAGGGTCACATGCCCATTTCAGTCATAGTTGCTAATGTGATGGTGTTAACATTGGCACATGCACAGGTCTTCGGCTGCGGAGGCCTACTGTTAGGATTGTTCGGTACACTGTGTGTTCAGACACACTTGTACTCTGCCCAGCGTTAAAGTCTGATATTAGTTCCACCACAGTTTGCCGCCTGTCCTGTTTTACCAGTCTGCCTAGGCTACGACATGTATAATGAGGGGTGGCTGCCTAACCCCTCAACATTTGGACATGATTACACCTTGGTTTCACCACTTGCTGAACATACTCACCACAGCACTCCTTGAACACCTGAGAAATCATGCAGTTTCCGAAATGCCCGTGCCAAGCCTCCATGCCATCACAATCTGCCCTCGGTCAAATTCAGATAGATCCCGCACCTTCCCCATTCTAAACATGGGTAGCACGCTCACTAATACTACATGCACCGTGCATGTGTCTGACTAGTACTCATTCCTCATCAGGTGATGCTGCTATTGCCTGGATGGGTTTATATCGATAGTAGGTAGGTAGTCATTATGTTCTGGCAGGTTCATCTACACAGCAGGTTTGAGAAAGCATGAAATATTTGACTACAATCTGCCCTCGGTCAAATTCAGATAGATCCCGCACCTTCCCTATTCTAAACATGGGTAGCACGCTCACTAATACTACATGTACCGTGCATGTGTCTGACTAGTAATCATTCCTCATCAGGTGAGGCTGCTATTGCCTGGATGGGTTTATATCGATAGTAGGTAGGTAGTCATTATGTTCTGGCAGGTTCATCTACACAGCAGGTTTGAGAAAGCACAAAATATTTGACTACAATACATGGCAGATAAAGTTGAGTACACCAGTTAAGTGCACAAGATTTCAAAACTGGTATGGTAATGAAAGCAGTGTTGAAACTTGGACAAAATGAATAAAAACCGAAAGGAGGTGGAAATCATTCACGTCTGTATAAATGACACAGTTGAGCAGAAATAATAAAACAATTATTAAAATCTAAAAACTGAGACTAAAAAGAAACATTAATATTTGTCTGTGACTTCAGATGGAAAGAGAAATGAACATATACAAACAAGAAAGAAAAGGTTTGTTATTTGACGTGTCTGAAGATAAGAGGGAAGCATAAGGCCAGTCGTCCACTGCAAGAGTATTTGAGCGACTAACAGGTCTCGCGACTGATCCCAACACACGGAAGGTTACTGAACAGCATCCACTGCAAGCGATCTTGAGTGTCCGATTGTAGCCGACGACAGGCAACGAGCAACTGATCCTACCAGAGTTGGATTAATCGTTTGTAGTAGCCGTTACTCCACATTTGTTTTAGTGTATACCGCCATTTTTGTTCATTTTACCCATCAATATGGGCAGTGAGAAATTAATCAGTGCTGTAAATGAGAAAACACTGTTGTGATATATGAGAGACAAGCAGTACTACTCACGTGATATTCAGCGGAAACTGTGGGGAAAAAGTTGCAGAAGAAATGGGTAGTAAAGATGGCAGGTAATCTTGACAAGTTTACTATCATAGCTACTTTAAAATTTATACCCTGCATACTTACACTTTAATGATACTTTTTGAGATTGCAATATTTACGATTACTCTACAATTACATTTAAATTTTATTCTTTAGAAAGTATTTCAGACAAGATTTATACAGAGTTCACAACTTGATGTAATCATTTCGTTCGCATCTATCGCAATCCAATCTTAATCTGTTTTAAGAAGCTCAGTCGCATATTGCCTGATGCTGTGTCATTATGTAACTGTACTCGCATATTTACGGTTTAACTAACTTTTCTTGCACGCTATCACAGCGTAAAAGACTGCAAACATATTAGGTACACAGATAAGTAGCTAAAAGTTCTTATAAGATGGGACAAAATTGCTTGTTGAAGGCTTGAAGAGTAAATAATTTCGCATAACGTTTAATGATAAACTCAACTGGGCAGGTAGTAGGAAAGGGTTACAAAATCCTTCATTTACTGGTGAGGGTGATGAGAGGATGTACCAGAGAAGTTAGGGAGTTAGGAAACAAAACTTTGATCAGACCATACGGGACCCACATTTTGGAAATCAAATATAGGAGTTTGAAGGTGTGCAAAGAAGAGCAGCTAGATTTGTTTGTGGA
This sequence comes from Vandiemenella viatica, assembly GCA_031002005.1. Taxonomy (NCBI): domain Eukaryota; kingdom Metazoa; phylum Arthropoda; class Insecta; order Orthoptera; family Morabidae; genus Vandiemenella; species Vandiemenella viatica. Next base: position 272,094,025 of record CM061920.1, read on the forward strand.
AATTATCGCAGGACCCAGTCAGCAATTGATATGATAAGGGAGCTGGATTGGGAGTCATTGGAGGAAAGGAGGAGAAAGAAGAGTGTGTTGGGAATGTACAGGGCATATGTTGGTGATGGGGCTTCGAGGGATATTGGTCGAAGAACTAGAAATGGTGCATGGAATGGAAAATATGACAATGAGTACAAGCTGGCCCTCGATTACACGCATAAGAGAGTAGAAAAATTTTCTTTTGTGGATACAAGCGTCAGGGGCTGGAATAAATTACCAAGTGAAATGATGAATAGTTTATCAAAAACGCTGAAGGAATTTAAAATTAAAATTCGTAAATCACAAAAGTAGATGGTGGAGGAATTTAAACACTCAAAGGATATAAAATGATAAAAAAATACTAAGAAAGTGGCAGTTAGATGACTAAGGAAATTTCCACTGGAGCAATACACTCCATCGCAATTAATCATGAATTCAATTCAATATATTAATCATTCAAATACTAGGTACATTACTGAACCGAGGGAACTGAAAAGAAACAAATCTCCAAAGGGGCTTCTGGACAAGATAACTGACAAGACACCAAAGGTAATTTGGGACATGGCGTCAATTCACCTTCTTCGAAATTTTGAGCACCAGTGCAATAAATGTGCAACGCTCCAACCCATCTGTTCAACCACTAACAATTGGATTCCACACTACCATCATTACCCAGACTAAGTGCAAACAAATGGATCATAGCATTTCTGACAAACATTTTTTTGAAATCGAGAGAACAAAATTACAATTATTAGCAGTACGGCTTAGGGAGATAGTAATATTGAGTTTTTGCAGTGTACTCCTAGTTCTGAAGAACGTTCCTCTTCATAGGGAACTGGCAGTTTGGAATAAACTGCAGCAAGTTTTCACCGATGAGGACTCACATCCAACATCTTTAAACGCAACTTTTCCATATTCATTGCCCAGGTCCGCTCAATGAAACACTCCAGTTACATCTCTGACGTCCTGAACAATAGATTACTAACTACCTGAACCCGACGACACTGTTCACTCCAACCCCAGTAAAAAATATTTGTAAACCTTTCAAACGTGCCACAAAAATACGATGTTGGGCGAGTATTTGGTAAGGAATGTAAACAGTTTGATTTGTATTTTAGTTTAGTTAAAAAATTATTATTTTATGCAAATAAACCTATAAAGATCAAGCAAAACGAAATTACTATCATTATTTGTTTCTGGGTTTTCGCCTCGTCAATGTCATTTGAGGTGGGAAGGGACTAGGGGTAAGGAAGAGGAAATAATCCGGATGTCCTTTTGAAGGAACCATCTTGGCATTTGCCTGGAGTGATCCGGATGGCCGGATTTTTAGGTGGAATTCTCCTAATTAATTCCATTTTTCTAACATTGAATAAAACCAACACGAACGATTTCTACGATGCGTCGTCAGGCATGGACTTTCCAAAACATAAGTCCATTTGACAAAATTTTGAAACTCTTAAAATATTCGCACGAAATCGCTAGCACAACTGTTAGCCGTAAGAGACGCGGTCAAGTACGGCTGCAACAATCACAGTTGCGTGACTCAGTCGGCTAAAGTGGATGCCCTCAGTTGCTCCCTCTCACCCCACTCAAATACGCTTGCAGTGGACGACCAGCCTAAAGGGATGAAGGAGGTAATTTGTGTCTAGACTTATGTGATGCATGGTGTCAAGGATTTGCTGATCACCCAATGGATTACTTCTGGATATTTCAGAACATTCTGGCTGGCTAAATCTGTTTAAATTACTTTGTTTTTCATTTGCTACACTTAGTCTTGTGTATGGCAGCAAGCAGGATAGTTTAGACAGTATCAAACGGCCTGTTTTAACTATCCTTGGACCCACATGCTGTATAAGTCATTAGCTTACCGCCGAATTTGTAACTATGTAAAAAAAAAACTATACAATACTAAAAGTTTAACAGTAAACAAGAATTTAATGGTATTTTACAAAATGTCATTTTAGAAAACTTAGTTTCTCAACTAGGTCACATTTTGTGTGTCCCCCAAGACATGCCTGCAGGTGTGTGGATGTGTTGACATACTGAATCTGGAAGAAATGTGGCAATCAAAGTCTTCTGCGACACAAGTCCCTTTTTAAAGTAGTCTGTTTAGTAGCGGTGATAACAAAACTAAAGATAATAAATATATGAACAAATGTTTAACATTAATCAGGATTATAGTTCTATGGATGACTGGAGTAACTTATCTCCAATATTGGGTGAGCGACTGTTGATCGGAACATAAGTTTATCACAGGTAGCAATGTTTAGTTAAATTTTCCCTTTTATTTTAATTTCAGTACAATATTAGACGGTCACATTTTATGTTATTTCCTGTAATGGTTATTTTGTACTAACTACTATGCTTCCAAATCTTATGAACATATACCATTAATAAGGAAACTTTTCTTCTTCTGAAATTTGTCTGTATCGCCTAATTTCATATGCAACCTCCTTTGGTAATCAAATTTCAGTACCTCCTAGAGGCCAGCAGATGAGAAATCAGAAGTATCTTTTCTTAAGTAACCTGTGCTATATCTTAGATAAACGAAGTTGCTTTCATAAACAATATAAACAAATCATCATTTCACTGTTACTATTTTCAAAACAGAAATTAGGTACCTGTTACACAAACTTAACCGTGTGGGCACATTTCGATTCAAAAGGCAATTATTGAAAACAAATTGCAGAGAAAAGAATGAAACACTGGTGATCAACAATTTCAAAAAAGTTGAGATTCTGATGAGTAAGCTGAGTATTCATCATGAAAGAATGTAGGCTTTCTTGTTGAGTCAGTTGTGTAAAATCTTCTAAAGCTTTCCACTGGGTAGTGCATCGGTAAAAATACATAGCGATGATTCAGAGCCTGCCTCCAGCTCAATCTTCCAGTGAAGAGTTGGATGTCAGAAGTGTCCCCAATTATAAGGCCTTTGGTTGCCAAGTGATGTCAAGTCACGCGCGTCAGGGTCAATCGGTGCACAGTCGGTGGGGCAGGGAAGGACCTGGATGGGTGGCCGGGAAGAGGGGCCAGAAGCATGGTAGTGGTACGCATAGCGGAGAGGAGTGGCTGGAGGTGATAATCATGCAGCCTTGATCTCTGCCTCCTTAGATGATCTGTCACTGGATTCCATGCTGTGCTGAGGTGGTATCCTGAATCCCTATTCACAATTCCATCAGCCAGCCGAATCTCCACAGTCTCCTAAATCACGCTATCCCAAAAGCCATTGGCAAAAGATAGTATTTTTGTCACCTTGAAATCGAAGGTATGCCTTTCCTCGATACTAGGCCATGCCCCAACTGTACACATCTTGCATGCTCTAAACACCGCTGGAATACATACCATGTGATCTGCCTGATATATCACTGTTCACATTCACATGGAAACGAATATATGCCGGGATGCCTATGGCCCAACCCATCCTTGATATTCTGTAGTAGGTCCCTTACCTTCTTAGGTGGCCGAAAAAAAGTTTTAATCCCGACTCTGCTTAACAATCTGGCATTTTTAACTGAAATTGGCCTGGCATATGGTAGAAACACATACTGGTCTGCTTGCTGCTTCTCCGTCGTTTTCAACTTCTTGTTCTGTTAATTTGTGCCTCACTGTATCCGTTCATATGGAAAGTGCATCGTAAATGACCCAGTTCTGTCGGAATACTGTCCACGTCGCAGATGGCTCTAGCATAATGTATCAAGGTCGACAACACCGAACTGCGCCCCAAGATATAAGTTCGTGTGAGTAGCCTTCCTGTGATTCCTTGTAATTAAAATATCCAGGAACGGCAGGCAACCATCCTGTTCCACAACCATCATAAATTTGATATAATCATTAAGTCCTGTATCTCTCTTCTGTGCGGCCGTGTCACAAATGTATCATCCATGTACAGAGGTTGGACAAAATATTATGAACACCATGCGATAGAGTACAGGTTGTTGCATGTTGGCACCACTACTTCAGTGTGAATACTGCAACACGTATGTACAGCGTAATTGACGTGGCAGGTCTTGTAGGTTGTGTCTCAGTATATTATACGCTTTTTTTTCTGCAACGGTTATAACAAGCGATCGGTGAAAAACGTAATATCTCAGACTTCGATAGAGGCCCAATCGTTGGAGCTTGGTTAGCGGGAGCATCTGAGAAGAAACGAGGTGAACTGTTTAACTTCTCACGAGCGATAGTATCCACGGTAATGATAGCATACACAAAACATGATAAAACATCGTAGGTGAAGAGGAATAATGCACGAAAACCAAAGTTAACCGACGAACATTGAAAAGGCTTGTGACCAGACAACACAAAACTACCATGGCAAAAGTGACAGCAGAAATCAACACACACCTGAATAATACTGTTTCGATTAACGCAGTATGGCAGGAGCTCAACATCACTGGCCGTATGATTGTGAATGAATATCTCAACATTCTCAATGATGAAGTTCTTACTATGACTAGCATACTACTGCCATCTTCAAAGATTATAATGCGCCCATACACACAACCTAAAAGGTTGTGTCCTGGTTCAAGGAGCTGGTCGAAGTTCTGCACTCTCAAGAGCGTTATAATCAAAATATTCCATAAACATGTTATCTTGGTTGTCCAGGTTGAACCGCATCAATTTATGAAAACCTAACGTTTCGGTCATCATTTTGTGGCCTCCTTCAGAGGAGGGAGTTCCACCAATAGTAGAACTTTTCCGCCATACTATGACTTCATCGCACTTCTTATTTGTAGGGAATTATTTTGTACATAAAGAGAGAGTTCCATCACGACCTATAGTGAGTACCATAGCCTCGCCTACATATTCTTTGGCCAAATATCTCGCTGGGATGCTTAGTTCAATAGTGGGTAAATGCGCTCACTATGTGCGGAATTCAAGAGAATTCATTGGTACACTAAAAGAGTTGAGACTAGGATCTAACGACATCATGGTCAGTTTTGACGTGGTCTCCCTTTTCTAGAGGTTCCTCTGGCTGATACTTTGAAACTCCTCGGGCAACCACAGATGGTAGAACTTTTCCGTCATACTCTGACTTCAACATACTTCTTATTTGAAGGGAATTATTTTGAACAACATGACGGGGTGGCCATGGGTTCGCCTCTCTCCCCGGTGGTAGTCAACATGTTTATGGAATATTCTGAGGACACCGCTATTGAGAGTGCAGGACTTCGACCAACTTCATTTAACAGATCCATGGATGATATATTTGTGATATCGCCACACGGAAGAGAGAAACTAGATGAATTCCTTGAACACCTGAATGGAATTAACAATAATATTGGATTTACGATGAAGGTGGAACGGGACGGTTGCCTGCCATTCCTGGGTATTGTAATTACAATTACAAGGAATTAAGATAGCACTCTGGGCCATCGTGTTTACAGGAAGCCTACTCACATGGACTTATATCTTGGGGCGCAGAGATACCACCATCCACTCACCGCAGATTGGTGTTGTCGACCTTGGTATGTCATGCTAGAGCCATCTGCAACGTGGACAGTCTTCCTGATGAACTGGGTCATTTACAACGCACTTTCTGTATGAACAGATATTGTGAGGCACAAATTAGGGAGTGTGCACAAACCACGTAGCTCCATTTTGGCCTCCTGTGAACCCCCCCTCCCCCCCCAGGTAGCCCTACGTGGCATTTGCCTGTACCCCCCACCCCCATCCCCCACGTAGCACATAGCTTTTTTCCCTTTTGATTCCAGACGACATTTTCTACTGTTTTCTTTTGTCAGACTATTGTAAATTACATACGGAGATAATTAACTGAGGGAAATAAATATTCACATGATGTTGTGAGTTCTGTTCCTCATTTTAACCGTGAAAAATGTTATGAAAAGAAAGCTACGTGGTCTGCTCGAAACCCCCCCCCCCCCCCCACGTAGCCCAGCGTAGCCTTCCAGCCAACCCCTTCCCCCCCCCCTGGACCGAGCCACGTAGTTTGTGCACGGTCCCTTAAAAGAGCTTTTCGCAAGAAGTTGAAGAAGAAGACGGAGAAGCAGCAAGCATAGCAGTATGCGTTTATACCATATGCCGGGGCAATCATATATATTATTTCTATAAGGTATTTTTTTGTCACAAGCCTATATCTTCTTTCATACTTAACCAAAATCAATGAATGAGGTGTCATTTTAAAGCGTATGGTCTCTACTTTCATCACATCATATTTTAAGAAAGAAAGTTTTAGGAATTCGACCCTTAAAGGGCGAAAATGTCAATATTTCTAAAATGCTGTTTTCTGTGTTACAAGTCATTTATCTCCCTGGATACATATCTGAAATCCTATAATGAAGTATCATTTTAAAGATTAAGATCTCCGCTTTAGTGACATCATATATTTAGTCAGAAATTTTTCGGAATTTGACCCTTAAAGGGCAAAAGGATCAATATTTATGCAATTCGCTTTTGTGTCACGAGCGATTTATCTCCCTTAATATCTAACCGATATAGATAAATGTGGTATCATATTAAAGAATAAGGTCTCCGCCATGGTAACATTATACTTTAAGAAAGGAAGTTTTCGTAATTCGACCCTTAAAGGGCAAAAGGGTTAATTTTTCTAAAATTGTTTTTTTGTATCTCGAGCCATTTATCTCCCTGGATTTGTAACCAAAATCGATAAATGAAGTAGGATTGTAAGGAGTAATATCTCAGCTTTGTGAAATCATATTTTAAGAATGAATGTTTTTGGAATTCAACCATTAAAGGGAAAAAGTATAATTTTTTCTATAACGCATTTTTGTGTCACGAGCGATTTATCTCCCTTAATATCTAACCGATATAGATAAATGTGGTATCATATTAAAGAATAAGGTCTCCGCCATGGTAACATTATATTTAAAGAAAGGAGGTTTTCGTAATTCGACTCTTAAAGGGCAAAAAGGTTAATTTTTCTAAAATGCGTTTTTTGTATCTCGAGCCATTTATCTCCCTGGATATCTAACCAAAATCGATAAATGAAATAGGATTGTAAGGAGTAATGTCTCAGCTTTGTGAAATCATATTTTAATAATGAATGTTTTTGGAATTCAACCATTAAAGGGAAAAAGTATAATTTTTTCTATAACGCATTTGTGTGTCACGAGCGATTTATCTCCCTTAATATCTAACCGATATAGATAAATGTGGTATCATATTAAAGAATAAGGTCTCCGCCATGGTAACATTATATTTTAAGAAAGGAGGTTTTCGTAATTCGACCCTTAAAGGGCAAAAAGGTTAATTTTTCTAAAATGCGTTTTTTGTATCTCGAGCCATTTATCTCCCTGGATATCTAACCAAAATCGATAAATGAAGTAGGATTGTAAGGAGTAATGTCTCAGCTTTGTGAAATCATATTTTCAGAATGAATGTTTTTGGAATTCAACCATTAAAGGGAAAAAGTATAATTTTTTCTATAACTCATTTTTGTGTCACGAGCGATTTATCTCCCTTAATATCTAACCGATATAGATAAATGTGGTATCATATTAAAGAATAAGGTCTCCGCCATGGTAACATTATATTTTAAGAAAGGAGATTTTCGTAATTCGACCCTTAAAGGACAAAAATATCAATATTTCTAAAATACGTTTTTTGTCTTCCCAGCCTTTTATCTCCCTGGATTTCTAACCAAAATCGATAAATGAAGTAGGAGTATGAAGAGTAATGACTCAGCTTTGATGACATCATATTCAACCTTACTTTTCATCGCATTTTTTTTTCGCGAAATTTTCGCACGGGTCGTCTAGTTTCAACTAAAACTGAGAGAATGTTAAACATCCCGGCATATATTTGATTCCGTGTGGCAGCGATATATCGGGCAAACGACACTGTCTGTATTCCAGCAGTGTATAGCAAGATGTGTATGGTTGGGGCAGGTCACTAAGTCAGCCGTGGTCTTGCATAGTATCAGCAAGGCATACCTTCGATTCTGAATACTATCTCTTGTCATGGGCTTTTGGGATAGTGTGATTAAGGAGGCTGTGGAGATTCAGTTAGCTGATGGAATTGTGAATAGGGATTCAGAATACCACCTCAGCATGGCATGGAATCCAGTGATAGATCATCTAAGGAGGCAGAGATCAAAGCTGCACAATTATTGCCACCAGCCACTCCCCTCCGCTTTGTGTATCCGTACCACGCCTCTGGCCCCACTAACTGGCCACCCCACCAGGTCCTGTGCACCGACTGGCCCCAACGCATGTGACTTGATGTCACCTGGCAACCAAAGGCCTTATAAGCGGGGACACTTCTGACATCCGACACTTCACCAGGAGATGGAGCCGGCGGCAGGCACCAAAATGTCGCTATTTATTTTACAGACACGCTATCCCGGTGAGTATTTATCACTTAATATTCTTGGTGAAAAAAAGATGGATAAAGCTATTTCAATCGTAATCTATACTGTTCAAGAATTCTACATCCATCTTCTTCTCTCTTTTTTTTTTTTAATATTCATGGCATAACATTATTATCTGACTATTAAATTTTAATCCAATTTAGAAAACATTTTCCTTATCCTCTGTGTAGGTTCAAGTGTTGAAAATTTACAAAATTTCACACTTAAGAGTAACACGGAAGTCTATTGGTAATATTTATTCGTATGCTTTCAATCGAAATTTTGACCCTTTTTAAGTGATAGTGAGAGATATGCACAGATGAGACACAAATAGTCAATTTAAGCTGGTGCCATTAGGTCATAATAATATGGAAAGCTCCCTGCAAAGACGTGGCTGTTTCAGAAACAGAGTTACTGTAAGAAATTATGTTAATTTAGGTGGTTGGTGTTCTTTTTAAAGGTTTTTAACTGGGGGATAGTAAGGTGCACAAACCATTGGCATATATTTTATATCGGTTTTAGATGTGGTAGTCTTCATCACTGATTAAACACTGTTAACTGCAATATCTTGTAATCGAATACCTGTGTAGAGTCAAAGGCATAAGGTGGACCCTAAGTCAGGAGGAGGGTCAGGAAGGGTCTGGCTAGTGAGCAACAGGTATTTTCAACTTGCACATAAGAGTAAATATTAACTTTCTATATGGGCTCTCTGGGTCATTATTTTCAAAGACGTAGAGCCGGCAAACACACTATTTTGGTGACAAAACACCTCAACAGACCAACAAGGAATCCACACCTCAAAAAGCAGCCATTGTACAAACGTTAATTGCATACAATAATTCGCATGCTGTCCAACCAGTACACAAATGAGATTAAAGCCTTCAGGTCACTTTCTTTTGCTAGTGAACAAACCAAATTTCACCCCAAAAAAAAAAAAAAAAAAAAAAAAATATTAGCTGAAAGTTATAGTTTTCCCCTGATATATATTTAATCTGTATATTATTTAAGCAATTAACATTATTTTATTTGCATCTTTCAAATAATATACATAACAACACATTTACTTGCCAATAATTTATACGAGGGGGGGGGGGCCAAAAGTGACGGGAATTAGGCTGCGGCGGGGAGGGTGAGTGGGGGAACCCGTTGTTCAACCCGGTGTCCGTTACAGTCACACCACCTGAGTCAGTGTGCGAAGTTGTGTCGCTGTGAGTGCATCGATTCACCCGTGATAGTTTTTTTAGTAAAACAACTTTTCCATTTCAGTGTAAACGTGATGGCAAATCGTCGAGAGCAACGCATGGCTGTGAAATTTTGTTTAATGTTGGGGAAATTGGCCACAGAAACTATTGTAATGCTGAAGACTGCTTATGGGGATGCTGCCCTAAGTAAAAACCATAGTCTAAGAGTAGTTTTCACGTTTTAAAAATGGAAAAATGTCAATTGATAACCAACCCTGTTTAGGATGCCCCTCAACATCAAGAAGTAAAACATCGACAAAATCAATTCCCTCATTTGTGAAGACCATCGCCGAACCACTAATTAACTCTGTGAGATGTCTGGAATAACATGGAGTTCAATTTAGAGGATTTTATCCAAAGATTTGATGAGAAGGGTTGCAGCCAAATTTGTTTTTTTTCCTTCTCACAGACGAGCAAAGGGAGCATCAATTTCAGGCATGTTTTGAACTTCAATATCAGTTCGAAGAGGACCCTTAATTTTTTTTGAAGGTGATTACTGGTGATGAATCGTGGTGCTAAGGATACGACCCCGAAACAAAACAGCAATCAAGCCAGTGGAAGACATGTGGCTAACCTCGACCCAAAAAGGTTTGCCAAGTGAAGTCAAACATCAAGACAATGATCATTTGTTTCTTCGATTGTAGGGTTGTTGTGCACACGGAGTTTGTTACCCTGGGTCAAACTGTCAACCAGGAGTTCTACTTGGAGGCTCCGAAAACACTAAGGAAGAGTATCTGGAAGAAAAGGGCAAATCTTTGGAGAACAGGTGACTGGTTCTCCTACCATGACAAAGCACTGGCCCCCACCATCCTCTCCGTAAAGCAGTTTTTGACCAAAAACGGCAAGACACTGATTGTCCACCCTCCCTCCCGCCCCCCTCACTGGATCTAGCCCCCTGTGATCTCTTTTTGTTCCCCAGACTCAAAAGGGAAATGAAAAGAAAACGTTTTGCCACTGTGGAGGAGGTAAAACAAAAATCACTGGAAGGCATAAAGAACATCCCGATAAGTGAATTTAAAAACTGTTTTGAACAATGGACGGATCGTTTGAAGAAGTGCATTGTGGTCAATGGAGAATACTTTGAAGGTGATCAAAATTTGGTGAAAAAATATTAAGAAATAAAGACATTATGACAAATTTCAATCTTTTTTGGGGGGAGGAGGGTCCACCCCTCGTAAGAAATGACTGAAAGTAAAGTGCAGAGATGTAACAAGAATTGCAAGATCCATCAAAACCTATTTCAAATAATAATGATAATGATAATAATGATGAACAGCACACAAAAATGGAAGAACAATTGCATATACAATCATGTTAATTACCTAATAACTATCTGTATAAAAACATAACTAATGTAGTTCAATCAAAAAATTATGAATTTCAGTTTTTTTTTCCTATGGCTCATGAAGTTTCTATGACATGATTTATAATTTTTCAGTTGTTGACGTAGTTTAAAATGCATTAAGTTCTGATAAATCATTGCAAAAATAATTAGTAGTAAAGCTGTCATGATCAGTACTGAAAAGTACAACAGTTCAGAAATTACCCACAACATTAGTGGAAACCGTAAAAAGACAACAGGCAGTATTCACTGGGATATATGAAATACATGTCAATATTTGACACATTTTTATAATGTTATAACTAGTACTTATTCCATAGTGATCTTACCAATCAAGCAAAACCAGATGTTTAGCTAAAATGATAGCAATTTAATTTCGCATGACTGCATCAAGCAAGTTTATTTTCTACTTATAATATTACAACACATTTCTTTAAAAAAATTTACATCAATGTTACAAATTTTTTATTTGTTTCAACCTATTAGCAAAAGCTGTAAACACTAATTACATTTACAAAACAGTTTCATTTGTTAATAATACATCTCTACTTTAGAAGCAGTAAAATTTAATTACATTATCAAAGTATATTACTGGTATTTACAATGGCATGGTTATAATTATGTATAATTTATTTAAAGCCATCATATCCTTCCCATACAGTAAACAATTTGATTCATCAAAACACATGAGAAATGATAAAAGTGTCTGAAGTAACAAGCCTGAATTTCAAATAAAACGCCTAATTATTATAAAGATAACAATTCACATTTACTATGGTAGGGGAGTATATACTTCAGCTAATTGGGGCCAAACATCAACCTTCCCTTCACCTGATGCACTTCCTTTCCACAGAAAAGACTCTAATGAATATAGGTAGTCACCCACTTCTTGTAAACAAATACTCAATGATTTTTATTTTGAACATACTGCTTGCAGCAACGGTAAATAGTTGAACAGATGTACAGTACAGCCAACCAGTTGCATCGATAATTCTAATAGTCTTTACCGGTTTCGACCAACATAAGCTGGTCTTCTTCAGAAGCACCTACTATCATGCTATAAAAGAGAGTAAAAACTCTTGTCATTTTCAAGGTATAATCCCTTAAGTCATATTAAAATCAAGATAAAAACCATCAAAATACAATATTTACCGTACCTAGTGGGCGGAGATGAACATGTGCTTGTACCAAGCACACTGCGTCAACTGACTAATCTGTTGTAAACATTCTACTAGGAAGACTTTATAGGAGGCGCTACATGCGGGCGCATTCACGCAAACAAGGATCGATTTCGTGAACTTAACTATCGATAATTAGAATAAGATTTAAAATCGAATACATTGTGTTAGACTTGGTAACAAGTACATGTTTTACATAACTATATAATATTTTATATCGCTTAAATGTAACAACAAGCCATTTTATAGGTTTTCTGAGGAGAATAACATCGATTACTTGTTAATAAGCGTAGGTCTGAAGCCTTCAAAGAATCGTCTGTTCGCGAGTTGCAACTGATCGTTTAACATATTATTGTCATTTTTTTCTAAATGTTTAAAAATTTCTAGTTCTTCAAATAAGTCCATTTTACGTCCTTTGACCTCTTTATGCAAAATTATGGTGTCTTTTAAAGCTCTGGGGACATGGTTTGTCTTGTGTAAGTGTTCAGCAAATGTAGAGTTACGTATGTTGTTGCCATTCTTACTTAATAAATGCTCTTTGTATCTTGTTTTAACTGCTCTGCCTGTTTGACCTATATAATATTTGAAACAATTATTGCAACTAATTTTATAGATTCCAGAATTAGAGAATGGGTCGTCAACTGTCTTGAGATTGTGTATGAGGATTTTCTTTAAAGAATTACGTCGCGGCAAATGTTATTTTGCAGTCATATTTCTTTTCTAGACAGCGCTTTATTCTATATGATACGTTCCCTAAAAAGGGGATCGAAATGAACTTGCTGTGTTCTTCTTTACTAAGGAGGGATCTATTTGTTTGTAATGTAGAGCAATTTTTCATAGTTTTTTTACTAACAATAGCATCTACTAAATGTGGATCGTATCCATTATTAACCGCAATTGTTTTTATTATATTTATTTCTTTTAGTAGGTCGTTATGCGACAGAGGAGTTGTCAGCGCTCGATTAATAGCGATCAATGCACTAGAAGGAGAAAAAATAGTGGTCTATGTCACCCTCTTGACGTAAGGATTGAAAACATCTCAAATACAAGGGTGGTTCAGAAAGAAACCACCAATACAGTGTAACATGCATGGTACTGTGGGGCTGGGAGCAGGGGGGTGCACTGTCACTAACACATCACAGGCTTTCTGACTCAGTAAGCATTCAGCTGTAACATCTAATTCACTTGCTATGCACTACAATAGAAAATCATGCCAAACTAAAAGCACATGCTGTAACAAGATTTTTTTCAGGCACAAAAAATTTAACAGCAGACATTAATTGTCAATTATGTGCTGTATATGGCCCAATCACTACGAGTGAAGGTGTCATGTGGCAATGGGTCTGATTTTTTAACAGTAGAGGAACAAACATTCATGATGAAGGAAAGAGTGGTATATTATGATACAACATATCTATAAGGTTGTCAAAACCATCTAGGGATAGGTTTAATACAGATAACAAGTACATAAAAGCATTTCTACAAGCTATTCCCAGCAGTAACATTCTTTATAGTTCAATTTCAAGGCTGCCTATGTGGAAGACAGAAATTTGAGTTAAAGTAGTTTTTCAAGTCCAACGGTTTTTCTTGCATTCATTTTCACTGCTAAAGCTTATTATGGAGATAATGTTAAAGTGTACCCAGAAAAATTTAGTTTAAGAAATATTTCGATTTGTTGATATCCATAAACCATGCAGTGAGGAGGGAGCAAATCAAAAATTTGAAATAACTAGTAAACGCAAAAGCCTACAGTAAAGTTTTTATCAACAGTTATATTCAGCATCCTCTAGAATTTTTTTAACATAAAATCAACTAATTAGGCAAAATATAATTAGGAATTTTAATTAGAAGAAAAAAATCAAAATTTAAACTAATTAAGGTGAAACCAAGAAATTAATTTCAGAGGATAGAAAAAAATTGAGAGAATTAAAAATATATACTGGTTTCTGTAGAAAGCTCAAGGCGTCTGTAAGAAAAATAAGATTTTTAGAAATGTATTCTAGAGATTATTGGAAAGTGCACCATGGTTTGATAACATTAGAGAATTTAGAATTAACTTAATAGAAGCTTTTTTGAGGAGTAAACCATGTTGAAACATATAGAATAAGATACCAAGAAGACCATATGTTAATTACCATTAAAGCTATTGAGTACCTTTGGAGATACTAATTTTCATATTTTTTTGTTGACGTCACAATATCAACCAATTCAATAAGTAAAGGGCAGACATCCGGGCTGGCGCTCACTCTTTCAGCAGTTTTCATAACAGTCAGCTTGTGTCGCTGGCAGAATGAATAGCTCCACGTGGTTGGTAGTCGTAGTACATTTGAATAATGCCATAGCTATATTTTCATCTTGGTATGGGGGCTGGGTGAGGCCGCATTTACACAATGCGAGTTGACTTGATTGACAGTTGGCCGTCGGTGGTGGGGGTAAGACAGTTGACTAGCATGCTAGTAATAATTAGAAGACAGTCCACAGTTCACTGTCAGGGCAGTTCTTCACTAATACATTGTGATCTTGTTGAAAATAGTATGTCCATATTACAGAAAGGAATTAACATCGTAGCTAATTTGTTGATTATAATGCTGAATGATATGAAGAGGAACAAAATAAAACGTATAAAATGGTTAATAGAGTGAATACAAAAAAAAAGAAATGCTTTAAATGCTTCAGAGCCTTTTTATGAATCAAGTTGCAAGTGAAAATGTAGAGTTTTACATCATTTAAGACTATCTCAAATTGAAGAGCCGTTGTGAAATATTTTTGCTGTTATTGTTGTTGTTGTTGTTGTTGTTGCTGTCGCTTTAGGGCGCATCGACATTGGGATCATTAGCGCCCTAATATTTTTGCCGATACATAAAAATTACACCGTTATGAAGCAATTTTTTTATAGCAGTCTCTAAAGTCCTTGTTCTTATAATTTCCTCACTTTCATGCTGTTCTAAAGATTTTAATGCCTCTGCTTCACTCTGCTTATGTGACTTATTAGTTGTCTCTGTCTTGATTGTTGAACTTGCATGACAAAAGTTGATCGTGAACCGAGTCCACTATCCTCAGTCAACTGTCTGTCTTGTACCTGTTGACATGAGGAGAGTGGACTGTCCAGTGCTGCGCATGCAGCAGGACAGTACAATCGTTCCAGTCAACTCGCACCGTATAAACGCGGTCTAAGAGTTTGTCTTCACTAGTGAGTGCGCTTTACCTGCAAATCTTCTGTGGAATTGTTGTCTGATTGCCTTATCCAAAATTCTGGTATCGATATTGTAAAGGAGAACTTTGTAAGAATATAAATCTTCTGTAACTTTCAAATTGTGAACAGTGAACTTATTTCAATATTACCTTTCACATTTGTGGCGACCAGATAATTTAAATATTGTGTGTTCCAGAGGTAACAGCCATAAGCATTGTTTTAAGTTCAGGCACTGTTGAAGCCAACCCACACGTTCAATGTCACTTGACAATGAGTAATGGTCTTGTCAAAAAAATGAAGGAAAAATTCTTGAAAATCAAAGATTTGCCATCTCTAAACTATCTGCACAATTCATGAAAAATTCTCTTGTCATTTTGTACAAGATTTTCACTGATAAATTAGGTTGGCAGAAGTTTGTACTTGATTGGTACCAAAATTTTTGTAGAGATACACACAACCAGATAAATGTTAAAATGCAGTAAGAGGAAATTTTTTGAAGTGAATTGTGACGAAACTTGTATGAAATATATAATTCCTGGAATGAAACAATAGTTGATAGCTTGGGGATGTACGCATTCTCCAGGCAAATTGAACAAAGACCATCAAACGGTGAAAATGTTAATAGCTACATTTGATTGGGATGCCAAAGGTTAAATTTAAGGAGTGTGGTAAAACGTTGAATAAACTTATCTGAACCATTTAAAACAAATTTTTATAGTATGTTGACTACCAAGGTGTGATTTTGCGTGACAGTGGAAAATCTCAAGAACTTATGAATCAATTCAGATGGGACAGTTTTTCTCATTCCCCTTACAGCCTGCACTTGGCACCTAGTAATTTTCTTCTCTTCACTCAGAGGAGAAGTTGTTTGTATGACAGCACCTCAATGATAATGAAGAACTTCAAAATGTCATGAAAGGATGGCCAGGTACCATAGGGGCCAAAATTTATGAAGAAGGAATTTGTAAATTAGTGAAATTTATGACAAATGTTTAAACATAAATGTGACTATGTTGAAAAATAATGAAGAGCTGAAGTTTTATAATTTATTTTTTATTCACAGTTTTTTTTATTTATGGACAAATAAAGGTTACTTTTCAAACTGTCCTCAAATAAATGAATTGGATATGATCAGTAATATACAGATATGCCAATTCCCATTGAAAATAAAATAACAAATATTTCAGAGCTGAAACAGTAATCTGGATGCAAGGTAAGAACTGCTCTGGAAAAGGATATCAGAAGGTAAAATGTGAATAAGATTGTAAAAGCACAGAAAACTAAGTTTGTTTAAGGCAAAGAGACTAGAGAATTCAAAGTATGAGATAAATAGTCTAATGGTAGATGCATTTATATATTTGTATGTAAAGATGATGGCAAATAGGAGAAAAAGAGATCAGCAGCATGCTTCAAAAAATAGGAAATTTTCATCTGGAGATCTCATACCAACCTCCCAACCTGGATCCACAGGAAGCCAAGATTACCATGTCACAAGTCAGTACAAGATTGTAAACAGCTGCAGAGTGATCTAAATAGGATAACTAGCTGGGTGAGTCAACATGGGATGAAGATAAAAACAAAGAAGAGTCAGCTTATTAAATACACAGGTACAAAGTTAAAGGTTGATAGCTAAAGGTTGATCATGATTATAAATTGGGGAAGGAGCTGCTTATTGAAGACTCAAAATGTAAATACTTTGGTATAACATTTGATGGCAAATTTAAATGTCCAATGTGTCCACTGAAGAGGAAGATAAAGTTTAGAACATATGTAGCACATAATTGAGGACTTAGTCTACATAGTGAGTGCAGAAAGAGGATAGGAAGAAGTGAAGGTTAATCAATTTAATTTAATTGTGATGGAGCACACGCTCCAGTGGCAATTCTCTACACACTCATCTTTTGCTTTCCTGGATACCTGCCTACTTTTGCTCTCTATGAATTCAACTTTAAGTACTTTCAGCATTTTTCGTAAATTATTCATCATTTCTCTTGGTGATTTGTTTCAACCCATGGTCCCTTACTAATGAAAGACAATCTTCCCACACCCTAATGCCTAAAATTGAGTGCCAGCTGGTGATCATTGTCTTCTTTTCCCTTTCAAGCATCTCTCTTAATTCTTCCAGTAATATATTTCCTTGACTCATCACCAATATATGGCCTGTACTCTCCCATGAATCTCATAATCTCCTCCTCTCTTCCAATGAATCCCATTGCAGCACCTTTATCATATTAGTTACTGATTGTGTTCTGCAGTAATTTCCAGAAACAAATCTAGCAGCCCTTCTTTGCACCCTCTCCAACTCCTGAATTTAATACCCAAAATGTGGATCCCATACTACACATCCATATTCAAGCAAGCATCTGACCAAAACTTCGTAGCCAACTTCACTCACTTCTTTAGTCTTTCCAACAACTGAAGAATTTTCAAACCTTATCCTACTGACTGTCCAATGTGTTCTGCCCAGTTGACTTTGTTATCAAATGTCGTGCCAAAGTATTTACATTTGAAATCTTCAACAAGCTATTCCTTCCACACCTTATAATCATAATCAAAATTTATCTGTGTACCTAATAAGCTGACTCTACTTATATTTATCTTCATCCTATGTTGAACTCCCAGGTAGATATTCTGTACCTATCACCCTGCAGTTGTTCACAGTCTTCTCTTGTTTTGATCTTATTATATAACATTATGTCCTCTGTAAACAACCTAACTTCTGATAGTAAACCATCAACACAATCATTCATTAGAATAACAAATAGCAATCGTCCCAGTAAGCAACCCTGTGGGACGCATATTTTCACTTCCACTTCTTTTGATACTGCAATTACTACCCTAACATTTTGCTTTCTGACTTTTAAGAATTCTTCTGCCCAGAAAATTACTTTTTCATCTCCTGCACCAGTTTTTCCTTATTGATCACCATTTTATGGCTCCCTTTGTGAAATGCCTTGGAAAGATCTAGTGCTACACTATTAATTTGGCCTCCATTGTCCATTTTGCATAGAGCCTAACTGAGATTCACGTGAGTTTCTTTGCCTAAACACATGATGTCAACTGGAAAACCACTTACATTCCTCACAGACCTTTCTTATGAGGTTGCATATCAATATCTCCATTAATTTACCAACCACTGATGTCAAATTAATGGCATATAATTTTCAACCCCATTTGTCACCGCTCCTTTATGGACTAATACTACTATCGCACTTTTTCAGTCCACTGATAAGCATCAAATATCCAGACTCAATTTAAATAATGTTTCAAGATAAATTACAATGTCACATCCAGTTATCTTTAAGATATCCATGGGAATATTATTTACAGCAGAACCCTTTAAGCTTTTTTTAGTTCCTTCATGATACCCTCAGGATGAATTTCAAATTTACACTGGACTATATATACCTTAATAGACTTTAAAACATTTGATAATGAGACTGGAGTTTATTCTTGAAACATTTTTTGGAGATTTGAAGATTTATGTTTAGCTGATAATTTTTAAATTCTGTGACTGTCCTGATAAAGGATCCAAATTTAGGTAAAAAGTTAATTGTTTTCTTTTGCATGGGCTATAATGAAAATAGTCGTTCTGAAACTTAAACCTGTTCACTATTAAAGGTTTACAACTTATAAGACTTCAAAAATATAACAAAATGCATAAATTAAATTTCTGTTTCTGTAAAAACTGCAAATAACATAATACAGAATTTTTTTAGAATGAATCTTTTGAAGTGGTAATTACATTTTACTGCTTTTTAATCAAGCAATGGGAATATTGATCATCCAAAACCAATTATTACATAAAAAATCTGTACTCTGTAAAACTACCATCAGATTAACAAACAACAACAAAAAAAAAAACAATGTAAAGTAATAAATGAAATCAGATCACCCATCTCATCCCAGATACGAGCTGTAATGAATTAGAAGTTGCTGTTCTCTTGTAAAACACAACATACAGACAAGCACAATAAAAACAGTCACATAACAACTTTATATCCCCTAAAATAATAATGCAGAATATCAACATGCATTTCAACTGAAAAGATAACGTGGAAATTAATACATTAATATTTTATATCTTAAACTGTTTTTAAGCTACATGAGATTTATAACAGAGGATAGAAGGCTTTAGAGCGAGGAAACTTCCAACGGGTGACTGAAAGGCCTGGATGGATTGAACGGATATGCTGGTTGAGATTGCTAGCAAATTTGCTCTTCTGTGGACAATAAGGACACTGCAACTGCGGCTCCTTGCCACAGACGTAGCGTATGTGCCTGACCAGTGACTGTTTACTGGGATACTGGCGGCCACAACGTGGACAACCTCCCAGAAACTGGTACTGCTTGTTGTCTGCACACAAGAAACAGAAAGAATTAATTGCAATTGAATTGATATTAAATACCTTAATCTCTAATATAAAATTTTCCTAGAGTCACATAAGAGTCAAACTGAGCTGTGTACCCTGTGGAAGACTACTGTCCCCAGACAAGCATAAATAAGAAGTTCAATCAGTGGAAAAATAATGTCAATATTCCTTGTCTCTCAAACTCTCACACAAATACATCGTGATTCTTGAACTGCTTACAAACTGCAAACAAAATTATTTTTAAACAAAAAAAAAAAATCATTGTGGGCACAAAACTTTACCTGTTAAGACACAAAAATTGTAAACTTGATTCTTGACATGCTGTAACCATTTCATTCCATGTTGTCAAATTCTGCGCAATTTGTATATTTCATATCTGCTTTTACAGTGTGGATGGCAATGATTTTACAATAATAAAAACTGCAAAATTCCACTCAGGAAAGTCCACTGAATGAATATTTTTTTAGCACATCAATTTATTGAAGAAAAGGGCGGCAGTATGGGTAAATATCTAAAAATATATTAAAAATTTCCATGAAAGCAAGCCACTAATTAACATTTTAAACTTAGTCAGAGTGCATGAGGGGTTCATAGAGGATTATTTTGAAATGTATAAACTGCCAAATTATAAAAAGTGGTTCTGTAGCTCTGCTCATGCAAGTAGAATAAGTAGCTTAGTTCAAGGGAGGAGTCTGTGGTGACAAAACACTCCACCCAAAACACACAGTATTTCAAACTTTTCCCTTATTCATAAATTTAAAAGTTGAAGCACATGAGTAATGGCAAAGCTCAAGTTTATGTAGTCTTTTTTTGTTATCACAGCCCTCCTCATTTGAACTTTGCAAGTGACAGTTCCACCTTATAGGTTTTTTTTATGTTAATACTGTCTCATAGCAGTTCTTCCTGCTCCAGTGTTTCCGATATCATAGCTTCATTTATAATAATATTTATAATAAAGGCATTGATCAGAAGAGATAAGCTCAAAATTAGGAGAAATAATAAGGAAATTCTATTATGGCAAACATTTAAAATCCAAAAACACACAATTATAAGAAAGATGATAGAATAGTAACTCGGGAAATATAAACTGTCAGTAAAGAATGTACTGAGATATAACTCATGATTTTGACGTTTTTGATGTGTAATTAGATTCAAATAGAACTTTGCTGTCAAGTTTTGTGTAGATTTGTGATTTCAAGATAATTTGTTAATGCTAACTTCAGATATAATTTAAAAAAAAGCAATGCATATTACTTCACTAACAAATTAAATATTAGTAACATTATATCAAAAGCACTGCCATAACATAAATAAGTTTAGTCCCTTTGAAATGAGAAGAAAGATTTTACAGTAATTTTAAAATTTGTTCAAAACAGCAGCGTGTCTCAGAATGAAATAAACATTAATTTAAAGTAAATGATTTAATTGACTTTCAAATTTGTGTAAGATACAAAAATTTTATTAAAATCAAAGTAATAATCATATTAAATGTTTTGGATTATGGCTGAAAGGCACCATCATTCACATTTGGTTAAATCATTCCAAGTCACTTTAAATAAATTCTTCATCGGGGGCAGCGGCCAATATCGGGGTCAGCGGCCAATACTCGTTTCCGAGTTTAATAATAGCATATATGGATCCCATTGACCTCACTCTTAAATCTGGTTTACTAATCATTTCAAACAAAAATTATGAATGTTTAATGAACTCTCTTCATTATACAGATCTTATATTATACAGATATCCTGATTTTTATTTACCTATAACAAATTAAAGAAAAATATTACCAGGACTTGAGCACTCTGATATGTACAAAAATAGAATGATATTTTCATTCCTGTAATTCACATCAATAATGTAATTCAAATGTATGCACAAGAAATTTAAATCAAAAGGGAATTATGGATACATTTTATATGCCTCTGTAAGGTGGATTTTTCTTTTGTCTTAAAAGTACACAAATAGCAAAAGAATTTTGGTTCTACTCCACATTCTTTTTGTTTATGTTTTGTTAAGGAACCTTTAAGAGAAATATTCTTCCACACAAATCACACACATATGTCTTTAAAACTACTGATCTATCACAGTAGTTGAATAAATATCTAGCTTTTGTCCCACTTGCTAGCCAACGGGAATATGGTTCTTCCACAGACAGAGGAATTCCTGAAAATGTTCAGATTTTTTGCTTAGTCAAAAAATTAATTTCAATGCTTTAACAAGAAAATAACATAATAGGCATCTGAAAAATAATTAGGAATCCTAAATTGAGTAAAAAATAAATATCACAAAAATAGCAAATAAAGGAAGTTGAGATAATATAAACATTATAGATATTATAAATATTATTATAGGCATCTGAAAAATAATTAGGAATCCCAAATTGAGTAAAAAATAAATATCACAAAAATAGCAAATAAAGGAAGTTGAGATATTATAAACATCTATCTAAATCAGACGTTACAAAACTTACAAAAAATTCACATTTATACATTCTGAAATCTAAACGATTGTCATTAATTGACGTTACCACTTCAGCAAATTGTCTGGAATTTCCATTTTTGTCAGTCTCTCCAGGGTTTCTTCTCCAATTTGCAGGGGATGAAATACAATCGAGACTGATATTGTAGCTGTGAAGGCACTTCAGTAATCCTGAAAAATAGTGACTAAAGAGGCTCTGGTCGAGCTCTGACAGGCCTAGCAAGCCGATAATGCATTGGTGAATGCTTTCAAAACTAAACACAGCCTTGGAAAATATATATATAATTTAAAATCTTTAACCTTTAATCAAAAGATTTCAATTTTTCTCAATTTGATGAAGTACGGCTACATAACTTGGCATACCAACTAATTTGGCAGTTATGAATGTTATAACTCATTAAATCAGTTGTATAACTGATCTTGATACAAGACTTGTAGGCTACAAACATTTAAATTGCAATATATTAATTACCTTAAGGTCAACAAACTTGTTAAAAAAAAGAAGAAAAACAGTATTTCTTAGCAATTAATAAAACATTTAATAAACAATTAAAAATGAGAGACCAACAAAAGAAACCAATAAAGCATTTATTAATTAAAAAAATTGTGAAAAAATCTCAAATTATTTATTTATTAAATGCAGAATACAGATTTTTGCGTTTTAATCACACTCTTGTTTTTTATTTTTAAACCATATATGGTATATCCTTTTTAAACATCTGAAGAATTCCAAGATCTAACTCATTGTTGTTACATGGCTTTATCATAGTGATGTTACTGAATCCATTTTTGGTGAAACAATCTCCTTAGAAAATTCACACAGAATTTCAAGCACTTCATTGTAGTTCCAATATATGTGTTTAGGAGTCACGTCTGGTCCATAATATTACACTAGAAACTGCGCAACTGTAATGTACAGTGGCTGCTCACATATAATACCTGAAACAAAAGGCACCTAGTAATCAGCCGCATTTTAAATATTCAAAATAGTGTTCATATAGTAATATAAATTTTATTAAGCATGCAGAAAGTAAACGAAATATTTAAAAAGCAGGAGGCACAAAAAGGTACCATGAAGCATACTGCAAGTCTCATTTATACTCCTAAATGTGTTACCAGTATATTGCACAAAAGTGTTAATCTTGTTTCCCCCTCCCCCCATTACCATTTCCCCATTATTTTCACTTTCCTCCACAGTCTATAAGTGTATTTCAATAAATATGGACAAAATGCCTTTTACTGAATTGCAGGCCTGCAAGTGATGACATGCTTCAATGTAGTTACCACACATTTTAAAATTCTTTACTCGCCATTTAAAAAGTTTCTGTATTCTAAATTAAAAAAGGTAATTTGTGTTTTAATATACTGATGCACTGTTAGTAATCCGTATGACAATTAGGTATTGTGGTAAGCACTCAGATAAATATCAAGCACATTCAGTAATCTGAGCAATGTTGGCCATTATCAACATAGCAAGCAATCATAATTTTCTACACTGAAAAACATCTCGCAGCCAGGAGCTAGCAATTTCAGTTTTTTGTGATTTAAAGTAAGGCAATGTATCTAACTTTTATCTTCATTTGAGCAATAATTAGTTTCGTCTCTTCCTGAACAAGTAATGTTTGGGAGTAATTGATGGCTTAAGTTTCACTAAAGAAGAATCATTAAGTGGAATCGCCATGATTTATTATTAATATCCCTGCTATGATTAATTAGCCCAACAAGCTTCCATCACATGACATGGACATAAGCTGTTTATTACCAATTAAAAACTGTAGCAGGATATGAACTCATGTCACCCCCTCACCCTCTCGTAGCTGTGTATTCAGAATGATAGCATTTCAACACATCCAAAGCACCAGACTTTATCTTTACACCTAGCAGATTCATTTAAATTGTAGGTGCCATCTACATTACTACTGTGGCCATTAACATTCATTTATTAAAGCTGACATTAGATCAAATATTCTTTTATGTTTCATCAGTAACTTTCATCAGCTCAGTATCTGGGATTCTCAAGTTCAAATAAAGGAAGAGGGTTTTGGTGGTATGGCAGTTGCTTGCCATCTGTAAAAGACACATTTGCTAAAATTTCTTACACTAAGAATCAGATATAGTATGGGTTGCAACAAAGATAAAACAAGCTGGAATTTTCAAGGTAAAAGAAATAAACATGGAGTACTGAGGAACTGTAAAAGCATAACACTGATTAAAGTATACTCACAAAAAATAAATCAGAAATGAAACAAAAGAAGTAATGATTACTGTAACAAACCATAGAATTTCGCATGTCAAAATAAACCAATATTTTGAGCATCTATTTCCATCCCCATGCCAGCAGCTGCTAACTAATAAGGACACAGTCTTGACCCCATCATCACTGAAAATGTGCTCCTTTACAGCTTTAACTAACAACTCAGAAAGTACCCCATAGCCCTTTCTACCTAGATGTACATGATGCCTAGTGAAGCCCCACCTACCAATGATGTTCACAGGCACAACCCCCAAGACAGAGCTAATTCCTTTCTCAAGAATCTGTTTCCACATTCACCCGCCTCACAACGTGTCTCAATTGTGGCCACACTTAGGACTTGCATGAGCTCAATCCTGGAATGCTGCACCTCCTTCACCACCTTCCTCAGGTCACTCTCTGTACTATTCCCAGCACCTCCCACTATAACTACGTGTAGGATAACAGACAGATTATCCTAGAATGACATTACATATTTTAAGGTAGAATTTATCTCTGAATTTTGGAGTTCCTTGGCAAGGGCCAGTTGGTTTTACTCTTGGAAAGTTTCCATAGCAACGACTAATAACGAGTGGTTGCCTAGGTTGGTTGACACATAAGGAGAACTTGTATATCAGAAGTCTGATTTTGTAATTAATGTGGTGTGTTGGAGTTCATTAAAATTGATTTAAACTGTGCAGAGTATATGACTATCATTTTATTTACTTAGTCTAACTGCACGTTCAGTAAAAATAAAATAAATAGCACTAACCGCAGCTAAACCATGACTTAATTAAGAAGAATAAAAGCATGGGAAATATAACAAGAAGTTTTGGAAATACAACATACTCTATTGTCCTTCCTGAAACTCCTACAAAGTGAACCTATATCCTCTATTACTTGACCTAATTTTGCACTAGTTATCAAAAAAACTTGTGACCCGGTAACCTGTGCCTAATTGATCCTGCAGAAGAGGGCCTACACCTTTCCCATAGCTATAACCTAGCAGCAGAACCCTTTTCTTCCTATACTTTCCATGCACACCGCTATTCCTAAAGGCCTGCTGCTCTCTTACCTACTCCTACATCTACAATAAGTGCTTCCCCTCCTCACTCTGGTGACAGATCAAACCCATTTTTCTCCACAATTTCTGAAGTATCTTGTAAAGCAATTACTTGCATGGGGTAACTGCAAGACCTATCTGCCTTCGCTGTAACCGTGATGGTGCCTTGGATAACTTTAATTCGTGATTTGCTACATTAACTTGGTCGCCACCTAGCTTGATTAAACCCCAAACTAGGAAATGTAACAGATAATAAAAGTCAGCAGTATATGCTGGTAGATAGTCACTATAATCTTCAATTTTAAACAAAATCACAAAACTAAATTGGCATAAAAAATCTTCACCAAAGAATTTTATTTGCAGATTCAATTAACACATTCAAACAAACCAACCTCACGACCCCTAACTGACTTTATAGTTACATGAGGTGTTCCAGTTTAGCCACACGCTAGCCTCAAAGTTACACGTTTGGCCGAGATTTGCATTCACCCCATATGTGCCTAATTTGTGCTACAAAGAGGTGCAGTAGCGCTCTAACTAAATCTTGAAGACTGCCCAGGGAGGGGAGCTTATGGCTGCTATATATAGATACACTTGTAGGAATCTGAAGTCTTCCTGTTTCTCACAAAAGTATTCTGATAAACTGATCAAATGTCTGATCTCATGCTTGTAAACTGCATCATGCATATGACCTTGACGACTTAAAATGTTCCAATTGCTCTGAAATTTTGACAATTGCTAGACCCTTAAAAGAGTGTTAATTTTGATTCTTATAAAAAATTATCTATAACCATTTCACTGTAAAAAATTATTTCCTGAGATTCTCAAAACTAATTTTGCAGTTACGAAACTGAAATAACTTTTATTTTACTTTTAATTGACTGCTCTTTCATTTGATATCAAACAAGGAATGTTTAGTATTTTCAAAAGTGTGAAATAAAATTCGTCAACAAAAATAGAATTTAACTAATTAATATTAGTTAGTTATTAAAGCTATCGATCTGAAAGTGACTTTAAACAATTCTACATATTCAAAAATGATTACTGAGCGATTTTGAAGTTGCTACCTGCTTTCTTGGATTTATTATTAAATTTTGAAATATCGTTCCAGATGAATGCTTTCTAACTGACTAAGCCATCTGGCCATCTTATCCAAGTATATTGTTGGTGCCAAAATTTACTTTCTTTTATCTCAATCCAATGACTGTGAATTTAAATGAAACTTACTAAAAACTCTTTGTATTTGATTAAAATTTACTTTGAATACAATTTCTTCACCCAATTTTATGTATATTACTAAAGTGATTAATTTTCCTTTGAGCATGTGTCGGCATTTACCATATATATATACAGGGCGTTCGCCGGAAAACGCAACCCTCCAAGTCTGTTGCCGTCGGCAACTTGCTCGGACAGCGGTGCCAGCAGTTTCCGCCACGCGGCACCGTGAATCACCGCACTGTTTAACACCTCCGCTGCCCCAACAGTGTAGTGCAGTGACCCTTACATTGTTAAGAACGGTTTCTTTGCATTGTAGCTAGTTTGTGACTTCAGTCTCTTATTAATCAGTGTTGTGAATAAACGTTTCTTTGCGGTTTGGCTGGTTTGGGGCTTCATACTCTTACTAATCTGTACCGTGTTTGAGTGTGAGTAAAATTATGGTACGTTACAGTTTGCAACAAAGAATATTTCTCTACGATACATATGTGAAGAAGAAGTCGTTTAAAAAGTGTCGCAGTAAATTTTGTCGCGAATATCCTGGCGCTTTACTGCCAGCTAAATCAACAATTCTGCGTCTGGTTAAAAAAGTAAGAGAAACGGGTTCATTTTTTAACAAAAAGAGACTGTCGGTCAACCGTATTCTCACAGAGGAGAAAATTGACGATATCGCTTTTCGACTAGAACAGTCACCCAAAAAATCATTAAGTCAGTTAGGGCAGCGTGTGTCTCGAAATATGTTCAGAAGATGTGAAATGTGCATTACACAAGAGTGTCAACACTTCCAGCATTTTTTATAAGGTAAGCTAATGAATTACGTCACATTTAAATGCTTAGCACATACAAGTTTATGAAATAGTCCGCGGCCGACGGTCGAACAATGCCGGGAGCTGAACGCTCGCTCGCCGCGAGCAGTTTCTTCCTTGTAGCGCTAACAGTGGTTTTTTTTTTTTTTTTTTTTTTTTTAAATCTTTAGACTATACTGAGCTCTCTAAAATTTTAGTATATTGTTTCAGCAAACTAGACTTTCCTCACTTTCTACCAGTTGACTTTCTGTACCTGTTCTAAAATCTAATTTTTTGAATTTTAAAGTGGGCAATTATGTGATAAATTTCTATACCGGTATTTCACTTTCAATGTACTCAAACTTTATAGTAGGATTCTTTAGCTACAAGATTTGCTATCTTTTGACTGCTTATTATCCTGAATATCTCTCAAAGCGAAGAAAATATTGATTTTAGCATAACTATATCGAAACCAAATATTGCATATCCAGATCTTAGGTTAAGTTCTTCTACAGCTGTTTAGATAGATTTATTACTTGAATTTATTATTTAAACTTGAATTATTACCTACACTAACCATATCATTTGAATTATTTCCTGAATTATCTACAAAAATTACTCTAAATCTGCGGTATCCTGTGATTCAATTAAGCCCACTATTCTGTAAACCAGTTTCATTATGCAAAATTACAAAATTCTAGGTTACGGTACAGTCTGACTTCTATATCCTACTATCGGTATTTCTCCTACAACTTGTTAACAACACCCAACCACCCTTCTCAACTTCCTAGCTCATATAGGCCATGGACATTTGCTCCCTATCACTTGTCAACAATCCTAACAACATGACAAGCTGTAAAACTTTAACACTGACAAAAGTTCGTTTTCAAAGATATTCAGATATCTAACGTAAGATATGTAATAGAGATTAACCTTCATCAACCCAAAATTAAATTACCCTCATCCAATAAATACTACTTTTCTGTTGATATATGTACAAACATGCTGGCAAATTTCCATCTGCATATTTAATTTAAATACATAATAAATTCAAACCATCTGATGATGAGCATTGTTTGCTCAAAACTGGTAATGGTTAAATAAACATAATAATAACAAATTGTGACTGGTTGCTGTCTTCAATATCAACCCAAATTTGATATCACAGTCGATGAATTCCATCAATCCATCATAGACAAAATATTAATACAAGAATTTTTACCCAAAAACCCACATTGAATGATAAAGATACAAAATAAATATAACTTTTTACATTTTTGCAGATAAACATTTATTTTTCAATGATTGCATCAGGGTTGAGTTGCATCAAGTTTGCTTGCGGCGACATACCCAAACTCTCCAGCCAATGTATAGGCTAAGTCTTTAGTATGGTTCAACTGAATTTCAGCAGTTGAGCTTGGCTATACATAGGCTGTCAGGTATGTAACTGCATAACAAAATTTGTTCTCAGAACCAAGAGTTAAATTGAATAGAATTGCATATCATTTTTAAAGTCAGTTACTAAGTTGATTCAAGCTAGAAATCAGGTTTTTATAGTTTTGAGAAAGTATATGAACAAGATAGTATTTTCTTTTGTATCAGCCTTAAGCATTAACCTGGAATGATATTTGAAAAAATTCATACTAAATCGAGGAAAGCAAGTACAGACTTAAAATTTGTATAGTAATCATTTATGAATACATAGAATTGTTTAAAGTCACTTTTAGTTATCTAACTTTAAGAACTTAGGAAATATTAATTAGATAAGTTCTATTTTAGGTTCACGAATTTTTTTTCACCCTTTTGATAATAGTAAACATGCCTTAACTGATATCAAATAAAAGAACAGCCCATTAGGAGTAAAACAAAAGTTGTTTCAGTTTCATAACTGCAAAATTGTAAGAGTTATTAATAGGTTTTGGGAATCGCATAAAATATTTTTTTACATCGAAGTTATTAAAGCTACAAATTTTTTTATAAGGATTAGAATTAAGACTTTTTGGAAGATCTAGTTACTCTCAAAATTTCAGAGTTACAGGAATATTTTAAGCCGTCAAGGTCAAAATCTAATGCAAGTTTACAAGCGTAAGATCTGATCAGTAAATCAGACTATTCTCATGGGAAACCTGGAATTTTTTGCGTTCCCACGTACGTTTCTATAAACAGCATCCCAGATATTTCCTAGCCCTCAGTTGGCCAGGTACAGTTAGAGTGAAATTATGTTGCTTTGTGTCATGATGTAGCTGCCACCAGTATTTTTAGCCATGTGGTGCATAGGCATAACTTAAGTGTCGGTTGTCGGCAAACAAGTTGAACTTTAGAAGCGAGTGGTGAACTTTTATCTTCTTTACTGTGTTAATTAGTTGGACTTTGAACAATGGGGTTTGGTCTGACTTGATCTGTTAATCGAATTTGCAATTTTATCTTTCGAAGAATTGTCTGATGCCAGTTCAGTTTTTTGACTTTGTTAAAGTTTGAAGAATATAATTATTATTTACCAGCATAGACTTGTGAACATTATTATCTATACCCTTTCCTAGTTAGGTGTTTAAATCAAGCAAGATGGTGAGCAATTTAATGTAGCAAAGCAAGAGCTGAAGTTATCCTAGACACGATCACAGTTAAAACTGAGATAGAAGGTTTAACAATAATTAGAATCTTGTTGTTATGTACGGGGTCCCCATCAAAAGGGGTTAATGGAGGCATTAGAGAAGGTACAAAGAAGAGCAGCCCGATTCGTGACAGGTATATATAGTTGGAGGGAAAGCATAAGTGTGATGTTGAAGGAGTTAGGTTGGGAAGACATGGAACACCGAAGGCGTTGCTCTCGACAGACGTTAATTGAAAAATTCACGACTGACATATTTTGGAATGACAGCAAACAAATATTGCTACCAGCAACATTCGTATCTCGGAATGACTGTGCAAATAAGATAAGAGAAATCTGGGCCAGAACCGATTCTTTTTTGTATTCATTATTTTCATGAGCGATTAGGGAATGGAATAGAAAGGATTTACTGGGCGAGTAAGCTTAAAATCCGACAGGAGTAGCTCTCTGGCCATCCTGATCTGGATTTTCCATGGTTTTCCCAGATCACTCCACGCGAATGCTGGGATGGTTCCTCACAATAGCCCATGGGTGCCTCCTGCCATATCCCGTATATCCCTTCCAAACTATTACCCTTTCGGATAGGTGCAATGCACCCTCCGCCACACACTTTTAGTGAATTGCGGAGTAATAATAATAATAACCCCTGTGGAAATTACTTTCTTACAAGGCCAGTTATCAAAAAAAGCAATAATGTTCCCATTGTTATGAAGGGAATAGTACAACTGCAGGTGTAGTGGCAGGGGTAATGGAGGCCGGGGGAGAAGTTGTTTTTCCCCTATTTTCAATGCAGCATATTTCATGACCTATATCCTGTAGCTTTATTTTGTGATAGGAAATGCCTTTCCACACCTCACTCAGTATCCCTGTTTATATTTAACACATTCCACTGCTATCAACTATCAAAGTCAAACCGTTTTCTGACTTGACTAGTACCTCTGGTTTTGTCCACAAGACATTGAATTGATAATTTAAAGTGTGTTCAGCAGTGACAGATCAGTGTTTATTATTGCTGCTTTCTGTACCAGGTAGTTATGTGAGTTTGAAAAGATATTTGCCCAAGAGTGTATGTTTGGCCAAATAGCCGTCCGTGTTCCTGTACCAAAAGATCAAGAAATGGCAGCTATCCCTCATGTTCCATTTCCTTTGTAAATTTAATATTGTCACAAATTCTGTTGATGTGTTCCAGAATCTTTATAAATTCCTCTTTTTTATGAGGCCACACAGTGTATCGCCAATGAATCTCCACCAGACTGCTGATTTTCTAGTCACAGCATTCATTGTTTGGAGACTACTCAAAAGAGCAGATTGCTGATCATAAAATCATTTGCTCATTTGCTCATTTGCCACTGAAAATTTGTTGAAATGAGGCAATGGTGAAATAACCTTACCTAATTTTCATCCATTTATCTTTGGATGATGCTGTGTACTTCATCCCGGGGGTTAACTGTAACGTTACATCAAAACTGTCCATATTGTCAGACCTCAAAACCATTATAAGTGCTAGCATCTTGAACTATAGGTCTCAAAGTGACATGATGCTCCTTGGGAAGTTTGGTAAATCACAAAGGTGAAATTGAAATGGTATGTGTGATCCACCTTTTTTAGATACACATTAATTTCATGAGTTCTACAGTTTTTGTTTATTGATCTTGAGGTCAGATCTTTCTCTAATTTTCTGTACTAGAACACAGAATATTTAATTTGCAAGATCTGTCAACACTGTGATGTCTCATTTGTCTGCTGGCAGATTGCTACATCATAGTAATGATGAAGCTTTCACAGGGACCACCTTTCTTGTGTTGTGATGATTGGTTTCAACAGTTTAGCCTTCTTCAACAATGAAGCAACTTACTGTCTTATTGTCATTTTAAGTTTCTTTCTGCATTCAGTTTCCACAATTCTTTTACATTCACAGAACAAAAATTAGTATATGCACGAAAAGATTTCTAGTGTACTCAGTTACAAAAATTAAAATAAAACCACCATCCCCACATTTATTATTTAAGTCCTTATAAAAGTTCAAATTAGTTCACTTAAGGCAATGCGATACATGTCTTAAAAATGCACTTTATGATGGTTTAAATAAACAATACTTTCCCTCAAGTATTGTTCTAAAGGAATATTTTTGAGCAAATTAATTTTAAATATTCCAGTTGTTCTAACCGTAGGTTTGGGAGAGAATTTACCGGTTAGTTATGTGAGGACAAAGTGTGTCATTGAAATAAAGGAAGATGGTCATAGACTACAAGATAATTTGAAGAAAGATGTAGGTTAATATTTATGGTACAGGGGGTTGAGATCTGCAGAATCAAATGGTAATTTGAATAGTATTCAGAGTAGTATTCAGAGCAAAAAATAAAGACATAATGATGCTGAAGAAGTGAAAGATGATAGTAATTGACAGGATAGCCTGGTATGAATTGGGCTATGGTCTGTGCCAAAATGGGATTTGGAACCAGGAAGTGGATGTTGAAGGGACTGTGAGGCACAGAAATTCATTTGTTTGGGCACAAGTCCAGGACAACAAAGGCTTGGAATAAGTTTTCAGAACATTTGTTACGTAGCAAGGTGACCATATTGTACGGAATAAATAGTTAAGTAAATGAAACATGCAACATACTAAAGATCAATGTGATATCTAATAAGGACAGAAAAGTGTATTTCACCATCAAACTAAAAGACAAAATTCATGAATATGATATAAAATTTGGAGTAGGTATTTTGAGACTTGCTGACTGTTGCAGGTACTTAGGAGTAAATCCTGTCATGGATCTTGGTAGCAAATATGTTATAAACCTTCCTGATCAAAATGATGAACTGGAGGGAGCTTTTTTCCAGAAATGCAGTCTTAGGTTAAGAGAAAGTCATCCTGAGGAATTTGTTATTGGGTGGACTTCAGCAGGATTTTTAAAAAAGATCCAGTCCATGAAGGTTATTTCAATGGAAAATGTTGGAGTAAAATTATGTTGGTGAGAACTAGAAAGAAACCTAGACACATGGGCTTGATAACCAAACTGAGATACAGAAAGTGGAGGAAGATTTTACACTGCATTTCCTGGCATGCCAATAAACTGCCTCTTACTACTCCCATCGCAGGACTATGTACATATTACCCATAAAGATAAAGATGAATTACTTAATATTTACAGTTATTAATCAAAATAACTGCCTTTTAACCCCATTCTTTGCAGATGATAAAATACAATTGGCATAGGGAAAAAGGAGATCTCAAAAGAGCTATCTATACATGCAATATGTGGCAGATTCACCTGTTCTGATTTTGTATCACTTTCCACACATCCCCAGAACTTAACACAAGCCTTGTTATCGGCTGCTACCTTCTGATCTTATACAAAAACAAATTTCTCACACTACCTCACATTGTTCCCAACAAGTCTCATTCTGCATCTCCTAAAGCAGATTGCAGCCCAGTTTTCTACTGGCTTTGATCCTTTGCTATCTTCATGATTTTTTCTGTTCCTTCCCTGAGGTGAACATCATTCTTCAAGACATACTGCCCAGTCTCCCCCCCCCCCACACACACACACACACACACACACACACACACACTCTCTCTCTCTCTCTCTCTCTCTCTCTCTCTCTCTCTCTCTTCAGTACACCACCCAGTCTCAAGAACATATTGATCCATAAATTCTAACTTTCTAACTCTCCTAGACTACCACATAGATCTTTCGTAGTAGTCTGCACTGAAAAACTTGCTGCAAGCATCCAGTCACCAAGGATACCTATTCCTATCCTACCACACATGAATCTCTACTTATCACTGGTCATGGCACCACCTGCACTATTACATGCCTTATTCACCAACTTACCTGTCTTCAATGCACAGCTCTCACCAGAAATAACTGTCCATCAGAATGAATGGCAGGCAAAAAGTCACTTATTTTTTATAAGAAAATATACAACTGATAATTTATTTTTATTTGATTTGTT
Source organism: Vandiemenella viatica (assembly GCA_031002005.1). Taxonomy (NCBI): domain Eukaryota; kingdom Metazoa; phylum Arthropoda; class Insecta; order Orthoptera; family Morabidae; genus Vandiemenella; species Vandiemenella viatica. Next base: position 272,128,041 of record CM061920.1, read on the forward strand.
TAGTTATTTATTATAACTTTTACCCTAACATTTTTTTGTTTTTATTTTATTAAATTTTTCTACAACACCAACAGAAAACTAAAAATAAGCTCTCCTATAGACATAATAATAGCATATAGATAGTATTGATATAACAACTTAGAACAAATTCAGAAATAGTATAGCAGGAAAAAATGCCATGAGGTTTTATTAATACGGAAAGAACAGGCAAAGTATGTCCATTACTTAATGAGCTTGAAGGGTCACTGCAGCCTTCCTTCCTTCAAGTCTGGTAAGTGATGGGTCTACTGAATGTTTACACTTAGAATGAACGGATAGACAAAATTCTCAAATAAGGAATCAAATATAAACCAAATGGGAAAAGAAATGTACGATGGCCAAGGAAGTGATTGTTGTCGGAACAAACAAAACCACCCAATCTATGATGGAATTGTGATTAAAGATGGATGGTCACAGGAAGAACCTCTTCACAAACAATTCAGATTACACAATCACATACTCTTTCTAATTACTGTCCACCACAACTCATTTGAAGTTCACATCACAAACTATCTCATTCTGGACTAACCACTATCATCCATTTTCACCCCAAACATTCCTGATGCAACATGAAGCAGAGTAGAAAGAAAACAATGGTAAACTATAAATATGTGTGAGATGTGAAAGTAATTAAAAATGTAGCCAAGGGCTCAGCTTGTTCATTTCGTAGCAATTAAAAGAGGATGGGGTTCAGCTAGTAGTGTTAATATTTTGCCTAACAACATAAAATCACATTCATATCAGAAAATGTGTATATTACTGTCATAACATTCAAAATGTTATATTGTGGTTTAATTCATATTCTGAACTGAAAATATCCTTGTTATCACTGGTTCATGTTGAAGTGCAACTGTTGGTGTCCAAATATATATCTTTCAAGCAAAAACCAGATACTTTTTCATGCAGAACATCCTGTTTCCAAAGACCACGTTCTGAGGAATGAATAACTCCCAGTTAAACAATTATCCATTAGTTTAGATGCTCTTATTTTAGGTACAGGGAATACGAAAATAGTGGTCCAGTTCAACCACTTGCATTGGATAATAATGATGAATGTTTCAAAATGATCAACAGCTATAGGATACACAAAATCAAACATTACAAACCAAACATCTAAATCTCTGAGTAAAAACCATTTATAGTTTTTTCCTGCACTTCATATTCTAGACTGAAAACTGCTTCCAAGAAAAGTTTTTTTTATAAAACATCTATAAGCAGAAGCATGGAATAACAAAACTTCGAATAAGACAGGCAGTTTAAAGGGAATTAAACAGAATTTGCCCAGATATTTTTGGAACTGGTTAGATACAACAGAACAACAGAATAATCTGGGAAGTAAGAAATAATTAACATATAAATTAATGATGGGTGACTGGCATGTGATAAATTACTAATAAGTTTAATTACAGAACAGTACTCATACCCTCCTCATACCTTCTTCAACCTTAAGGACATGGTAATTGCTGTTGAGCCAGACAGTGCTTCCAGGGTATTCCAGCTGGACAGCATAAACTCATTTAGCTAAACATTAGGTATAAATAAATATATGTAGCTTCCATCTTAAAACAAATCCAACAAAAATAAACAAATGAGAAAGAACAACTAAACTCTATCATGTTTAAACAAAAATCCATAAAATAAATTTCAACTTGTAAAACTCATGGTTGAATGGATATTGACACTGAACACCAGATCATAGTTGTAATACATACAAACTCAAGAGTGTAATCAAGAAACCCAGACCCAACAGATATAAGTGATTGAATACAAGAACCTCATATGTAAATGTAGTAAGGGAAATGTAAGCGCAGATCTATGCAGAAACCCCAAACAGAATTCCTCTGAACTAGAATGAGACAGAATTAAAAAATGGTTACTTAAGTAAAACAAAGAAAGATCAACCATGAAAAAGAATAAATGCTTACTATGAGGAAGAAAAGCAACAGTACTGATATTTAGAAACAAATTAAATGAATATTTGAGAAAGCTAGAGAAAAGATGCTATAAAACAATAGTGGAGAAAATGAGATAGATCAGGAATTAGTAAGATAAGACAATTATCTCAGAGAATAGTAACAATAATTAAATGCCGAGAATCTTGAAGGATGGACTACGGTAGTGCTGGACTGGATACCGAGAAACCTGAAAAGAGCAAGAGGAAGACCCCCGGATCGCTGGGATAAGGATATACGTCGAGTTACAGGCGTGAACTGGAAGAGGGCGGCTCAGGATCGATCGGCCTGGAAAGAACTACAGCAACACTATGTAGAATTAAATTCTAATATATAGATCATTAGGCTTAAAGAGGCTACATCCTGAAAAAAGGATCGATATAGCTGCAATAATAATAATAATAATAATAATATCTAAGAAAGGCTAGTGATATGGATTGACAGAGAAACTTTATAATCAAGACAATCTGGATAGCAATGTGCTGGTGAAATATGTTGTAAATGATACAGGGGATTTAGTTTGAAGGACAAAATCAGAGTATTTTCAAAGATTTGTACTCAAAAAGTACAAATAGTAGGAATATTTCAATAAGAATTGCCGAGAGGAAAGAACCGACAGATGATTCATACTGGTTTCGGATGCAGGAGAAATACCAACAGATATGAGAATATAATTACAAGGAAAGGGAAAATGACTCATCACTCACCAAAGTTGAAGGCAGTGATGAGAGAAGAACATATATAACGAACACACAAATAAACTCAATATTTCGGTTATTAGACCTTATTCATGATGAAGAAAATGAGTCATGAGGCTCGGGAGGTGTGCACACACTGAGGGTTGCTACATGAGTTATGTAGCAACCCTCAGTGTGTGCACACCTCCCGAGCCTCATGACTCTTTTTCTCATGTAGCAACCCTCAGTGTGTGCACACCTCCCGAGCCTCATGACTCATTTTCTTCATCATGAATAAGGTCTAATAACCGAAATACTGAGTTTATTTGTGTGTTCGTTATATATGTTCTTCTCTCGTCGCTGCCTTCAACTTTGATGAGTGATGAGTCATTTTCCCTTTCCTTGTAATTATATTGCCAAAAGCAGTATCCTTTTTCCTTAGTTTAATCAACAGATATGAGAACATCATTCATATTCCCAAAATAAAAAAAAATTGACAAATAAGAAAAGTATAGCACCATATATCGGCTTCAAAATTGTTATCTCTGATTGCTTGTGGGAAAACAGAAAAGTGGGTCTTATGAGAAGTAAAGCAAAGGTGATAATGCAAGAAGAGAATTTAAAAAAAAAATACGCATATGCTGGAAAGAATTTAAGTGTGTCATAACAAAACAAAAGAACTGTTTAATGATGAGCAAAAACATCATGACCACTGCCCACCATGAGACTGAATGCTGTCTGGTGATGTTGTAGATACATCATGTGGTGAGGAAAGTATATACATGGAGCAGAGACACATGGAGAGTCATTCTAGCAATGATACGTGTGGCAAATGGGGAAATCCGCTGATATACAGTAGAACTCCAATTATCCGAATCAATTGAGACTGGACCCCATTCAGATAATCAAACATTCAGATAATTGGATTTTTTCTGAAGGAGGGTCTATTTTAATTAATTACTGTATGTATGTCAAAAATGGAAGAAAAAAAACACATTTTTAAAGAAACAGAGGTTTTATTTAATTAAATTAAAGGGCTACACTTTTACATGTTAAACGTACTTACAAGTTCTGTACATTAGTACACTATGTATGTACCATACTATAAATAAAAGTCATTGCTTGCTGAACATCTCGGTCAAGGTAAGCTGCTTGACTGTATTCATCCACTTGACAGTAACAAGTTGCATGTGGTCACACTCGGGCTGACGCTCCATCCACTTGAACGCAGTTTCAAGGCTGGCAAATGCTTGACTAGCTAATAGTGTATGTTTTCAACTTCGACATTAAGGCCATTTTCTTCCTCGACACTTTCTTCTCTCACATTTTCAATAAGTTCATCATCATTTAGAATTTCATACCCAAGGTCTGAGGAATCACACACCACACACTCTCCTATATCTTCAGCATTAACTTCTGAACTTCCAGGAATTTTCAAAAGAATGTTTCTGAATCCTCAAGTGACACGTCATCTCAATCTTCTCCTGTCTCTTCCCTATCCTTATCTAGAGCTTCTTTTTCCTTTTCCTCCTTTCCTGGATCCGTCACTGGGAAGGACCTGTATGTAACTTTGAAAAAGGGCACCAGGGAACAAACATCTCAGAAATGGTGAAGCTGTTTGGCTGATCGCGTGCTACTATAGTGAACATCTATGGTAAGTGGTTGAAGGAACCAAGAGCAGGTGAAAAGGTCTTCCAGGCGAGCAGCTGCTTGAAATATGTACCACGGGTGCAATGTGGTGGGAGCAGTATTATGCCATGAGATACATTCATTCACCTGGGATTACATGGACCTGTGGTTGTGAGTGAAGGCATCGTGATACCTGTGGAAAATTATTGAGGATCACCTGCATCATGTGCTTCTTGTTTTCCATGATGCAGTCGCATCTTCCAGCAAGATAACTGCCCATGTCACAAAGCCAAAAACATGCTGGAATGGTTTGATAATCATGATAGTGAACTCATGCTGATGTTTTGGACACCAAATTTGCCTGATCTCAACAAAACAGAACACATCCGGGATGCTGTCAGGTGCCAAATCCACATCCACAAACCGCCGGTACATAATTTGGAATTGTGTTACATGTTCGTAGACATCTAGTGTCAGATACCTCCACAAAGCTACAAAGAACCTGTAGAATTTATGCCATGCCCAGTCATTGCTGCATTACATGCTATTAAAAGGTTTTCATAATTTTTAGGCTCATCAGTGTATGTAAGGCTGAAATAGTTTCAAAAAAGGTATTCACTTATGAGAGGTACATAACCATTAACAAGGAAGTCATTCAAACCTAACATTTAGGTGGGCAGGTTCAATCCACATTCTGGTAATCCAGATTTCAGTTTTTCAAAATTTCCCAAAATCATCGAGGGTAAAGTAAAACTCAGAGCAAATCTCTGTAGTGTTAACAACGGAGCAGCTTCAGGTTGTGATCAAAACCAAGACATGCAGTGTCCACTAAACAAAACTCGGAGCATTACAGTGTTTGAAAACCGGTTCCACACTGTAGCATCACGAACCACAGATTCATTGGTTTACAATAAAACCTTGCTTCACTACCACACTACTACTCCGTATAATCACTCCTCCCATTGGGCCACCATGTGTTGCCTCTTCCAGTCCCCGCAGGCAAGTCCTCGGAATGCAGGGCATGCCAATTCTCCCCCGCGTCGTTCAACTGTGTTGTTATCTCTTGCAGAACTAGCCCCCCTTCCCCCCCCCCCTCTTGTCTCGGGCCATAAGCTATATCCACATTTCTTCAACTTTTAGTCATCAGAGGCATATGTGTCATATTGTACCAGAGAGAGGCTTGAAAGGCATGCGTCAGGTTTATGCCTGAGATCCTCAGACACGAAACGTTATGGTTTCTTCAAAATGCCATGACTCCTTTTCTTCACACTCCTTGCTCACAATCCTCCCTCAGCATTGATTAGCTCACCATTGGTGAACTGTAAAGCCCCAATAATTAAGTACTTAACTCAAACCAGAGTCTGTCACAACAGATATTCAGTTTGCATGTATAGCAAGCATTAAAAAAGCTAGAAGAGGGTCGATGTGAATAAATAATCAAGCAGTAAGAAGCAATACTCTACAATCTACAGGCAATACTACCAATTCAGCAAGTTTAAAAATTAATTAATGCTAACAGAAGGGTAAGAGTGGATTTAATTTAGAAACTGGAATATATGTATAGCACAATGTAGATATCTATTTCGGAAGTAAAATTGGAGTTGACTGATGAAGTGGTGGATACATCAGAAGCAGATATACAAATAAAAATGCACAATTTAATACTTAGGTGGCAATGGGATTTCTAATGCAATAAATATCGTACCCTCTTTATTCCCTCACTGCACATGGATGACCAACAGATCGTATAATCAGTCACTTGGTGACACTCAAAAGGTAAACCCACACCAACAGGCATACCCCCTCCCCCCAACAGGCATACGCCCACATCAGGCATTCGCCCACATCAGGCATACCCCCAAGATGTCCAAAGGCTAGTGTCATTGCACAATCAATATACCACGAAGATTTTTTTAATACCCTATTCATACTGTTACCTTCATTTGTGATAAACACTAATGTAGAATTCCTCTCCAAATCCTCATAAATCAAAACTTGAGCTTGACTGGTTATTAAGCAAACTTAATTTATCTACAATTAAAATAATAGTTGAATGAAAAACAATATCAAAAGGCATCACAAACCAGACAAGGATAAAGAAATTAAAGCCTTGATGTAAAAATAGCTGTGAGAAAAAAGTTAAATATAATCATATATATTATTTCTATAAGGTATTTTTTGTCACAAGCCTCTATCTTCCTTCATAATTAACCTAAATCAATGAATGAGGTGTCATTTTAAAGCTTATGGTCTCCACTTTGGTCACATCATATTTTAAGAAAGGAAGTTTTCGGAATTCGACCCTTAAAGGGCAAAAATATCAATTTTTCTAAAATGCTGTTTTTCGTGTTACAAGTCATTTATCTACCTGGATATCTATCTGAAATCGTTGAATGAAGTATTATTTTAAAGATTAATATCTCCGGTTGAGTGACGTCATATACTAACACAGAAATTTTTCGGAATTCAGCCCTTAAAGGGCAAAAGTATCAATATTTTTGCAATGCATTTTTGTGTCACGAGCTATTTATCTCCCTTGATACCTAACCGATATAGATAAATGAGACATTATATTAAAGAATAAGGTCTCCGTCATGGTAACATAATATTTTAAGAAAGGAATTTTTCGTAATTCGACCCTTAAAGGGCAAAAATTTCACTTTTTCTAAAATGAGTTTTTTGTTTCTCGAGCCATTTATCTCCCTGGATATCTAACCAAAATCGATAAATGAAGAGGGATTATGAGGAGTAATGTCTCAGCTTTGTGACGACATATTTTATGAAAGAATTATTTTGGAATTCAACCCTTAAAGCGAAAAAGTATAAATTTTACTACAACGGATTTTTGTGTCACGAGCTATTTATCTCCCTTGATATATAACAGATATAGATAAATGAGACATCATATTAAAGAATAAGGTCTCCGTCATGGTAACACTATATTTTAAGACAGGAATTTTTCGTAATTCGACCCTTAAAGGGCAAAAATGTCACTTTTTTCTAAAATGCGTTTTTTGTGTCTGAAGCCATTTATCTCCCTGGATATCTAACCAAAATCGATAAATGAAGTAGGATTATGAGGAGTAATGTCTCAGCTTTGTGACGTCATATTTTAAGAAATAATGTTTCTGGTATTCAACCCTTAAAAGGAAAAACTATAAATTTTACTACAACGGATTTTTGTGTCACGAGCTATTTATCTCCCTCGATATATAACCGATATAGATAAATGAGACATCATTTTAAAGAATAAGGTCTCCGCCGTGGTAACATTATATTTTAAGAAAAGAATTTTTCGTAATTCGACCCTTAAAGGGCAAAAATGTCAATTTTTCTAAAATGCGTTTTTTGTTTCTCGAGCCTTTTATCTCCGTGGATATCTAATCAAAATCGATAAATGAAGAGGGATTATGAGGAGTAATGTCTCAGCTTTGTGACATCATATTTTATGAAAGAATGATTTTGGAATTCAACCCTTAAAGCGAAAAAGTGTAAACTTTACTACAACGGATTTTTGTGTCACGAGCTATTTATCTCCCTTGATATATAACCGATATAGATAAATGAGACATCATATTAAAAGATAAAGTCTCCGCCATGGTAACATTATATTTTAGGAAAGGAATTTTTCGTAATTCGACTCCAAAAGGGCAAAAATGTAACTTTTTCTAAAATGCGTTTTTTGTGTCTCGAGCCTTTTATCTCCGTGGATATCTAACCAAAATCGATAAATGAAGTAGGATTATGAGGAGTAATGTCTCAGCTTTGTGACGTCATATTTTAAGAACTAATGTCTTTGGTATTCAACCCTTAAAAGGAAAAAGTATAAATGTTACTACAACGGATTTTTGTGTCACGAGCTATTTATCTCCCTTGATATATAACCGATATAGATAAATGAGACATCATATTATAGAATAAGGTCTCCGCCATGGTATCATTATATTTTAAGAAAGGAATTTTTCGTAATTAGACCCTTAAAGGGCAAATATTTCAATTTTTCTAAAATGTATTTTTTGTGTCTTGAGCCATTTATCTCCCATGAAAATTTAAACAAAATTAATAAACGAGGTATCATTTTAAAGATTGAGGTCTTTTTAAGGTCTTAGGTTCCCTTACACCACATTTAAAGAAAGAAATTTTTCAAAATTCTAACCTTGGAGGGATAAATTATTAATACTTCTGCAACACATTTTACTGTCACGAGCTATTTATTTCCCTTGATATCTAACCGAAATTAATAAATGAGGTATCGTTTTAAATATTAAATTATCCGATTTGGTCACATCATATTTTAAAAAAAAACTTTCTGCAAATTAAACCCTTAAGGGGCAAAAAATCATCATTTCTAGAACTTTTTTTTTTTTTTTACCTCGCTTGATAACTAACCGAAATCGATAAATGAGGTATCATTTTAAAGACCAAGGTGGCTGCTTTGGTCACATCGTATTTTATAAAAGAATATTTTGAATTCGACCCCTACAGGGTAAAAGTATAAATGGTATTTTAAATTAAAAGCCATTTTATCTTCTTCGATACCTACCCGAAATCGATAAATATATCGTTTTAAAGATTATGGTCTTCAGTTAGGTAAAATCATAAATTAAGAAAGAAATTTTCTGAATTAGGTGTTTAAAGTGGTAGCGCTTATGAGAAAGTTCAGAGCCATGTCCCTAGATTGCAGCAGCAGATATCACAGAGATGTCAAACTTTTTTTTATTGTATAAAATCTTCTAAGGCTTTCCACCGAGGTAGCGCGTCAATGTAGGGCGACGTTTCGAAGCCTGCCTCCGGCTCCATCTTCCGGCGAAGTGTCGGATTCCTGGAAGCGTCCACGCTTTAAAGGGGCTTTGTTTGCCAGGTGACGTAAGTCACATGCGTCGGGGCCAATCAGTGCACAGGTGGTGGGGCAGGGAAGGACCTGGTGGGGCGGCCGGGTAGTGGGGCAGGCGGCGTGGTAGGGGAACGCATGGCGGAGGGGGGCGGCTGGCAGTGATAATCTTGCCACCTTGATCTCTGCCTCCGAAGATGATTAATCGCTGGATTCCATGCCGTGCTAAGGTGGTATCCTGAATCCCTATTCACAATGCTGTCCGCCAGGCGAATCTCCACGGATTCCTTTATCACACTGTCCCAAAAACCCTTGGCAAAAGATAATATTTTCGTCGCCTCGATGTCGAAGGTGTGCCCTTCTTCAATACTGTGCAAGGCCACGGCTGACTTAGTGACCTGTCCCAATCGTACATATCTTGCATGTTCCAAACAACGCTGGAATACAGACCGTGTGGTCTGCCCAATGTACCGTTGCCCACATTCACAGGAAATCGAGTATATGCCGGGATGCCTCAGGCCCAACCTCTCCTTAACGTTGCGTAATAGGTCCCTTATCTTCTTAGGTGGGCGGAAGAAAGTTTTAATCCCGACTTTGTTTAATTTCCTGGCAATCTTGGCTGAAACTGCCCCGGCATATGGAAGGATCGCATACTGGTCTGTTTGCTGCTTCTCCGTCCTCTTCTTAACTTTCTTGCCAAAAGCTCTGTTTATTTCTGCCTCACTGTATCCGTTCATACGGAATGTGCGTCGTAAGTGGCCCAGTTCAGCCGGAAGACTGTCCACGTCACAGATGGCTCTGGCACGACATACCAAGGACGACAACACCGAATTGCGTTGAGCAGGATGGTGGTAGCTTCATTTTCGGATATTTTTTTCTGTAATGGAAACACTTTCATTGTGCTATAAAATTCCAATGTAAACATTTTATTCGCACAGCAACAAATATCACAGAGATGTTGATAAGTTATGTGCATTTTGTTCAGGTTGGTTGTATTCTGTTAAGGTCAGTGACAGTTTGACGTAAATACAGAGTGTTTTAAATTTTCCTAACTGTTTCGTAATATGTTGTAAGTACTTTGATGCCTACCTATTATACTAAAAAAATAAATATTTGCTACAAAAGTACGGTTCTACTTTTCATTATATTACAAGCACTCAACCACACTATTCATCGCATTTTATTCGCGAAATTTTCGCATGGGTCATCTAGTTACACAATATTTTAGGTGATGTCTCAAACATGTAAGGAAGTAAATGAGACAAATCACTACCTTATGAGATCAAATGGTGGACAAGTAATTGCTCACTGAAGGGACAAAATCTGGGCATCATACAATAATTAAATTAGTTAGGTGGAATACAGTTGGAATGTGGAAGTGATAGATTTCATGGTCATGCGTAGTGATGGAGGGATGTAAAAGGGAAGTAACTGGGTTACAAAACTGACTGATGCCCTCACCTTTCAATGGAAGGACAGGAGTTGGAGCAGTAAAAGAGGAGAAGCTAGATTTGTTTGTGATAATTATCACAGTATATTCTAGTAAATCCACAACAGTAAAAGCCTGGTGACAGTGCACCTCAATAGGTCGGCAACCTTCGGCCAATCTGATAATGCCCGAAGTGTTAATTACACTGCCTGGTACCACAACACTGCCTGGCTAATCAGCAAAATTCAAATGAATAACTGTATTGAATTTATTTGTGTTTATATGTAAAAAGGAAATGTAAATTTCAAATTAATAATTGAATTTGATTTTAATTTATTTTACATTTTTAAAAGAAAGTGTAACTGCAAACCCAGGTAAAGGTCTGTTTTGCAGCAGAGATAAAAATTATAATGTGAGACAGAGATATAAAAAATATATAATGTCACCATTTGTTTAAACTAAAAGTTTACACTGTATTCTCTTAGCAGTTACAAGTGACAACGTAACCTAAGAATTTTTTGCCACAACATAACCAGTGGCGTAGCTAGGTCAACAAGGGCCCCGGTGCAAAAAATTTAATTTGGGCCCTCAGGCCAGACGGGCGACCTTTTTTTTTGCTTTGTGTGCTGGTAGGGGCCCCCTGAACTGAGGATGGGGGCCCTTGAATTGTTCTTTAGGGGCCCCTGAGCAGTGGTTGGGGCCCTCCCTGAGCAGCGAGGGCCATTAGTGAGGGGCTCCTGTGTTCTCAGGGGCCCCTTAGACGACGGTAGAGCTAAAAAAAAAAAGGTCGCCAGTTTGCCGTGAAGGCTCGTGGGCCCTCTAAACTGCGCTTGAGGGCCCCTAGAGGTGCGCTTAGGGGCCCCTTGAGGTATGCTTGGGGGCCCCCTGAGCGTGAGGGCCCTGGTGCACTGCACCGCCTAGCCCCATAGTAGCTACGCCCCTGAACATAACAAACAGGGAAGTTTAAAATTATCCAGAGAAAGTTTACATGAAACGTAGGTATTCACGAAACATATCGATCAAAAAATGATAGTTATTCATTATTGAAATTACACTTTACTTAGAAACTTTTTCATAACAATAAAAATTTCAGTCAAATAAAAATCAAATGAAGTTATTTTAAAACATCCTAGCCAAATACTTTGAAAATTTAATCAGATAAAGTTTACTAACATCATGAAAAATATTAATAAAAAGATAATAATTTATCATTTTTTGTTTATCCTTAGTAACCTTTCCAGAACATATTCCTACTATCACTGTAAAACAGAAATATGAATGAAGAGAGTGATGGGTATTTATACATACATTAGCACTTAATTTTAGAAATAAATAAATAAATTAAAAAGTTTTCATTTTTAATTTAAAGAAGAAAGTTATCAACAGAATTGCAGAAAAATTTATCCTAAACAATGAAAGAACTTAAATTAAGACTGTGTACAATGTAAGCATTAGTTATTTCAGTTAATTTTTGAGGTTCCAGCTACTCCATTTCAACAGTATTAAGCTAAAAAAACAGAGGTACTAAGCAGTAAAAAGGAATTACAAATTAGCATAGGGCAATAAACCAATACTTTCCTCTCAAACCCCGCATATGGCTCAGATTAATACCTGATACTTTTTTGATCTAGATGCATGGGGTAAACAACCTTTTAAATTTCGTGAATAATCCTAATAACATAAACTCGTTGAAACTAACATGGACTTGAAACTCACATGGACTTACTTCCACAACCAGACCACAGTCTAGGTTGTGAATGTGTCCCTCTCCAATGCCTACCTCTACTCCTCAGTCCACACCAAACCCACCAACATTCAACAGTAGCTCCATTTTTACAGTTTCCATCCGTACCATACCAAAGATTCAATCCCCTACAGTCCTGGCATTCAGGACAGTCATATATGCTCCAACGAACAGTCTCTCATGTGATATTCAAACAACATTTCAACAAGCATTGATATCGCACAACCACACCCTGATCTTGGTTCACCAACAGCTTTCATGGGTCACATTACAACCTGCTCAGCCCATTGACCATATTAAGCCCCTGAAAACAAACCACAGTCCAGTCCTGATCACAAAATACTAGTCAGGCCTTGAATGCATTAATAGAATCCTTCAACAGGGTTATGATTTTCTGCGAAATGAAATCCATTCTTCCTACCTGCCTTCCTAGAACTTGTTTCAGTAGGCCTCCTAACCTCAGACAACTATTAGTCTACATAGTCATCCTTGTCCCAACAGATAGCCCCAAAGCTCTTTCCCATGCAACAGACTCTGCTGGAAGATGTGGAACTTACCATCCCACTACCACTTTAACCAACCCTGTCACTGGGGAAAGCTTTCCAATCATAGGACACACCACCTGCAAAACCTCCCATGTAATGTACCAGTTAATGTGCAACCACTGCCTAGCTTCATGAATAGGTCTAGCCATAAGAATACCAACAGATGGTATTCACAAGGAACCAAAAGCACCCAGTAGCTGTCATTGCCATCTCCCATGACACAAATAATTTCAACTCTTGTTATGCAGTCCATATTATCAGAGTCCTCCCAAACAGCAGTAGGTCCTCTGAACTCAGAAGGTGGGAACTTGCCTACCAGTACAAACTGGGTACAAGGTGACCACTTGGTCTCAATTTAAGATAATACCCAATCATTAATATTATTTTTATTTATGTTTATTCTTCTTCCCGTCTTATCCTTACCTAAAACTCCACTAACCTCATATATACTTTGGTTTAATTTTTAATTTTTGTTTATTTTATTTATTTTTAGATTCTGCTACATTATTTTGCTCTTTTCACCAACTGGAGATCAGTTTTGATATCTTGCATTGCCACCAACATGTTCCTGTGTGTCAGTCTCCTACAACGCCCACCCACCATACTGCTCTCTTGTTGTTAAAGGGCTAAGATTCAAAAATTTATATTTCATACGTGTTTTTTTCAGTTTTATATGTTCACACCCCATAAGAAAGGCAAAAACACAAATGACATTGTAATTTTCAGGTCTTAGTCCTTCATAAAAAGATAAAATTATGGAGGGTGGGTATTGTAGGAGACTGCCTCACAAGAGTCACTGTTCGCCAGGAACATGATTGGGGTAAATTTAAACAGAGAAGGGGTAGTGATTTGGAGCTAATACCCAATCATATCATAATATTGCTAAATAAGCAGAATAATATAATAAAACATCAACAACATAACTCTGAATAACCAAAAACAAATAAATACAGAAATATAGAATAGAAGAATTGAAAATCAACCCAGAAATAAGCTGAAATGTATCTTTTTTTTTTTAATTACGGTTTTACGCCTTGTCGACAGCTAAGGTCATTAGAGGCGGGATGGGACTGGGGACAAGGAACGGGAAGGAATTCAGACATGTCCTTTTTGATGAAAGCATTCCAGCATTCACCTGGAGTGATTTGGGGAAACCACGGAAAACCCAAATCTGGATGCACAGACGGGGATTCAAACCTGCATCCTCCCAAATGCAAGGCCAGAACATTAACTGTTAACCCACCAGGCTCAGTCTGAAATGTATCAGAAGGAACTGGATACATTGTATTCGTACGAATGGAACAAAATAGCTCAGAGAATACAGAAGAGGCAAAACAAATGATTTTCCTGGCCAAGAAGAAGAAACATCCATGGTGGAATGATGAGTGTGAAGATGCTCTACAAAGCAGCTTGGAACAGGTGGAACTCTACGAAACTAAATTTTGAGGAGTTTAAAGTCGAAAGGGAAAGAACAGTCAGGGTTATCAGAAAAGTGAAACTCAAGTTTGAGAAGGAGCAACTAAGAGAGAAGAAAACTTTAATAGAAACAACATCAGAGATTTCTATCAAACCTCTAAGTTTAAAATTCAAGGTTACTCTTTGCTTCAGGAATGATCAAGGTAAACTAATTTTAAACAATAAAGAAAACTGCAAACGTCTGGCTAAATACTTTAAGCAACTACTTAACTGTGAACCCCCTCAGAATGGAATGACGTTTTATGAAACAAGCAATAAACGTCCTGACTCAGTGCCGCCAGATAAGAATGAAATAAGGGAAATTATAAAGAGCCTTAATAAAAACAAGACATCTGGGAAAAACTCCACTATTGCCAAGCTTATTAAGTATGGTGGAGAGAAAGTAATAGACCAACTTGAGAAACTCTTCCAACAAGAAGAGATACCAGAAGAGTGGAGGGACACTAACATCCATCCATTACACAAAAAGGGAGACAAATCAAGTGTGAATAACTACAGAGGTATATCACTACTACCTGTGGCATACAAGATACTCTCCAAAGCATTGCAGCAGATAATAGAGTACCACACTGATTGACAACTAAGAGAATATCAGGCAGGATTTAGGATGATCATCTGTGGAACAAATCTTCACTATCAGGACCTCGGTGAAAATGGAGGCATTAGCAGGTGATGAAAAGGCAATCATGACTTTTGTGAACTTCAGTAAAGCATATGATTCTGTAAACCAAAATGTTCTGATAAAGGTTTTGAATGAATTATGAATAGATGATAAGACAACATCACAAAATACAGCAAACTTTAAAGAACACCCGATCCCAAGTTAAGTTTTTACGAGAACTATCAGATCAAAACTGGAATAAGGCAAGGTGATGGACTCTCCCCGCTATTGTTCAATTGCATCTTGGAAAAAGGTCATCAGGGAATTGCGGAAAGTGATGTGTCAGTCAAACATTCTAAACGGAATTAAGACTAGGACACCAGAAGAATGGCTTGACATTTGAATGCCTCACTTTTGTGGATGACACTGTGTTCTTTGCAAAAGATCTGAAGATTGCAATCAAACAGATGGAAGTCTTGAAAGAAACAGCTGAGAAAGCAGGACTACAAATATTGTTTAAGAAAACTGAATACATGAACACAGATGCAAAAGACCAGACCTGGACAATGAAGACTAATATGGTGATATTAAAAGAACTCAGAAGTTCAAACACCTTGGTCAAATTTCGACTGTGAATGTTAATGAAAAGGCTGCAGTTGAAGATAGGGCAGGAAAGATGAAATCAGCTTTTACAATTTGTCAAAAGACATACTAATCAAAATTACTCTCCCACTAGGCGAAATACAAGCACTATAGTACGGTAGTGAAACCAGAATGTTTATACGCAGTAAAAACACTAGCCAGAAAGGGAGTGACAGAAATAGAAAAGAAAGAAGGAAAGTTTCTAAGGAAGATCTTGGCTTTCTGCCACTTTTTTGGGAATTTAATTTCCATTCCAGATCGATCCAAGAATTATACAATAAGTTTGAAAAGGTATCAAACACAATTAAGAAAAGGAGATTAGTTTTCCATGGACACATCAAGGAAATGGAACCAGAAAGAATGGCAAAGAAAATACTCAACTTTCAAGAGAACAGCAAGATTCAAGTTCCATGAGTGAAGGTGGTCCATCAGGATCTGAAAAGATGTGGAATCAGAATGGAAGACAGGAAACTATTCAGAGGAAAAATTGCGAAGGTAAAGGATCTGATTGAAGAAAAACCAATAAGGAAAAGGAGGGTATTCTCAGAGGAAGAAAAAGATATAATGAGCCGGAGAATGAAAGAGGTACTGGTAATAGAGGGAGGAAATTCAGAAGAGGGAGTTGCAAAATCAAAGTCCATAGATGGCTGAGGCAAATAGGTGGGGGGGAGGGGGAGGAGGAATGAATTTTAAACCAAATAAAATACAAAGTTAAATATCACATCGGATTAATGGTGATTCATATTAGGTATTGGGGGTGAAGGCAAGGAAGAGATAGAGGGAAGGAAAAGTAATGACTGAATGAAAGGTATTATCTTAAATTGAGATTGCCTTGTGCCCAGTTTGTACTGATAGGCAACCTTCTGAGTTGGGAGCTTGCCTATCTGTACAAACTGGGCAAAAGGCAACCTCCTGATCTCACTTCAGGATGGAATACAAAAATTCTGGTGTTAGGTGTTTTATTTACCTACATAAATGGGGTTCAGAGTATATCCTATACATTAGGCAAAATGTGTTTAACACATATAGAAAACCTCTTAACTGATTTTTGCTGAGTGGCATAGCCAATACTAAGGCATTCAGTCCATGGTGTTGAGTATTCCACTTATGGCAGGGGTAGTCACACTTCATGGAATTGTAAGTGTTATGGTTTGGAGATACCTGTTATGAGTAAATTGGGTCAAAAGTGGGGGCACAGTGGTAGCAAACAATGTGTGACCCATGGCAGTTGCTATAGATGTAAGATTTGTCCAAAGTTGTATGTTTCAAATGTTGAAAAAAATTATACTTTGGGAATAATGCCCTAGGAATGCTTTCATTAACCTGGTGGGGATGATGGTCAAAAAATGAGCAGGAGCAGTTGGTTCATGTCTGTATGGTCTGCTGTAGGCTGCTCACATAAGAGAGAAGTTTTGGTGACATCCTATACAAAATACAAGTGCCATGAGGAAATGTTAGTAGAAAACCAGTGGAAGTTTTTATATTCTGGAGAATTTAACAATCTGAACATTCAATTGGCTGGGGCAGTTAGTCTTGTTTACATGTTAGAGAGACCATGTTTTGTTCAAGAATTAACTAGTGATTGAATCCTGACTATAGTGCATTCACATGGGAATAAGATTGAGTTATCAGAGTTTATTGAAATACCATCCATGAGAAGAGTGCTATCTTGTCAGTCCAGAAAAGGAATTCATTGACATGTTGAAAGCACCAATTGTATCATGGTCTGTTTTGATGCAGTATCACTTTCTTGTTTGTCCCTCTGGATGATATACTGGATTTGCTCAGCCAGCATTCTGAACCATCAAATTTGTAACTTATCAACATCTTGGTGACTTTGACGTATTACCTCTTCGAAGATAATTATTTTAAACAGTGCAACAGGATTGCCATGGGTTTGCCACTGTCTCCAGTTATAACAAATATGCTTATGGTACATTTTGAAAAAATTCCGATGGAAAGTGGGGAATGTAACTGGCTCATTTTAGAGATACAAGTATGATACTTTAATCATATGGCCTAGTGGCTCAGTGGTTAAGGCATATGGCTGACTGGACATTTAAAGGTCCCTGTTTCAAATCCATATTTTGGCAGGGATTCTTATAGGTCCTTAACCTGACCTTCACCTCTGGCACAGCTTGCTGTGTTATGTGAAATATCCCAGAATGCATCAACAGTTTGGATTCCACATTAAATTGTAGGTCCACTGTACAGAGTAGGATTACCAGGTTAGGCTAGATGGCCACGATAGGAGTGGATTGTGCAATGGATAAGAAACTTCATTATGACCACAAGAATTTATTTTTAACAACATGGCAGCATGGAAAAGAAAAAATCAGATGATTAACCTAAACAACTAAATAGAGCACACGAAAGTATTAAATTTACAATGGACACTAACCACGAGGCTGGCTGCTGTCCCTGCATAATTTGGTCATAAGAATTTCAGATGACAGAATAGGATGGCAGTATGCACACGTTTGTCACCATTCAGCTCAATGCAATTGCATTTTATCAACCCTAGTACACAGGGCAAGCGCCATTTTCGATACAAAATGTCCCTCAAGGGAGCTACACCATATGCGACGTATCTTACACATGAATGTTCACAGAAATTGGCAGAAATATAATGTTCTTGATAGGATCATTTTATCAACCTCTAGATTCTGGATCATCTGATGTGGAATATATTAGAGAGTCAATAATATATCTAAAAAATTTCAGGGGCAAATATTGATCATGGGTGTTGATTTTAACCTAACGTCAGTTAAGTGGGACACATATATATTTAGGTCAGGCAGAATAGATAAGTTAATAGCCAAAACTTTCCTAGAATCATTCACAGAAAATTCTCTTGAACAGAAGATCAAAAACACACTGCAACAAGGATACCTTGGATCTTTTTCTTACAAACAACCTAGATATTGTAAATGCAGTTTGTATAAAAGACAGTATAAGTGATCACAAGGTGGTTATGATAACTTTGAAATCTAGTCTGACATTGAGATAGGCTCATAAATTGCTTGGATAAGGCAAAATATGCATTTATGATTAATTACTTCATGGAAAATTTTGAAATCTACACGCTGGAGGTGAATGGTACAATTTGGAAGCAATAATGTGGATGGATATAAATAAATTTGTTAATAAAGAGGTTATTAAAGGCAAGTAAGAATTTCTGTGGTTCAATCGGGAGCTCAACACAGCATGTAGTTCCCGGCGGTGAACGTTCATCACTGACAGAGGTGAGGTCCAGGGTTTCCAAGGAAGTATGATATGGTCCCTGTTATTTCTCATATACATCAATGATTTGAGAAATGTAATAGATGGGAAAATATGACTACTTGCTGATGATGTGATTGTGAAATAGAAACCCAGGATACTGTGCTTTTCAATGTTATACAAATAACTGCCTGGTGCAAAGACTGGCAGCTGGAGCTAAACTCTATAAAGTGTTCAGTTATGCACATAAGTAAAAATGTGGCACCATTTAGCCCTGAATAAACAAGTAATGGCAGTGTCCTTAAAACGGTAGATTCCATGAAATACCTAGGAGTAACAATTCATGATAATCATTGCGTAATGAACATATTAAGAAGGTAATTGGAAAAACAAACCGTATGCTCCAATCACCAGGTCATAATTTAAAACAGTGTACAATGGAAGTTAAATCGATTGCATACAAATCTCTGGTGCAAACCTCACTTAGAATACTGTTCTTCTGTATTGTGCCCATATCAAAGCGATTAATGGACGTATTGTATAACATCCAAAGAAGAGCTGCCTGATTTTTGGCAGTACATATAGCTGGAGGGAAAGTGTAAGTGTGATGTTGAAGGAGTTAGGTGGGGAAGATTTGGAACACTGAAGGTGTTGCTCTCGGCAGAAGTTAATTGAAAAATTCACAACAGAACTATTTCAGCATGACAACAAACACCTATTACTAACAGTAACGTTCATATTTAGAAACGAATGAGAAAATATAAGAGAAATCTGGGTCAGCTGATTCCTTTCTATACTCATTTTTTTTTTCATGAACAATTAGGGAATGGAATAGGAAGGATTTATCTCGTGAGAAAAATTAAAATGAAAAGGAGTACGTCTGAAGAAATTGCTCCGGCCCATCTTGATCTAGGTTTTCCCAGATCTCTTCAGGATAATGCCGGGATGGTTCCTCAAAATATCCCATGGGCACCTCCTACCATATCCCATATATCCCTCTCCATGCATAAACGATTACACATTAAGATAGGTGTAACGTACCCTCTGCCACCCACATTAAGTGATTCGCAGAGTAATAATAACAATAACAGAAGATACCCATAAGTTATAGTGCGTTCAGTTAACCAAGGCAGCTCAAAGTGACTCAGCTTTATCACACTGCATGGTAAAGGGAAATAGTGCTTGCTGCTCGAACACAGCTGTATGCTCAAAGGGATAGGCAATGGGATGAGGATGGTGAGGTAAGGAGGGGGACAAGATCTTGTACTGCCAGTTGAGTGTGAACAGGGTATAACCACCTAACTTTCTAACGATTATCAGCAGAATTCTGGAGCATATTATATGCTAGAACGTTTTGCAAACAAATTAATTATATTGGATCTTCAAGTATTTCGAAAGAATCAATCATGTAAAATGCTACTAGCCCTATATTCTTATGTTGAATAAACAATTTTTTGTTTTTGGATTTTCATAATAAAGTTTTCAACACTGAGCAGTGTTGAAAACATGAAGCAGGATCAATTAGCATATTAGTTCGTTTGTAGATTAATTCTAGGCTGCAATTAATAGGTTGAATTTTGAAAAACTATAATCTTAGCTCCACACTCTCACGCACTCTGACGAAGCAGGTACTAATAATAATAACAATGTGGTAGGACACTTCCACATGCTTCTATTGATCTATGCACAACTACCACTTCGGACTTATGTCTACTCGCTGAGAAGGTGTGACAATTTAATTTTATTATGACGGAGCACATGCTCCCATGGCAATTTTCCTACACACCCATTTTCGCCTTTGAGGCAGCTGAACCTACAGTTTCCGAACCACAGAACATCCTGGCTTAGAGTAGTACGATGCAAGGAGCAGTCTACAAATGTTACTATTTAGTTTTAAATATAAGTCTTGTTTATTTTTTAATTATCTTGAGGGATAATAATAAATGAGTACAGGGCACAGAGGAATGATAAACCGACTAGCTGGGTGGGTCCTTCCTAATTTTTTTTTTCATGAACAATTAGGGAATGGAATAGGAAGGATTTATCTCGTGAGAAAAATTAAAATGAAAAGGAGTACGTCTGAAGAAATTGCTCCGGCCATCTTGATCTAGGTTTTCCCAGATCTCTTCAGGATAATGCCGGGATGGTTCCTCAAAATATCCCATGGGCACCTCCTACCATATCCCATATATCCCTCTCCATGCATAAACGATTACACATTAAGATAGGTGTAACGTACCCTCTGCCACCCACATTAAGTGATTCGCAGAGTAATAATAACAATAACAGAAGATACCCATAAGTTATAGTGCGTTCAGTTAACCAAGGCAGCTCAAAGTGACTCAGCTTTATCACACTGCATGGTAAAGGGAAATAGTGCTTGCTGCTCGAACACAGCTGTATGCTCAAAGGGATAGGCAATGGGATGAGGATGGTGAGGTAAGGAGGGGGACAAGATCTTGTACTGCCAGTTGAGTGTGAACAGGGTATAACCACCTAACTTTCTAACGATTATCAGCAGAATTCTGGAGCATATTATATGCTAGAACGTTTTGCAAACAAATTAATTATATTGGATCTTCAAGTATTTCGAAAGAATCAATCATGTAAAATGCTACTAGCCCTATATTCTTATGTTGAATAAACAATTTTTGTTTTTGGATTTTCATAATAAAGTTTTCAACACTGAGCAGTGTTGAAAACATGAAGCAGGATCAATTAGCATATTAGTTCGTTTGTAGATTAATTCTAGGCTGCAATTAATAGGTTGAATTTTGAAAAACTATAATCTTAGCTCCACACTCTCACGCACTCTGACGAAGCAGGTACTAATAATAATAACAATGTGGTAGGACACTTCCACATGCTTCTATTGATCTATGCACAACTACCACTTCGGACTTATGTCTACTCGCTGAGAAGGTGTGACAATTTAATTTTATTATGACGGAGCACATGCTCCCATGGCAATTTTCCTACACACCCATTTTCGCCTTTGAGGCAGCTGAACCTACAGTTTCCGAACCACAGAACATCCTGGCTTAGAGTAGTACGATGCAAGGAGCAGTCTACAAATGTTACTATTTAGTTTTAAATATAAGTCTTGTTTATTTTTAATTATCTTGAGGGATAATAATAAATGAGTACAGGGCACAGAGGAATGATAAACCGACTAGCTGGGTGGGTCCTTCCTAATTTTTTTTTTCATGAACAATTAGGGAATGGAATAGGAAGGATTTATCTCGTGAGAAAAATTAAAATGAAAAGGAGTACGTCTGAAGAAATTGCTCCGGCCATCTTGATCTAGGTTTAATTTAATTTAATTTAATTTAATTGCAATGGAGCACAGGCTCCGGTGGCAATTTCCCTACACAGCTATCTTCCCCCTATCCTGCACCCACCTACATTTGCCCTCTACAAATTTTTTCTTTAAATTCCTTCAAAGTTTTCGGTAAATTATTCATGGTTTCTCTTGGTAACTCATTCCAATCCCTGACACCCTTACCTAAAAAAGAGAATCTTCCTACACCCTTGTGCCTGAAATCGAGTGCCAGCTTGTGGTCATGGTCATCTTTTCCCTTCCATGCACTACTTTTCATACCTACTGCAATATCTTTCCATGCCTCATCACCAGTATATGCCCTGTACACTCCCATGACCCTCCTCATCCTCCTCCTGTCTTGCAATGAATCCCATTCCAGCTCCTTTATCATATCCGTCACTGATTGCATTCTGCGATAATTTCCAGAAACAAATCTAGCAGCCCTTCTTTGCACCCTCTCCAACTCCTGTATTTGATACGTAAAATGAGGGTCCCATACTACACTACCATATTCGAGCAATGGTCTGACCAAAGTTTTGTAACCCAATTCCTTGACTTCTCTTGTACATCCCCTCATAACTCTCTCCAACAAGTGCAGAACTCTGAAACCTTTTCCTACCACCTGTCCTATGTGTCCTGCCCAGTTAAGTTTGTTATCAAAAGTAATTCCAAGATATTTGCATTTCAAGTCTTCAGCAAGCAATTCTTTCCCCACCTTATATTCATAATTAACCTTTTGTTTTTTATTTGTGTATCTAATAAGCTGACTCTTCTTTGCATTTATCTTCATTCCATGTTTACTAACCCAATTAGATATCCTGTCCAGATCACCCTGCAACTGTTTACAATCCTCTATCGTTTTGATTCTTTTATACAGCATTATGTCATCTGCAAACAATCTAATTTCAGATAGTAAACAGGCAACACAATTATTCATTAGAATAATGAATAGCAATGGTCCCAATACGCTACCCTGTGGCACACCCATTTTTACTTCCACTTCTTTTGATACTACATTTCCTACCCTAACTTTCTGTTTTCTACCTTTTAAAAATTCTTCTACCCAGCAAATGACTTTCTTATCCACTCCAATGGTTTTTACCTTATTTACTACCATTTTATGGCTTACTCTGTCAAACGCCTTAGACAGATCTAGTGCTACACTATCAATTTGGCCTCCCTTGTCCATTTCATCTGAAATATCTTGCATATATCCCACCAACTGAGATTCGCATGAATATCCTTGCCTGAAACCATGTTGCCTGCTTGAAAACCAATTACGTTCCTCACATATATTTCTGATGTGGTTGCATATCAATCTTTCCATTAATTTACCTACCACTGATGTCAAACTGATTGGCCTGTAATTCTCAACTCTATTTCTCACCCCTCCCTTATGTACCGGTACTACTATTGCACTTTTCCAGTCCTGTGGTAAGCAGCAAGTGTCCTAGACTCAATTTAAATAATATTTCAAGATAAGGTACAATGTCACATCCGGCTATCTTTAAGATATCTGTAGTAATATTATCTTCACCAGCCCCTTTATGTTTTTTCAGCTTTCTTATTTCCTTCATGATTTCCTCAGGATGGATATCAAATTTTTTACTATCGTCATTTCTAATTGTGTTGTTAAGCTCGTTCTCCGAATTAGACCCTCCTGTTTCTGATTCATTTTCCCTAATGCTTTCTCTGAACCAGTTACTTAAAATCTCTGCCTTTTTCAAATCGTCAGTAACTTCTTCTCCATCCTTATCTATAAGTGTCTCTACATCCTCCCTTCCCCTCAGTTTCCTGATATAGACATAGAAATTTCTAGATGCATCAGTCAATGGTCCCCCTGCACTGACAATACTCTTCATAAACCCATCTTTGGCCATTTTCTTTGCTGTTATTAAGTCCTTGTTTAGTTGTTTTAAATATTCCCTACTACCCTGCTGTCTCTTAACTCTGTTATGTTCTTTTCTTACCAACCTCTTTAACCTCCTCACTTCCCTATTATAGTACATAGGATCTCTACTTCTCTTTATTTTTTGCTTTGGAATAAATTTTTCTTCCCCCTTTCTTATTATCTCCTTGAACTCTTTCCACCTTGACTCTACTGTACCTGAGCCTTCCTTCCATTTGCTGAATTGTTCTCTGAAATATCTCCTCAAATTTGAAACCTGTGCCTCTTTATAATTGTACCTATTTCCCCCTTCAATTTTGGCTGCTGGTTTACTGAATCCTCTAATATCCATCAGAACTGCTTCATGATCACTTATTCCTTCAGTTACTTGATACCTCAAAAGGTTTTCATCGGGCTTAATTAGAAATATATCCAAAATATTTTGTCCCCTAGTGTTTTGCTCAACCACTTGTGTAAATCCTCCTTCCCTTATTAAGATATTTGCAAATCTTTGTTCCCTTGTGTTATTTATCTTATTCCCTTCCCAGTTTACACCTGGTAAATTTAAATCTCCGCCGATGATGATCATTCTATTCTCACCTCTGAAATCTGAGTATGAATTTAATTTCTCCCCAAGAGCCTCATCCTCTTCTGTCATTCTTCCACTGCGGTAAACAGCCAACACTCTGATTTTTTCTTTTTTACTACCCCAGAAATCTACCCCAAGTAACTCATGGTCTTGATCTATGAATGCCAGTGAACTATGGTAGTTTTTGCTAACTAGTATGAAGACTCCTCCACCAATTGCTCCTCGATCTCTGCGGTACACTCTGTAACCATCAGGAAAAAACCTCACTGTCTAGTACTTCTTCTTTTAACCAACTCTCTACCCCAATTATTATTTGTGGTTCATGCATCTCTATTAAGTTTGCAAATTCGATTACTTTGTTCATTATACTTCTACAGTTTACCATTAACACCCTTACTATTGGCTTTACATTTTCAGAATTTATCTCCTCTTTCCCACTTTTAACGCAGTCAGTTATTGTTTCAGCCATTTCATCTATTTCTTTAATATCTGTGACTTTCCCCATCGCGAATCTGCAATCAGTATCACTTTGATAATCTATTTCTGTCCCTTCACCAGCAGCCCCTAACCTAAAAAAGGCACAGTCCTGACCCCATCATCACTGGAAACGGGCTCCCTCACTGCTTTAGCTAACAACTCAGAAAGTACTCCCTTCCCCCTTCTATTTAGGTGTAGGCCGTGCCTAGTGAAACCCCACCTACCAATGGTGTTCACAGGCACAACCCCCAACACAGAACTAATGCCTTTCCCAAGTAGCACTTCCGTTTCCACATTAACCCGCCTCACAGCATAGTTCAATTGTGGACGGTCATGGCGACTCAGGACCTGCATGAGCTCCACCCTGGTATGCTGTGCCTCCTTCACCACCTTCCTCAGGTCACTCTCTATACTATAACTCGCGTTTCTATCAATACTATTTCCCGCACCTCCCACTATCACTACTCTATCATCCTTGGTGAAACTCCTACAAAGGGAACCTATATCCTCTATTACCTGGCCTAATGTTGCACTAGGTTTGAAAAAGCTTGTGACCTGATATCCTGTACCTAACTGATCCTGCAGAAGAGGGCCTACACCTCTCCCATGGCTACTACCTAGCAGCAGAACCCTTTTTTTCCTATTCTTGCCCTGCACGCCCTTATTCCTAAAGCTCTGCTGCATCTTACCTACTCCTACTCCTACATCTACATGAGGCTCTTCTCCTCCTGACTCTGGCAACAGGTCAAACCTATTTTTTCCCACAATTTACCAGATCTCTTCAGGATAATGCCGGGATGGTTCCTCAAAATATCCCATGGGCACCTCCTACCATATCCCATATATCCCTCTCCATGCATAAACGATTACACATTAAGATAGGTGTAACGTACCCTCTGCCACCCACATTAAGTGATTCGCAGAGTAATAATAACAATAACAGAAGATACCCATAAGTTATAGTGCGTTCAGTTAACCAAGGCAGCTCAAAGTGACTCAGCTTTATCACACTGCATGGTAAAGGGAAATAGTGCTTGCTGCTCGAACACAGCTGTATGCTCAAAGGGATAGGCAATGGGATGAGGATGGTGAGGTAAGGAGGGGGACAAGATCTTGTACTGCCAGTTGAGTGTGAACAGGGTATAACCACCTAACTTTCTAACGATTATCAGCAGAATTCTGGAGCATATTATATGCTAGAACGTTTTGCAAACAAATTAATTATATTGGATCTTCAAGTATTTCGAAAGAATCAATCATGTAAAATGCTACTAGCCCTATATTCTTATGTTGAATAAACAATTTTTTGTTTTTGGATTTTCATAATAAAGTTTTCAACACTGAGCAGTGTTGAAAACATGAAGCAGGATCAATTAGCATATTAGTTCGTTTGTAGATTAATTCTAGGCTGCAATTAATAGGTTGAATTTTGAAAAACTATAATCTTAGCTCCACACTCTCACGCACTCTGACGAAGCAGGTACTAATAATAATAACAATGTGGTAGGACACTTCCACATGCTTCTATTGATCTATGCACAACTACCACTTCGGACTTATGTCTACTCGCTGAGAAGGTGTGACAATTTAATTTTATTATGACGGAGCACATGCTCCCATGGCAATTTTCCTACACACCCATTTTCGCCTTTGAGGCAGCTGAACCTACAGTTTCCGAACCACAGAACATCCTGGCTTAGAGTAGTACGATGCAAGGAGCAGTCTACAAATGTTACTATTTAGTTTTAAATATAAGTCTTGTTTATTTTTAATTATCTTGAGGGATAATAATAAATGAGTACAGGGCACAGAGGAATGATAAACCGACTAGCTGGGTGGGTCCTTCCTAAGGTGCTAAGAAGTAGCTAAAGCAGAGCAAAGCTGCAGAGGGATATGGCAGAGTGTTAATGTTTTGTGAAAAAAGTCAAGCTATCCTGATATGACACAGTCTAGAACAACGAGGACTTAGCTTAATAATGGCACGTTGGTGAATGATATCTTGGGAACAAATATATGAGTGTGCAAGCGAAAGTGAAGAACACAGGGAGACACTGTTGTCAGTTGATGTCATCTGTGGTCTTGGCCAATAATAGAAAAGGAATCTTGGAGTTTGTGATGCCTGAATGAGTTGCAGTGAATTTCCTCCAATAGAATCACTTTGTTAATAGATGCTTCTCATTATTAAAAACAGTCTTTCGCAATACAAGGAAGTGGGAGATGATCGCAAGTCGCCAGGCCGTTTCATGGAGGAAAGAACATAGTGACTATGGAACTCGACTGGAAGGGTCAAGGCATTTGACGATCACTCCTGGATCTGTCTCAGAGAGTGTGCTGTGGACCACCTTCAGTATTCATATCATGTAAAAGTCATTTTGTGCACCTAATATATCGTTTGAGATAGACATCTGGTACTACACAGGTTGTGTATTAAAGTCTTCAAGTGACTAATCAAAGCCTATTCAAAAGCAGATATATCTGATCATTTTACAATGTCTGTATGCCTATATGTCCCTCGATCAACCAGCAATACCCTGCACAAATAAATTTGCATGATAAAGAGACACGTTCTGTCGAAGCCTGGACCCTGAGTTTAAGTCATGCGCAGTTTAATTATCCTTTTTGATGAGTAATGCTGAATTAACTGGCGTCCAGGGATTCTAAAAATATTAAATGTATTTTGGAGTTTGTTTCACAGGTATAATTGTTTCATTTCTTGTTCATTGTCAAGTAACATAGTAAACTTTAATTGTTAATTTCAGTAATTTGGTGAAGATGCTTATCATTCATTGCTAGACAATTGTATGTGCTTTAACGACTCGACCAAGTAAAGTAATGCTCTGACCTCGCATTTACGAGGAAGTAAGGTCGAATCCCCGTCTGGCCATCCAGATTTGGTTTTTCCATAGTTTCCCCAAATCACTCCAAGTGAATGCTGGGATGGTTCCTACAAAAAGACCATGGCCAAATTCATCCCTGTTGATTGCACCCAGTCCTTTCCTGCCTCTTCCCCATTGACGAGGTGTAAAAAAAAAAAACTTTCCAAATCTGAGCTGTTTAAGATTTTGCAGAATATGGAGTACCCTGTTGAAAGTTTAGAGCACTGCACTGGGCAATAAAGGCACAACAGTGATGAAATGTATCATCATCGCTTAGTCTGTAGGAGTTGACTGACTCCTGTTGAATAAAAATTGCAACATGTTTGCAATAGATGATAAGAGTTCGATCAGATGCTATAATGCAGCAAAGTGGAAAGTGTTTGCTTGCAAAATGTCTTGTTTATGTTGACTAATGGTAAATCCGTCACGATCATGGTCAAATCAATGTCCATTCCTGAATAAAATGCCAGGTTTTGGTATTCTTAAATTATAAAAATTATTCCAAAATAAATAGTTACCCTACTTGTCAAATATGAAACTAATTAAGATTAAAATCAACTGGAATTAGCAATGATAATTAAACCCAGAAAGAACAGACACACCTCAAAAACAAAAACAAAGCTATCATGTGTCCTTACCTTGAATAATGTTGTTTCATATGGGATCCACATCATAAAGGAATGGTTACTAGTAAAAGGCTTCTTATTTTGTAACTGCCTGCTTTAGCCCTAATGACCAGCAAATTTATTAATACCCACATTAATTAATGACAAAAATATTTCACCCACTGACATATATGGGGGAGAGAATATAAGATGCTGCACAGACGCTTGTAATTATGTATTCCTTTTTCCTTTGTGCGATTATGGTCTGGAATGCATGGAGAGGAGTTTAATTTTGGTGCAAAACAAGCTCTGGCAGACACCCACAATTTTGTTAACCATAGGTGAATGGAGAAAGGAGGGACTGCACATTCGCCTGGAGTAATTTGGGGAAACCATTGAAAAACAAATCTAGATGCTCATAAGGGGATTTGAACCCAAGCCCTCATGAATGCAAGGCCAGAGAGTTGCAGCCTACCCATCACGCTTGGTAATAAATAATTAAAAACTACCCCAAAATACTTACTGCATTTTTTAAAAATCTTTTCTAAAATGGGATATGTTATCAAAAATTTATTTATTTAGTATTTATCTCCAGATCCACTTTGTAATCAGTAAAATACTTCTTCCCGTGAAATTTAATCACAAAACAATGAAAATGCAGTGGAACTACAAATCTCTTTGATGGTAGCAGGGTAAAGTGAAAATCTAAAAGAATTCTGAATCAATGTATTTTATCTAAAACAAATTTAGTTAAACACCTTTATTAAGTACCATCATCTTGAATTCTTTCAGCCATGTGGTTGGAAAATTAGAGGAAAAGAGGCACATATTATCAATGACTTTAGGAGCTCATATCTTCCAGAATACAGAATGAAATAAAAATGTCCAAACACAACATTGATTGCACTTTTGAAAAGGTTCTTATAAAATGATACCCCACTAGATGTAGTACACAAAACTAAAATCATCTTTTTATGGAGCAAGGAGGTACACTAAAAAACTGTTTTTGACTATTTTTCTAAAGATCAGTTTGTGGTAAATATGATACTTTATATCACAGTGTATAATTTCATCAAATCAGTGCAAAGTCAGCAGAATTACAAGGCTGTGATAAAGTTCCATATTTACCAAGATAAATCATAGAATCGGTAGATGTCATTTTCTAGCGAATAACCTAAAGTTTCACATAAAAGTGTCATTTTGGTTCAACGTGACTACCATTTGCCAAGCACAAACATTCCACTGGTAATCAATTTCTTCCCATGCTCATTGTAGCATTGTGCAACAGCAGCGTAGATTCAATTTTCCAGGTCGGGGAGGAATATACATGCAATCTTCAATGAAACCCCAGAGAAAGAAATCAAATGGTGTCAAGTCCGGGGAGCGAGGTGGCCATGAGACTGGCCCTTCATGGCCATTCCACCAACCTGGAAAGTGATTATCGAGTAAACCTCTAACTGCCATGAAGAAATGAGGAGGTGCACCGTCTTGCTGGTAGTACACCAACCCATCTCAGCCATCTTTATTGATCTGTGGAATTAAAAAGTTTTCAAGCATATCCAGACACACAATATCAGTGACAGGTTTCTCCATGAAAAATGGCACAAACATATTAACTTTGGGGCTGTTACAAACATGTTCCACAGTTGCATATAGATTTTCACTGAACCATATTCTGCAGTTGTGAGTGTTCACAATGCCACTGATATAAAATGTTGACTCAACACTGAAGATTGTGTTCAGGAATGTCTTGTTGTGCTCTATCCGATGCAACATTTCCGCACAGAATTCCCCATGAGCAACCTTATCTGCATCACTAATGTGCTGTGCCACTGTGAATCTGCACGATTTCAGCTGTAAATGCAGTATTCAACAGTCTTTTGTGGAATGCCAGTCTTAGAAGACACACGTTGATTTTTGTGGACTGTGAGCAAACCTCTCCCTAACCTGTTCAACATAATCATCAACATGCGGTGGACCTGGTGATTTAGTATTATGTTGCAGTGAACAACCAATCTCAAGAAAGCTCTTGCGACAAGAATAAATTGTAGGTTTGGAGGTTTTTTATTATTATTACTTATATCTTTATGCGTCGTCGACGTCGCCGTCATTATAGGCAGGATGGGACTGGGCACAAGGAACGGGAAAGAATTAAGCCATGGCCTTTTCAAGGAAGCATCCCGGCATTCGCCTGGAGTGATTTGGGGAGACCATGGAAAACCCAAATCTGGATGCCCGGATGGGAATTCAAACAGGCACCCTCCCGAATGCGAAGCCGGAGGTTCTTTAGCTATTCGGTGCAAAATTTATGCTGAATAGTTGTTGCAGAGTTCATGCATCAAACTTGATGTTGTTTTCTACAAGTTTGATACATCTAACGATTCTGTAAGTTATCTCAACAAATTTCTATATCATTCCAAAGTTTTAAACTCGTTTTTGATTCAGATATATATTACATACAGATATTTCAATGCATACAAAATTCAGCAAACTGTATAATGTATTTTGTTCTACTGTTATTTAATAATATTAACAATTAGTTGCACGGTGTTGTTAGCTCAACGAAAAATGTGATTCAAATTGCATATTAAGTAAGAACAGTGGGAAGGCGGAGGCAGGAGCAGTGGCATGATCTTCTGTTCTCACTCCCATTAGTTGAGCTGCAAACTAAGTATTGTTTTATTGGCATGTGCATAGTTTGGTTTCTTGTTTAATTCACTTGTGAAATCATCATGTGTAAGTAACCTGGCAGTTTTATCTGTTAATAGACGGTGCTAATGCAAAATTTAGAATATGTGTTAAAAACTAGCTTTATGATGATTTTAAGATTATTTTCTATTATAAAATAAAATTCTAAATATTTATAAATTTAACCCACCAGTGTGGCTTTGCATGTTAAGATTCCAGAAGACTGGATTGGGAGAGGTATAACAGGACCATGTTCCAGTCCTGGCTCCCAAGTACCGGCTGTTTTATATCCAATTTTCTGGAGTAGCCAATTGCTGGGACGCTTCCTAATCTCCATCTCATTAAATGCCCATTTCATTAAAAAAAAATCATATATCACATAAAACATATGTTAGATAAATCATAGACAAATCTGCAAAGATGCCCTCTGTTACAACCCCAATTATATTTCAAGAGGTATAATAATAGCTGGAGAACCTTACGCAAGTATACTGGAGTAACTGCATTAAAAATTTGTGATAATAGAACAAATTTTTAAAGAAAAAAAATGTTGGAATAGTCACTCTCATCTATCTGACTTGGCCCCACTGACTGCCAACTATTTCCAAATCTCAAAAAATGCCGGAAAACATTTAGACTCAAATAAAAAGGTGTTAGCATCAGTAGATGCATATTTTTCTGATCTTCCAAATCAAATTACAGGGATGGAATCCATTCATCAGACGAAAGCTGGTCAAAGTGCACTGATCTAAAAAGGGGGGAGGGTTACATCATAGAAAAAAATACATTTTTTCACACCCAGGTTGAGAGATTTTCACCTTACCTTCGATACTGTTCCATCCCTACTAGTGCCCTTCATGATTACATGATTACTGGTCATCTCACTATTCATAGTTTAATCATGCAGCTGCCACATTTGTTGGGCAGCTGTGGTATATTGGATGTTGTTTATCAACCTTTCAAACCAGCGGGTCAATTGAAACACTGTGTATTGAGTGAGAGCTGAAGGAGAATTGCACATACAAGTTGACACTCTTGTTCACAAAGATTAGGAAGATGTAATAGGGAATAAATAAGGTAACTGTCTGGAATATGCACAAAAATCCTTCAGTTGGTTGGTGCAGTGAAGCAGATTCAGATCTTTCCCTTCTTTCAACTCTTATTAAGTTTAGTTCATTCCAATTACAGCTACAGTTTTTTCTAGCCACGAAATGTGCTGACATCTGCCCCCTTTCCACCCCCCACCCCCTCCAGTATAAGACATTATCCAAGAGAGTTATAAATATAGATGGTAAGAAAAATTTCCTAAGAGGATTTAAGGATTTAATTCTTCCAGCATCTACTGAGGATGATGTATTCTACTTAAACCTCTTACCAATCCAAGTCCTTCAGCACTTTGCTAACGTCTTCTTTTGAAATTAATATGTCGATCTCTTCTCCACACAGCATTTGTTTGATTTGCAATTTATGTTGTTAAACAAAAAAGGCTCTATTTAGTGTTTTCCCTTTTATTGTAAATGCATGATAATAACATTGTCAGTTTTAGATTTTTCTTATTTTCTTCTCTCAATATTTTTAATTTTCCAGTTTTCAATTATGGCATCAAAAGCTTACATACACATGTACAATTACACTAACATGCGCATCTTATAAGAATCTTTTAGTGTATGAGGCAACTTGTTCAGTAGCTACCTCAATCATTTATTTCAGTCTCTCGCTTCCTTATCTACGAGTGAACAAATTCACATTCACTTATGCCTGGAATCAAGTGCTCGTTCGTAGTCATCATGATCTCCTCCTACTTTCCACATACTATTGCTAAATCTTCTCCTGATATACATCAAGGTATCAATGTATGTCACCTCCTCTTCTGTCATCACGTGACTATCAATACCAGCTCATTTATCATCACAGTCCCTGATTGTGTTCTATGATAACATTTACACACAAACCTGGTTCCCTCCTTTGCACCCAAAGAAGTCTGAATATTACACAATAAAAGGAGCAACAGTGCTAGTGTTCCTTCACAAATTAAATAATACGTTTGCCGCCATATTAGGGGCAACCGGTAGCTTTCAGTGTATACTTCTGTAAAGCTGAGACATGCCAAAAGTATCAAGTGTTCGTGGTTTGGTTTTTTTCTTATACAAATTTTCTACAATGGTTAAGTCTTGCACTGCGTATAACTACAATTTATCATTTCACAAGTAAGTATGCTTTTAAATAAGTTCTGAATTTTCTACATCTTAACCCCTGGATGTGATCTGACAGCACTGATCACATGTTTAACATTTTCTTGTGATCCAATCCAGGATTTGAATAAATTGAGAAAATGATTGGTTAAAATACACCGGGACAGTTTTACTCCCTCAGAATGTAGTGTAATATGTTCCAAGCATTTTGAGAAAGAATGTTTCTGGAAAAATTGAAATAAAAAGATTGTTAAACTTTCTGCGCTAATAACAATTTTCTGCTTTCCAGACAATATGTCGAAGTTAAGGACTATAAGCTTTGCAATAATGTATATAAAACACAAACATTAATTAGTATCTGACCTCATTATTTTAGCTGCTCCATATGAAGAAGTATTAGACTATTTGTGAACAAATATTTGTGGAAATTGTTCCTTCTTTTCTAAATTACAATCATGCTATAAGAAAAGTATATTATCAGCAGTATTTAATATTTTTCAGAAGACTGTTGTTCGACCTCCTCCAAACGAAAGAAATATGCCAGTTCTTTCTGAAAATGTTTATAAGGAAGCCAGAAAGCAAGAAGACTGTGTAGCATGGCCATGTTGCAAAAATCTGAATGATATAATTGTTATTAATTTTGTTATTTTACCCTCCAGATGTAGACTTGATGAAAGTATAAAATTAATAGACATTGGCATTGCTTTACACCTTGTTGATGGTTAAGGTCACTAGAGGTGGGACAAGGAACAGGAAGGAATTTGGCAATGGCCTTTTTGAAGGAAGCATCCCGGCATTCGCCTGGAGTGATTTGTGGAAAACATGGAAAACCCAAATCTAATGCAAGGCCAGAACGTTAACTGTTCACCCAACACGCTCGGTCCTTACTGGTGGTAGTCTCTAGTGGGAAAAAAAGAAGGTAAAGTTAACATATAAGGTTATCATTTTAAACCAAGCAACATGTAATGTCAAAAAATGTATTTTGTTGGCCTTCGCCAGACTTGGTAAAATTTTATTAACGAGGAATAAATCATGCCCAGATTTCCTAGAACCATGTGGTAAATTGTTTAGTCTTTAGTAGGGAAATAACAAAGAACAAAAAAAGATAAAAATGTCCATAATGGAATAGGCCTTCGGTTGCCTCAATACTGAACTTGATTTAAATGTGATGAATTCGCATTGTCTCTTTGAATGTAAAATTAAACAGAAATTGATTGCTCAACCTCAGAAGAAAACATAGTTTGGTTTCAGAGCTCTTAAATTTACGCACCGGTACTTCATCAGTTTTCCTTCATTATATTTATAAATGTGTTAATATTATTGAAACATTAACATCTTTCCAGATCAGTTAACTGAGCCTGCTTGAACAGGGAGAAAAAACTTAGCATTGCTCAGAATGAAGAAAACAAGTTCTAAAAATATAGTCAGCGGAAATTCTATTATTATCTTGTGGTTAGCTTCATTCGATATTCTTTGGGCAAGTCAGTACCCTTAACAGTACAAAAATTTCCCTTCTGCAGTGGTCTGCTATATGACTGTACAGGGGTTTCAGTTCTCAGGATTACTTGCCCTTACCATGGCGCCACCACCCGTCTTCAATTCGCAAAGAACTATGGTCGCATTTCGCACGCAAGATGATGGGTTCCTTTGTACACTATCCAACTATTGTTCTCTTACTAATGACGTGTGTCTTTTACCACACCACCACAATTAGGCCACAGTTTTATATGCAAGTTTCCTAACAATATCTAATCATCATACCCTCCCCCCCCCCCCCTTCCATAGTACTATTGTGAAACCACTGGTACCACATTCCAAATGTGTCCAGTCCAGCTGAACCTTCTATCAAATGATATACAATTTTTACAATTAATGTCTTTAGCAACAACAAACAAATCTTCTTGGAATTTATCTTCATATGTTGTAACCTATCTGTTAAATTTTGTAACTGCGTAGCAAAATTTTGCTCTCAGAACCATGAGTTAGATTGGATAAAATATTAGTGCATTTCATTTTCAAAGTAATTATTCTATGTTTATTCAAGTTAAAAAAGCAGTTTTACAGTTTTCAATATAGTATTTTCAATATTTCTAATTTCAACATTCTTCGGCATTCGCTTGGAGTGGAAGTTTCAATCTAAATTATTTATTTTCAGC
Organism: Vandiemenella viatica; assembly: GCA_031002005.1. Lineage (NCBI taxonomy): Eukaryota > Metazoa > Arthropoda > Insecta > Orthoptera > Morabidae > Vandiemenella > Vandiemenella viatica. The sequence continues at coordinate 272,163,621 of CM061920.1, forward strand.
TAAAGTATTAAAGTTAGGATATTTTTCATGATAACTAAATTTAACATTTATTTAAAGATCTAGCGATTTGTAGAGTTTCAGAAAGATCGAATTATTTGTAATTTCAAGGTCAGATTAGCCAATGTTAGGACTTCAGACGTGTGATTTCATATCTGATCAGCCACCCCTGGGAATGAGGAAGTAGATACATTCTCACGGTTCGCGTGAGAAAGCAGTCGCTAGGAATCTTCGAGAAGCGCTACGTAATATAGATGTGTGCGTGCAGTTGTTCGGGCTCAGTCTGCCAGGAACCGCGAACGCGCTAGCATGTAGCTCAGTAGGCAGGAAAGTTTTATATCTAGCACATCAGTAAAAGTTTTATTTTGGAATAATGACACTTCTTTTATTCAAGTCAACTATTATGTTGAATTAAAATAGTATTTCTCCAAGTGAGGCCTCGGGATTGTTTGATTTTACTAAACCGTTGAACAATGGGAGTGTGTGATTCTCTTCTGTTAAATTACTACAACTAGAAGTTTGAACTATTGGGGTGTGGTCTGGCTCGACTGGTTAAGCGAACTTGTAAAACATTTCTTTGGAAAATTCGTTTTTGGCTTTGTGAACTTTTGGAAGAATATACTTATTCAAATGGCAATGAACTACTTATCCTTATTGAACTTTACCTTTTCATAGTTTTCTGGTTAAAAATCTATGTGGCGATCGTATTATCTTAACTAAGTCAGAACTGTTACAACCAAGGCTACACACGGTTATAGTTAAGACAACGTGTTTATGCTCCACCCCAAGCATAAGCTCGGTTCTTACAATGTGTCATATGTGTCTGTTGCTGTTCCCCATCATCTGCAGACAGGTTCCATTATATAACATTCTGTCATGTGCAAATAACTGCTGCATAACATTTGCTAACAATTAGGTAGGACATATTGGGCTGGTAGTAGGAAAAGGTTTTAAAATCCTTCACCTGTTGGTTAGAGTGATGAGGGGATGTACCAGTCAAATATAGGAATTAGATTGCAAAACTTTTGTCAGACCATTGCTTGAGTAAGGTGGTGTAGCATGGGATTCACATTTTGATTATCAAACACAGGAATTGGAGGGGATGCAGAGAAGGGCTGCTAGATTTGTCTCTGGAAATTATTGCAGAACTCAATCAGTAATGAAACTGGAATGGGATTCCCTGGAACACAGGAGGAAGATGAAGAGAATCATGGAAGTGCACAAAGCGTATATTGGTGAGGAGGTGTGGAAAGACATTGGTGGAGGAATTGGAAAAGGTGCATGGAAGGGAAAAGATAACCATGATCATAAGCTGGCACTTGATTTCAAGTATAAGGGTGTGTGAAATTTTTTTGTCATAGGTAAGGGGTACAGGGATTGAAATAAATTAATAAGAGAGACGATGAATAATTTGAAATAATTTGAGGTTGAAATTTGTAAAGGACATAATTAAGTAGGTAGGTACAGGAAAGAGGGAAAAATTGATGTGTAGAGAAATTGCCACCAGAGCGTGCGCTTCGTTGCAATTAAATTAAACAAATAAAAAACTTAATTTCTGATAGTAAATCACCACAGAACAATCAACAACAATGGGCCTAATCAATCTTTCATGTATCTGAACAACTGAGATTCCAAAGAATACCCTCTCCTAAAGCCACATTTTCTTTTCTTCCAGACATTTCAAATGTGGTTGTGATCAAAATATCCAAGAACATAACTACCATCAATTTCAAACCATCTCCTTATAATTCTCAACACTATTTATTTCAATTTACGAACTGCATGTTTCCAGTTCTCTGGTATACAGGAGTCTCCAGACTCAATCTAAAAAAGATTTCTGGATATGGAACAATGGCGTATACATCTGTAGTAATGTAACCTATACAAGCCCCTTTTCACTTTTTTATCCTATTTTGTTTTCTCATATCCTCAATATCAATCTCTGAATTTCTACTTGTTCATTTTTTCTAATGTGGAAAAGTTATTACTGCAGAATTTGTCCTACCATTCCTGCATAATAGCCACTAACAGTTTCATTAAACAAGTTGCTTCAAATTTCCACCTTTTTCATATTCATTACAACTTCTAGCCCCTATAATCCATAATGAACTGAATAACTTCTCTGCACCCTCAACTTCCTGACACAGCTGTACCATTCAGTGTTAATCCACAGCTAAAACATTTCTCTCATATCTTTAGTTTTCCTCCTGGCTGTTATTATTTCATTGCTGAGTTATTTAAGTGTTCCCCATTGTTTTGCTGGTTCTTTGGAATATTGAGTTGTCTTCTTACCCAAACTATCTACCCTTTCCCATTTTAGTATAAAGGTAACGTAATTTTAATTACTTTTTATCTTTGGAAATCATTTCTTTCCCATCCTTATTATCTCTTTGAATTGTTACCACATAGGCCTATCCTCCCATGTACTAGTGCACTTATTCTTCATATTGAACCCTTATCTGAAAAGTCTCAATTCTGAAACTAGTGCCTTATTTAAATGTGCTTTTACACTGAAAAGCCAAAGAAACTGGTATAGGCATGCGTATGCAAACACAGAGATATGTAAACACTCAGAGTAAGGCGCTGTGGTTGGCAACGCCTATATAAGACAGCAGGTGTCTGGCACAAGCGTTAGATAAGTTACTGCTGCAACAATGGCAGGTTATCACAATTTAAGTCAGTTTGAACGTGGTGTTAAAGTTGGCGCATGAGAGATGGGACACAGCATCTCTGAGGTAGCGATGAGATGGGGATTTTCCCATACGACCATTTCATGAGTGCACCATGAATATCGGGAATCCAGTAAAACATCAAATCTACAACACAGCTGCGGCCACAAAAATATCCTAAAAGAATGGGACCAACAACGACTGAAGAGAATCGTTCAACATGACAGAATTGCAACTCTTCCGCAGATTACTGTGTATTTCAATGCTCGGCCATCAACAAGTGTCAGCATGTGAACCATTCAACGAAAGATCATTGATATGGGCTTTTGGAGCCAAAGGCCCACTTGTGTTCCCTTGCTGAGTGCACGACACAAAAGCTTTATCCTCGCCTGGGCCCGTCAACACCTACATTGGACTGCTGATGATTGGAAACATTTTGCCTGATCTGATGAGTCTTGTTTCCAATTGTATCGAGCGGATGGACCTGTACGGGTATGGATGCCATGAATCAAGGACCCTGCATGTCAGCAGGGTTCTGTTCAAGCTGGTGGAGGCTCTGTAATGATGTGGGGAGTGTGCAGTTGGAGTGACATGGTACCCCTGATACATCTAGATACGACTCTGACAGATGACATGTATGTACGCATCATGGCTGATCACCTGCATCTATTCAGGTCCAATGTGCATTCCGACGGACTTGGGCAATTCCAGCAGGACGATGTGACACCCCACATGTCCAGAATTGCTACAGAGTGGCTTCAGGAACACTCCACTGGCCACCAAACTCCCCAGACATGAGCATTATTGAGCATATCTGGGATGCCTTGCAATGTGTCGTTCAGAAGAGATCTCTACCCCCTCGTACTCTTATGGATTTATGGACAGCCCTGCAGGATACATGGTGTCAATTCCCTCCAGCACATCTTCAGACATTTCTTGAGTCCATGTCACGTCATGTTGGGGCACTTCTGCATGCTCGCCGGGGCCCTACACGATATTAGGCAGGTGTACCAGTTTCTTTGACTCTTCAGTGTAACTTTTGTATTTTCTTGTGGGTTTAAACATCATTGACATCAGGGTCACCAGAGGCAGAAGGGGATTAGGGAGAAGGAATGGTAAGGAAATCAACAATGGCATTTTAAAGGAACCAACCTGGAATCCGCCTGGAGTGACTTCGAGAAACTTTGAAAAATCAAAATCTGGTTGACCAAATGGGGATTTGAACCAGCTTCCACCCAAAAACCCAGCCCAAGCATTACCACGAGCCCACTTTGTTCTGTGCCTGTGACCAACTTCTATTTGGCCAATGGTTTAGTGAACTAATAAATATATTTGAATCGGTCATTTCAAAAACCTCGTAAGTCGCAAAATTATAATTTTTCAGAAATCAATAAAAACTGTTTCATACACAAACAAATGAGTTTTAAAGGATTTGTTTATGTTTAATTTAGTATTTGACTGGTTAAAAATTAAAATAGCGTATAACCTTTACAGTTTATTAATAGAAATAATGAAAAAAACTGAAAAACAGTTCTTGACTTATGTTGTTTTAGCGAGAAATAGGTTTAGTGGTGTATAATTTAACCAAAACAATCGTAGTAATCATATTTTTTATTGCTTATAATTAAGAATTGCACTTAAAAATAATCTTATGAACATTTTACATACATTAATTTGTCATGTTTTAATATCTTTATGGTACATAATCATATTCTCCATCATTCTCATCTGGATTATTTTCAACATTTGCAGTTGGCCAGCTAAAAATGTTGTTATAAAATGGCATATGCTTTTCCAGAATGCTATCTTGAACTTGTTTTAAATCGTCTATTTTTTTTTAATTATTGATGGGCACTTTCAAATCATAGGCTTTGGTTGATGGAAGTGAAACAGAAGTTGTTATTTTCTTCATTAATGAGAATGAATGTTTAATCAATCCATCAATATATTCCTCGGCTATGATAGTTCCTTTTCGATCTGAATCATACTGAAAACTCATGTATGTCGAAGGTGTAAATGACTTTTTCTGGTCCTTTGCGACTTTTTTTCCATAAGATTCAGTTGACAAACATGTTTTTTTGTACAAATTTGGCCACCATTTCTTAAATTCTAAAACATCTTCAGTTTTTAGCTCTATGACTGTAAATGTTGAGCTGGAGTTCGAAACCAAATCAATGTATTCTCCTGGGACGTAAATACGATCATGCTTTCGAACATTTTTTTTTTTATGACTCCAAAATCACGGTCATTTGGTAAAAAGGAATGACCACGTATGTGAAAATACTGATAAACTTTTTCAAATCTTTTAGAGTCAGTCAAATCCTAACAATGTATTATTTTTATTTTGACCAGGGCAGCCATCGGAAAAAAGATATAAATACTTAATATTTGGCCCAATATTATCTTTTATATAATGCATCAATATTGAACAAACCTCATTGGCTCCTTTGTTAGCAATGCCTTCGTGATACATGTAAAATGTCGATTTGCCTGTTTTTAAATCCTTAATACCAAAACAGTGAACCCGTAATTGCCGTAAGTAAAAAATGTTTTGTGTAGGTATGTGAGGCAATGGTAGATTTTGCATAAAATCGAATGTTATCGCTGCAACATCATCTCGTTCCTTACAAAGATCTTGAACTGATGAAATTTTGTTGGAAAACTTCTTGGCACGTCTTTTATGGACCATTAACTGAGCTTCTACTGAACGTTTTGCATTTTCTGATTAAGTTTGATTGTTTATTTTTGTTGATAGTTCTTTGCAAGTTATACATGTGTCGACCAAATCTGAGGGAAAAGTTTTCATTAAAGTATTGTAAGTAAAATTTGTACTTTACATCAAGATCTGGATATTTTTCATTAAACATTGAATGCATTGTTTTGACATCCAATCGTGCATCAAGAAAATCAATGTCTTTTCCTGCGTAATGTGTCTTTTTCCTAGGAAAGCAGAGGATGTGTTCATGTATTTTTTGGCATATTTTAGGAGGCACTGTATTTGCTTTCGGGTGACATCCTCTCTTATCTATGGGACTCTTCCCTTCACTAAGCAAATCGCAAAGTCTGCGAACTCTGGCTTCAGTAATTCCATATAGGCTGATAAATGCTTTCTTGCAGACTTTAACTTTATCAGTTTGTTTTAAAACATAGAATTGAAAAGTATTTTGCCTCTGTGTAGCATTTTCTTTTCGAGGACGCCTCTGTTTTATATCTAACTTATCAATAAGTGTTTGAAGAAATATAACCTGCTCATTTTTTGTTGAAAAGAAGTTAATTTTTGAAATTCAAATGTCCATGTCATCTTGGTTGAAATTCGCAAAACATTCCTTCTTACATCTGCAATAATGAAGCTTTATATTAGGTTTATATAGGCCCCGATAAAAAACGTAAACTGAATAAAGGTTTATAGTAAACTTGCCTGCAATTTTCACCAGTAGATCTTGGAGCTATTTGTTTTCTTCGATAATTAGTATGTGCCTGTCCTTTAACTTTAGAATTTTTTATAACATTCCTTTTATATTTTGCAGGATTACACGTTCTCATCTTTTTCGGCTCACAATCACACTCAGTTTCACTTGAAGACGTTTTTTAAAGCTGAAATTACTTTTCGCACACAATAGTAAAAGACAAGTGAAGTTCAAATGACATTAATGGCGATGGTTTACAAAAATTGAAATATAGTTGATCCAATCAAATCAAAGCAAATTTAAAATGTCAAACTCAGTCATAAACTACTCCTGCCATCTAGTGGTGCATGCAAAAACCTCGTAAGTCACTGACTGATGTTGTTTATGCAATGAACGTCTTTCACGCGGTATTATTAAAAGAGGAAGGAATGTATTGACTTAAGTTATTTTTACCCAGAATACGCATCTACCTTTGAGGAACCATTTTCAGCAAAAAAAGCATGTTGGAAAAAAATGTGACTTAAGTGGTTTTTGAAATGACGAAATTCATTTATAGAACTACTTTGTGATTACTCATTCCCTCTGTAACTTTATCAGTCTTTATTAAGACTATATCCAAGTCTACCAAAGTGAATTCCACCCTTGAAATTTGAATACAAAGTCTGTTATTCCTAGGCCACATCCATTCATTCATTTTTTCAATAGATGAAGTAGCCAATACCATTATCTTTGCTTTCATATATTACAGAAATTTGCACCTAACAATATGTGACTATCAGATACCAGCAAACTTTGACTGTGCTTCTAAACCTATTTGAATACCCTACTCTATCAGTGCAGCAAAAACTATAACTCTTGGAAAAAATGTACTTATCTAGCACTCCTTCCTTTAAGCAGGACTATGCCCCTATAAACATTTGTTGTTTGTGCATCTCTAATATCATTTGAAACTTAGGTTAGCTGTTAATTAGAGACTAGATATTACATTATTTGAAGTTGTGAAAATTATGATTGAAATTAAAAAATACTTACATGAACTAAGAAAACAAACTTATTGCTTATGGAAATTGAGGCCAGAGAAACGTGAGAAAAACTATTTTGCTGTCATAGCTGTTCAGTTTGGGTTTTTTCTTCCATACAGCTTTACACATTGTCAATGTAGTAGATGCAGGTATGAGGCAAGGTGAGGAATATGAAGGAATTCAGACATGGTCTTTTGAAGCAACCATCCCTAAATTCAACTGGGGTGAATTTGGGAAACCATGGGAATATTTTGATTTATTTTCTTTGTTTTAGATAGAATTCATAGTGTGTTATAGCACTGTTTCATGTTTCATTATTATTGATAAATTGCTAATTTAATAGGCTATTGAAAACTAATGAAGCAAAGAACTTAAGTCACATATAAGAGCTCTGATGACCTCAAGTGATTATCATCAAATTATAATGTGACTTTCCCAGTGTGTTGCCGAAACATAATCTTCACCGGTTCTCTGCCAGAAGGTGTTGAACAAAAAGCAGCAAGCTCTGTCGCCGTCTTCGGGTCTGGTGTTACCGCTGTGACAACTAGAGCTGCACAGGCATTGTCTGGCTTCAGCATGTCCTGACCCTCGCCTCCACCCACTCAGCAGCTTCATATTGCATCTGTCACACTGAATGGCTAGCAATCTGCCCTCCCCTCCGCCGACTCTGTCATGCAGGCCAGGAACGTTGAGTGGCCAGCGATCCAACTATGAGTCGGTACTGTTGTTCATTTACTGGTGGTGGCTTAATATCCTTTTGTACGGAACGTGGTTGTCTCAGAATTTCCCCAAGTGGCTGAGCCACAGGCCCACGTATCCGTTATCCGCGTTATTATTCAGCCAAATTTCTATGGCTACTTTAATGACTGATTCCCAGAAGAAATAACACTTTGAAGTCCATTTTTAATTACGTGTTGCGCGACTGCAGATTTCTCTAGCTGAAACAGCAGGACGTTGCGCTCATGCTCAACCAGACGGGCCTCGATGGTGCGGATGATCTGACCAATACAAGACTTGCCACATTCGCATGGTATGCTGTAAACTCCTGGCATCTTCAACCCCAAATTATCGTTCACAAGCCGGAGCCAATAGCGGACTTTGGCAGGAGGACAGAATGTGCTCTTAATTCTGTGTCGAGCCAATATCCTGCTAATTTTTCCCAAGATGTTACCACATACGGGGAAATCCAGATGTCTTGACTGATCTTCTATCTCCACTTGAATAGGTATGGATATCTATTTCTCTTGAAGGTAAGGCTGAGATGTTCAAGTTCCGACAGCAGGCTATCAGTTTCAGAACTTTCCCTGGCTCTGTGCACCAGAGTGTACAACACAGTGTTCCTCTGCGGTGGAAGCTTTTGGCATGTAATTAACGATATGTGTGTATGTAAGCTTTCAATACACTCTGTGTGAATAGATTCCATTTGGTCTCATCGGATAAGCACGTCAAGGGAAGGCATGCTGCCATTCTCCCGTAGTTCCATCGTGAATTAGAAGTTTGGATGAATTCCACTGAGGTAGTCCAGGAAAGACTGTGGATACCATGTGGGCAAATGACAAATGTGTTGTCTACTTAAGGGTAGAAACATATTGACTTAAGGACAGATCCTTCATTTGCTTTATCCTCAAAATCCTCCATGGACATATTGGCAACCACAGGTGACAATGGTGGACCTGTAGCCACACCATCTGCCTGTTTGCAGAATCTCCCACTGTAAGTGAAAGTAAGAACCAGCTCAAAGAGGTCTATCATATTGGGTTCAAAAAGACAGTGTAACATCTGCAGAGTGTCTTTCAAAGGAACCCTGGTGAACAATGAGACAATATCAAAACTGACCATGATGTCAGTGCCTGAAAGTCACATCTTTTGGAGCATGTTGACAAACTGTGCCGAGTTCTTCAAATGGTGAGGACAATTCCTGACAAAACGGGTTAAGGATTCCTGTCAAGTACCTGGCCACACAGCATGTGGGACCACCTGTTGCACTTACAAACAGGCATAAAGATATGCCTTTCTTGTGAATCAGAAGACTTGATTTCCATTAGACGTCAACAAGAGCCTTTGCCAGGCCGCCCAGACTATGACCTCCCAAGATTCACAAGGAAGATGCACCTTTATTCTAATGAATGATTGTGTTCATGGTTTACTGCCAGAAGTTAGATCATTTGCAGATGACAAAACGGGACACAGCAAAGGGAGGTCCATAACATTTCCGGTTCCAGAAGCCATAGATAGGATACAATTAAATTCATCAGTTCATCTTACAGAGCTTGTTTTAGAAGTTTTTAACAGAAGTGAAGAAGAATTTGACCTTGAAGATTGGTACAGGCATCTAGTGATAACACATGGCTGCAATGATTATAGGCAACAATGGCCTAAAGGGGCCCACAGACGATCAACTTGGTTGTCAACCTTGTCGTCAACTTGCCGTGTTGAAGACTAGGTTGAACGTCTGTGGGCATGTTGGTGGTTGAGATTCAGGTTGAGGTTTTGGTTGAAGTAAGATCAAACAGTTTTGATATTTGGTGGGCGGAGTCTAATGTTGGAGACCTTGTTGTAGCGTCTGTGGGGAAGTTGACGACAATGTTCTCAACATCAGTTGTAATCTTGGAGCTGTTCTGTCTATGTTATTGTTTTTGGTGACTACGTTTTCATCTGATCAATTGATATTTATATTATCGTTTTTTGAGGTCAATTACTATTTATTGAATATGGAAAGTGTACAGAAAATTCAAATTTGGGTGAATTTTCCAATACTTTAAAAGAACTGCCGAAGCAGTGGAATTGAAATAGGAAATATTTCAGGATCGCAACAAAAAGAAGAATGAGTGACCAAAACTATTTAGTTCTTACCAACAAATTGAGCTACATACGTATATTGACAGTTATAAGAATACAATCGGAAATTTTAGAACTTGTTACCGGAGGGAATTGAAAAACGTGAAACTGAGCTAAAGAACTAGAGCCGGAGCCGAAGTTAATGGTACTTCAGATCACTGAAATTCCTACGTTAAACTACAAGTCTCAATGATAGAGTGTGGCGATATAGAGGTGAGAAATTTTAAAACCTCGACGATCCGCCCACTAGCTAAAAACATCAGGTTTTCGAACAGCTGACCTTCTGTCCTCTCATTAGAGAAGACGCGAGTTTGAATCCCCATCCGCCCATCCAAATTAGGGTTTTCCATGGTTGCTGCAAATCACTCCAAGTGAATGCATGAATGGTTTCTTCAAAAGGCCAAATTCCTTCCCGTTTCTTGCCTTCAGTTCTTTCCTGCCTCATGATCTTGACGTCGGCATTTATTCACATTATTACAATCCTCATGTTCGTATAATTTTCAATAAATGGTCGCACTTTATCCAATTCATTGAAAATTTTACTTCCCGTTCTTAAAAAGTTTTGGACATCGTCAGTTGCAGTGACATGTTGTTTGCTCATTAAATTGGAATTAGAATTCCGGACGCGGTTTTAAATATCGTGCCTTTATGACAAGCAGGAAACACATTATCGTCACGTAACTCTCTTAAAACTAAAAACTCGAATGCTCCCTCACTCATTTTATTCAATAATAAAGCTGTACTATAACCAAAATACTTAAAAACAGTAATTCAAAATAATAAAATTCAGCAATAGAAAACACCCAACAAATAAAACCCGATGATGACACATACTCGAATGTGATGTTTACAACTTGGTCGCCAACATTTAGTTTCGTCTGTGGCAAACGCTGACAACCAAGTTGACAACAAGGTTGTCAACCAAGTTGATCGTCTGTGGGCCCCTTAAGAGTCACATACATACACACCACCCACGAGCAACGTAGCACAACTTAAAGGAAGGCGCACTGAGGTGGTGTTATTAGAAGTAAGAAGACTAGCAGAGAAAATGAATTTCGATGTTCTGTGCCTTCAAGAACCGTATGCCAATGCAGGGAGGGTACCACATATGCCTGTGAAGGTAAAAATCCAATGGCTGCTATAATTGTACTTAACAGGAGCTATACAGTCACCAAGATTGCCCAGTTATGTAATGAGAACGTAACTTGTGTAGAAATAACAACAAATACTGAGAGAATTGTGATTGCTAATCTCTACTTTCAATATGGTGACGAAATAGATGGATACCTTGAAAAAACGAGGGAAAATTGAAGAAGCAATGAGAAACAGGCCAGTAGTTTACACAATAGATGCCAATGCTAAATCACCCCTCTGGTACAGTAAGACCAGGGATGAGTGAGGAATATCGCTAGAACAGAATATTTTCGTACTGAATCTGGAAGTTATGAATAAACTCTTTAATCGCTACACATTCCAAAATAGAGCTGGTGCAACAACAAACATAGATGTAACATTAGCAAATGACAAATCTTTCCAACTGGAAAGTTGGGCAAAATCTAACAATGTCAGACCATAACGTCATCTATTTCTCCATATCTAATGCCCAAGAGGAAGATATAATAAAAGAATGTTGGTTATAACACAGACTGGAACCTATTAAGAAGATCCTTCAAAATACCTGCACTGCCAGACATATCAGACAATGTTGACTTAAAGGTGATAGAACTAACAAATGTGATACAACATACCATAAGGGAATCAAGAGTGCCAAGAAGAAAGCTCAGTGATATAACATGCACCAAGCGGAGTGATACACTTCAGAGATTAAGTAGAAAAGTAAGGAGAAATAGAAGGCACTACCACCATGCTAAAACTGCCGCTGAACATAGCTGGACACTGGATCAGTATAGGTCAGCTGAATGTAAGGAGGAATTCTCTTGTGCCTTACAGGAGCATCATCAGAAACTTCAGGATGTTAGACTAACAAGCTGGGAGACACACATAAGCAATAAAAGATTTGTTTTAAAAAAAAACATAAAAACTGCCTTAAAAAAAGGGCACACTAAAAATTATAAAATAACTTTATACCTTGCTTAGAAGAAAGTAAATCTAAATGGTCAATATATTACATTACTGTTATAGAAATTTTTAGATTAATTAGTTATTTTTGGAGTCGGTGCCAGCTGTCACATGGCGAAGATCGAATCAGTGAACTTTATTTGGAGTTCGAGGTCAAACGGGGATTACGATACACATTCCGAATATTTTACAGAATGTCGTGAGGCAGATATTGTTATTGTGCGAGACATCTTAGGGAAACAAAATTAGATAGTATTTTAATCTGTGGCATGGCCTCATTGGTCTTCTAGACACATCTCTGGCGCTACAGTGTTAGTTGGTAGTCTGCATCATGCAGTAAATGCTTTACAGTTAGTATAATATCGGCATATCACCTCTATGTTTCAGTTTTGTTGAAACATGCTTCTAGCATTAATTGTAGGTAAGTAGTAACATTATTTTTTTAGGTTTTATTGTTTTTATCTTTTCGTTTTCCTTGCTTTGGCAGGCACCGACTCCAAAAATAACTAGTTAATGTAAAAATTTCTATAACAATAATGTAATATATTGACCATTTAGATTTACTTTCTTCTAAGCAAGGTATAAAGTTATTTTAAAATTTTTAGTGTGCTTTTTTTTGAAGGCGGTTTTTATATTTTTTTAAACAAATATTTTATTTTTAAATTTTTAGTGGCATTATTGTAGTTTGTTTCATATTTTAAAGATACCACAACAGTTCTCATTTCCTGGTAGTATCTGTCTTTGTATACACCAAAAACTTCCAGAACGGGGTGAATTGGATGCTGTGTTAAGAATGTCAGTTTACATTTTGCTCCAAGCTGTGTTTCAACTTAATAACAACATCTATTAAAGCTACTGCTCGACAATCGAAGCATGTAACATCTGCGCATTAATACATACCACATACACAAATCTGTCTCTGGAGCATATCTGTTTGTTCCGACATCACACAGAAAATATAGATTTTTCATTTGTTTTCACCATGAAAGCTTGGGGCCTAAGTTTAAATCTGAAGTAAATGTTGAGACATTAGTACACATTTATTTTATGTATATTCTGCCACGACTTAAAAATAGCTTAATTTATTTTGACAGGATTTAAAACTCGTTTTTTTTTGTAAAGAACTTTGGAAATTAAAAGGAGTGAGGGTAAATGTAGATTGTCGTTTCTTATTGATTTAAAGTATACGTGTGTAAATTTCTATTTAAATCAGATAAATACTGTAGATATGTATAAAAAAAAACAATTAAGGGGTGTGGAGGCGAAGAGTAGTTTGGTTTTTGTAAAGCTAGTGTGGACAGTATTTTTATCTTTGTTTTAAAGTACATGTGCAAAGTTCCATCGAAACCAGATTAAAGCTTTAGCTTTGTGTAAAAAGCATTTGCAAAATTAAATCGGGTAAGGCAGTGAGCGGTTGGGTTTTGTAAACAGAAAGTAGACTTCAAGTTTCTCTTTGTTTTTAAGTATGCATGTGCAGTGTTCCATCAAAATCTGATAAAAACTGTGGGTATGTATAAAGAACATTGTAAATTAGTAGGGGTGGGGGTAGAAGGGAAGAGGGGTTGGGCTTCTGCAGCCTAATTTAAACACAGTTGTTTTAAAGTATACATGTGCAAATTTCCTTCAGAATCGGAAAGAAACAGTACGGTAAGAGGGCGTTACTTTGTGACTGAGGTTTAACTTTGTGACACACGGTATAGTTTTCGTATTTCAAATCTCCCGCCATGTCAGCAATGCCAGGAAAGCAAACAACAGCTTCATCGCTTTGTAGGACTTACAGTGCCTCTTATCAGCCGCTGCCCGAAGCTCCCCCGTCTCAATTGTTCTCTCAAGTAATCGTATTGTTGAAAGGTCTTTCTGTGTACTTGGGCCAACATCCGAAACTTTGTCTGCTGAAGCGTTACACATCTGAGAACCAGCTAACACAGGTAAGTTTTCTTTGTTGTTATTATGTTAGCTACGCTGTGGAGTAATATAATGTTCGTGATCTGATATTTACTTGAGATATAACAACGACACCCAAATATCTACACTTTAAGGGGCTACTTTGTGACTAGTGTTGTAAAAAAATGGTTTTTTTTCTGGCTTGAAAAAAAACTTTGAAAAAAAAAACATGTTTTTTTCTGGAACACGTTTTTTTCACAACTACTAAATCTCAAATTTGTAAGGTAGTTATCGTTTAAAATGACTGTTTTAGAGTTTATTCTAAGTACTTATCTTAGTTTATAACCTACTATATTTTTCTGGTTCAGTAGAAAAAAAAAATTACGAAAATATTGGCAAAATTGACTGAAATTTTCTTTATGAACAGGGATTTCCCGAAGAGACTAGGTTGCGCGAAAATGAATCCCCATTCCCCGTTGTTTGGATTGATACTTGCTATTTGAAATAGTGCTGCCAGCCCTACAAAATTACCTACAGATCTTTTAAAAAAATCTGGAATTTAAAATTTATCCACGGTTTTTTGCCTTATTGGGCTTTCCTTATATTCGTATACTTGTTAACTCTCAGAGTATAGTGGTACTGACTCATTAAATTGTCAGTAAGGGAGCGTGCATAAACCACATAGCTCCATTTTGGCCTCCTGTGAACCCCCACGTAGCCCTACGTGGCTTTTGCCTCCCCCCCCCCCCTCCCGCCATTAACGAAGCACGTAGCTTTCTTCCGTTTTGATTTCAGAAGACATTTTGTACTGTTTTCTCTTGTCAGACTATTGTAAATTACATACGGATATAATTAACTGAGGGAAATAAATACTCACATGCTGTTATGAGTTCAGTTCCTCATTTTAACTGTGAAAAATGTTACGAAAGGAAAGTTACGTGGCCTGGCTCGGAACCCCCCCCCCCTCTCCCCACGTAGCCCAGCGTAGCCTTCCAGCTAACCCCTCCTCCATCTGGACCGAGCCACGTAGTTTGTGCACGGTCCCTAATTATGAATCGTTTCCTTGCAACCGTTGGTGTAAACAAACAATTGAAAAGAAATAAAGCTCCTATTTTGTATGATAATAGATTTTAATTCAAACTTAAAAGACCGTAATACAGAACTATCGGTGCAGTCTTTATGCACAGTGGGTACTTTGCTCACAATTTAAAATTGCAATCTCAAAATCTTTAGCGTACAATACAAGAACAACCAGTAAAAGAAAATTTAACTATTTCTGAAGTTAGAGGAGACAGAAGAAGAGACAGAAAATTCTGACACAGACCGAACTAGTGTTGGTATTACTGATACTAGTGAATGTGGTACTGACATAGAGGATGAATAAAATTATGTTACCTATATAGATACACTTATGAATCATTATGTGAGACATTATATGATTCAGTAAGACTTAAAACACACTTGTAAAATGAAAGTTCCTTAAATAAAACTATAATTTATCAAATATACAGTTTTCTGAAGAAAAAAAAAATTTAGAAAAAAAACACGGGTTCTAGGTTTTTTTTCATGTTTTTTTTTTTTTTCACAAAGCTGAAAAAAAAAACATTTTTTTTTTTTCAGTTTGCAACACTATTTGTGACACAATTATACTGTTACAAAGTAACCTCACAAGTTTTCCATTTAACTATTCAAGCTATATATTGTATTTTCAGTGTCAAGAAAGGCATAAAACAGTATGAGAATATATTTTCTCTTTTATTTTTAGGCAAAAACATATCTGGGAAGGAATAACCCCACCCGATGGGGTAACTTTGTGACAATTTTTAACCTAAATTTCTGTTTGCTATCAAAGACCTAGATTAAGCTACCAAAATGTTGTAATATTGTTTTATTAAAAATTTAATAAATGTATCATTGGGTAACTTTGTGAAAATGTTTTTTTCTCTTGCATTTCTAGGCAAAAACGCATCTGGCACATAGTTACCCCGCCCGATGGGGGTAACTTTGCGACAATTTTTAACCTAAATATCTCAGTTGATATTAAAGATTTAGATTTGTGCAATATTTCATTATATAGGAGAAAGATACATCAGTGTTTTGTAATACTCAGTTTTGGGAAACTTATAAAACAGTTGAGCTGGTGTAAGAAAAACGCTAAAATTTGTCACGAAGTAACCCCCTCTTACGGTAGCTTTGTGTAGATTAAGGGGTTGGAAATGGGGAGAGGGGTTCGGCTTCTCTAAACCAAATGTAGATTTTTCTGTTTGTTTTGAAGTACATATGTGCATACGTCCTTCGAAATCATATAGGAGGGAGAGGGGTTGTGCTTTGGCAGACCAAATTTTGGCACGATTCTCATCTTTGCTTTCAAGTATACATGTGCATAGTTTAATCAAAATCAGATAATAAATGTAGGTTTCTATAAAAAAAAAATTTTTTCTTTTTTATCAGAAGCCTTCTTCATGAAAAATTACATGTATATGCCAACTTTAATGGAGATCAGTTAAATAGTGTCAACCGTAGCTTTGAACATAGAAAGTTGGCAAAAATTAAGGGGGTGGGCAGGGTGAGAGGGGTGCAATTTTTTTCAAACCAAAAGCTGACAGTATTTTTTTCTTAATTTTTCACTATACATGTCCAAAGTTCCATCGAAATTGGGTAAAAATGTGCATTGGTATAAAAATTAAGGGGTGTAAAGGAGGAGAGGGGTGTTTAACAAAAAAAAAAAATTTTGGTCAGAAACCTTCTCCATGAATAATTTCATGTATATGCCTACTTTGATGGAAATCAGTCCAAAGGTGTCGACTGCAGCTTTTTATGAAGAACATGGGCATAAATTAAGGGGGTGGGTAGTGGAAGAGGGGTTCAGTTTTTTCAAACCAAAAGTTGACAGTATTTTTCTGTTTATTTATGTCCAAAGTTCAATCGAAATCGGAAAAAATGTGGGTTTGTATAAAAATTAAGGCGTGTAAATGGGAGGGGGTGTCTTTTTATTCTTCCATGAAAAATTATATGTATATGCCAACTTTAATGGAGATCAGTTACATGGTGTCGACTGTAGCTTTGTACAAAGATCATCGGCTTAAATTAAGGGGGTAGATAGGGTGAGAGGGGTTCAGTTTTTACTAACCAAAAGTAGACAGTATTTTTCTCTCTATTTTTTACTACACATGTCCAAAGTTCCATCGAAATTGGATAAAAAATGTGTTTTTTTTAATCTTTTGGTCTGAAAAATTCTCCATAAAAAATTACATGTATTTGCCTACTTTGATGGTAATCAGTAGACTTGCGCATAATAGTTCGCGAAGGGGAGCGCTCAGTTTAGTTCGCAGCTCCCTCGCGAACTAGTTCGCTCTTTTAGTTCGTTAGTTCGCGTCTCGAATTCAGAGAAACAGAGCGTTCGCTCGCCTTGCTACCGCTACTGCACGCGCTATTTTGTTTCTTAAGTCAGTTTTATTAGGACATAATCATTTTTTTGTCGTTTCTAAATGGAATTTAATATGACCTTCTTAACAAAAGTTATTGCTTAATAATAGCCCTTTCAAATTACATTAGCATGAACAGTTGGCGCCGATAAACCAAAGTGCTCATTTTCCTTTACACAAATGGGTAAATTGAATAATTGTGCTGTTTTTACTATTTACTTTACATGCATTCGTAGAGTATTAATTTTTTAAATGGATTTGTTTATTAGTTCATGGAAGAAACATTACTTATAAAAGGCGCTAATGATCCTGCCGTCGACGCGCCCTTAAACCCCAACAACAACAACAACAACAACACAACATTAATTATAAAATATTATAAACGCGTTTATTTTGATGAATTAAAATACTCGTTTATAAGTAATCGGCTTTTTTATATAAATAAAGTTTTGGAAATCATGGACAAAATATAATTCTACTATTGGCTACAACTTAAGTACTATATGACAGAAATAGTATTACTTGTATTATTAAGAAAAATAACATTAATAATTCCAATGTGATATCTAATAATTAGACATATAAAAATAACAGTGACCCTTGAATGAGAAAGTGGTAGCAATAACGAAAGTGCGTAAATTTCCAGTGAATTGGAAGTCATTGAGCTATTATTTTATTAGTGAAGGGGAGAATAATCCAACACACATTCACAATTTTTTGGCGACGAATGAAACTGATGAAGACACAAAAGTTAAAATCTATTTGAATTTCGCAAGTCATTTCTTTCATCACTTTCACAAAGCTGTTAACTAACAGACTGAGATAAGTATTATATTATGTCAGCTTTAAAATCAGCACTAGAAAAATGTAAAAGATACTGCTTCTTTGGTTAAGAAAACAAGAAAAAGCCTTTAGAAACCAAATTCTCCACAGAAAGTGATAATATAAAAAAATAATGCTCTAGTATTCGTTGATAAATGTCTGGAGTATCTTAGTAAATAGTTAGATTTTAATGAAAGCAATTGGCTATACAAAATCCAAAAATTAAATTCAAATCACAGGGTTTCATTTGATGACTGTGAGACTATATTAGAGGTTATAAATTTGCGAGAAAAAATGAATATCAAAGTGAACAAACTTTACTCTGAAATAACAATATTATACGAAATCCAGGTAAAAGTAAGAGAAGTATTTCATGAATAAAAAATGAGCTTTTTCTCGAAATTAATTTGACAACTGAAAGCGATAAAGCATATGACAATTTAACTGTAGACAAAAAAGAATTAAAGATGAAAGAAGTGCAAAAAAATATAGCTTAAAAAATGAAATAGTAAAAACATACCTTTTATCATTTTCTACTCTTTCGTAAAATATTATATTTTTGAAGTGTAGCATATTTTTATAGGTTATTCTTTTATAAAAATTCCTACCATCAACCGAAAAAATATTGGAAACCCTAGCGGCGAATGGTGCTAGTTCGCGAACGGTACCGCTCTCTATAGTTCGCGACCGGGAGCGCTCTGTTAGTTCGCGAACTGTACCGCTCTCTTTAGTTCGCGACCGGGAGCGCTCTGTTTAGTTCGCGAACGGTACCGCTCTCTATAGTTCGCGACCGGGAGCGCTCTGTTAGTTCGCGAACTGTACCGCTCTCTTTAGTTCGCGACCGGGAGCGCTCTGTTTAGATCGCGAACTAGGTCCTCCAAGACAGCTCGCTCGCTCGCTTTGCTAGCGCTACTGCACGCGCTCTCTTGTTTGTTATGGTAGTTGTGGTTATCGATGGTTGTCTTTTGATTGTTAATGGGATCAAAGTGTATTTAATTTTCACATTCCACGTTAAATTTCCGTTTGTGACTTCTGCAATAATTATTAATGTTGAACAATTTATTTTTCTTTTATTTTTATATCTGTGTCTTCAGTGAAATGTGTCCACAAGGAACTGTGTTTCATTTTAGATAATAAACTAAAACAAAAGTTGGTCTTCGGGAAAGGATCGAACGAACTAACGAACTAAGGAGCGAGAGATCTGGGAACTAGTTCGCGTAGTTCGCCTATGGGAGCGCTCTTCCGAACTAGTTCGTTCGCGAACTACACAAGACTAGTAATCAGTCAAACAGTGTCGGCTGTAGCTTTTTATAAGCATAAACTAAGGGGTGGGTAGGGGGAGAGGAGTTCTGTTTTTTTCAAACCAAAAGTTGACAGTATTTTTCTGTTTATTTTTGACTATTCATGTACAAAGTTCCATCAAAATGGATAAAAAATGTGGGTTTGTATAAAAATTAAAGGGTGAAAAGGGGTAGAAGGGGTGGTTTCTCAATGAAATTCATATGGGACCACTTTGGAGGTATACCCTATCCACTAAAAAATTTTCATTTAAATTGGTTAAAAATTGACGAAGATATCGCTGAACATACATACCAAAAAAAATACAGACGAATTGAGAACCACCTCCTTTTTTTGCAGTCAGTTAAAAAATTGGTTTTAAATCAATGGGGACTTCCGTATAAGCTAGCTACACAGAAAATAAAATCACCTACCATTTTTTCTACTCTCAGGAAATAAGATGGAACTATGACAAGCAGTTGGCAGAACTTCTTCTGAAAACGCTCTTGCGAGGAACACAAACTTACTAGGCAGCTAATGAATAACAAATATGATAATAACATGGTGGTTCTACCATTCACTCAAGAAGAAGTAAGGACCACAATAAGCACACTGAAGAGCAATAAAGCACCAGGATCTAATGGAATAACAGCCGAAGTGGTGCAAACCCCAAGTCAGCAAATAGTTCCTTACCAGACCAAATTGCTGAACACGTGCCTACTGCAGGGAATGATACCCCATTGTTAGAAAACATAGAGCAAAAATTATAAGGAAAGGAGAAAATAAGGACCCTTCACAACCAAAGTCTTATAGATCAATTTGCCTACTCAATACACTCGGAGAAATTCAAGAAAAATTACTATCTAAAAGAATTAAAGAATTCAGATTATTGACAGGTGTGAATCAGCAGCAGTTCAGCTTCCGGAAAGGCAGGTCAACACAGGATGCCATAAATGAAGTTCAGCGTATAGTCAACTCGACAAACAAAAAATATAGCATTGGCTTATGTATCGACATTTCCAGTGCCTTTGATAATTTATGGTGGCCGTATGTTCGCCCGACTAAGAGAGTTAGGATTCCCACGAGTGTTGTATGACAGCTTGAAAGACTACTGTCTCAGAAGAACTGCAACACATCGCGGCTCTGGTCAGCAACTGACAAAACATCTCACAAAGGATGTCCACAAGGTTCATTTTACTTTTTTATATTTTTATTTTTTTACTTATGGCTTTACGCCTCATCAACGTCGTGGTCATTAGAGGTGGGATGTGACTCGGGGCAAGGAACAGGAAGGAATTCAGCCATGGCCTTTTAAAGGAAGCATCCTGGAATTCGACTGGAGTGATTTGGGGAAACCATGGAAACCCCAAATCTGAATGCCCGGACGAGGATTTGAACTGGCGTCCTCCCGAATGCGAGGCCAGAGCGTTAACCGCTCACCCACCATGCTCGGTTACAAGGTTCAATATGTGGCCCAAAATTCTGGGATATAGCTCTGGAACCTGTCCTGGCAGAGCTTGAAGGAATCGTTGCATTCGAAGATGATAATTTGCTGCTAGTTGGAAGAAATAATAAAAGAGAGATCGAGATAAACACAAAAGAAATAATGAAAGTAGTGGAATGCTGGTGTAAACAAGTTAAGCTTTAGCTAGCACCAACAAAAACCCAATACTTACTGGTGAAAGGAACACTGAAACACAACCCTATTGTGAAAATTGGAGAAAATTCTACCAAAAGATGCAAAACAGTAAGATCCTTAGGGGTTATCCTGGATGGGCATAGGAATTTTAATGATCACATTGATTATACAGTGAGGTGACAAAAGTCAGGGATATCAATATGCAAATATATAGATGGCAGTAGTGTCACTTACAAATTGTATAAATGGTCACTGTCTGGGCATGACTTTCATTTGTGTGAGTAGGTTGATTATGTGATTATGGCCACACGACAAGAATTAACAGATTTCGAACACGGTATGCTAGTTGGAGCTAGACGCATGGGACATTCCATTTCGGAAATCGTTACGGAATTCAACACTCCAAGATCCACAGTGTCACGAGTGTGCCCGAATACCTAAATTCAGGCATAACCTCCCATCATGGACAACACAGTGGTCGACCGCCGAAACCGAATGAGTGCGACCAGCGGTGTCTATGTAGACTTGTCAGTGTGAACAGACAAGCAACACTGTATGAACTAAATGCAGGAATGAATGTTGTGGGATGTCCAACGGGCGTGTCTGTGAGGACAGTCTGGAGAAATTTGGATTTAATGGGCTATGGCAGCAGAAGACCGACTCGGGTGCCATTACTAACAGCAGCGCTCCTGGGCTCGTAACCATATCAGTTGGACCGTAGACAACTGGAAAAAAGTGAGTTGGTCAGACGAGTCACAATTTCAATTGGTAAGAGCTGATGGAAGGGTAAGGGTGTGGTGCAGACCCGATGAAGCCATGGACCCAAGTGGTCAATAAGGCACTGTGCAAGCTGGTGGTGGCTCCATAATGGTGTGGGCTGTGTTTAGATAGCGTTCAGCTACTGGGAGACGACTTGCAACCATTCATGAAGTCATGTACCCAAACAACGTTGGAATGCGCCATATCACCGGGCCATAACTGTTCACATTTGATTTGAAGAACATTTGGGACAATTCCAGCGGACGATTTGGCTACTGTGATCGCCTGACATGAATCCCATCGAACATTTATGGGGCATAATTGATAGATCAGTACGTGCATAAAATTCTCCACCGGCAACACTTTCGGAAATATGGACATCTATAGAGGTTGCAGGACTTCCAACGACTCGTGTAGTCCATGCCACGTCATGTTGCTGCACTTCGCCGGGCAAACGGAGGACCGACACGCTACTAGCAGGGTATCCAATGACTTTTGTCACCTCATTGTATATGCCAAAGATCGACTGCAGCAATGAATAAGACAATTAGCATTGGGCAAAGAACATTTCTAATCCCACTGCTAACTATAAGATTACATCATAGCACCATTACCACAGCTAATGCAAGTTATGGAGCAAGCACATGGGCGCATAGATTAAGAATGGTTAAACCTGCAAGGGATATCAGCCGAATGCAACGAGGAAATCTCTTGTGCCTTACAGGAGCATTCGGAACTACCCTGACTGACGCACTTATGATCATTCTTGGAAAATATCCTTTAGATCTGGAAATAAGAAAGAGGGCAGCATGTTATTGGCTACCTAAAGGAAACTCTGACAATGTAACAGAGATCCTGGGTCGAATGGCTTCCAAGAAGATAGACATTAAAAACTGTATCTTAAATGAATGGCAACAGCACTGGAACAATTCAGAAATGAGAAGGAGAGTATCTGAAATACTTCCTAATTAGAGAAGAAGCGCATGAAGCACTTCAATACATCCCGAGGGTTGACACATTTCCTCACCGGTCATGGACCATATGAAACATATCTCTACAGGATCAATAGGGCACCTTCAGATCCCCAGAACACCTGATCATACACTATCTGAATGTGCCTTAGTTGATGATCGATTCAAACAGTACAGAGTGAAGCTCATATGGAAAATTACATCGGAAATTCTGAAAGACAACGTCCTCTGGGAAGAACTGGACAAGCTGGCAGATGCTGTGAAAGATGTAGCCACTAAATAGTATTGGCTTCACCATAGCCAGGAGCCTGTCAGGATACAGCAAACCATATAAAGAATGAGTCAAGATGCCCAAAATGGAAGAGAAATGTTACAAACACCTAAGTGGAATGCTCATGCCGGTAGTATGACTTCTGGAGTTACCGAGGCTTATACGTCAATGGATGCCAGTGTTAAACGAACTTAACTTTTGAAAACTCAAGTTGTTTATGGCGGGTTTACACGGTTCACTTTTCGTAATCACTCCGGATGAATCACTCACAGTGAAAGGAAAGTAAACTATGTAAGCAGAGAATCATCCAAAGTGATCATCCAAGATGAAGGATGAAAGAAGTTGGCTCGGGTTCAACTTTTCGTTCACTTTTGGCGCTTCACTCAGGTGAATCATCAAGAGTGCTACATGTAAACAGTCAAAACATTGAAGTGAAACATATTCCTGGATCGGTCGCAATTGTTTGTTTCTGATTGTTGTTGTCTTCAATGATTTTTAAATGGAAATAAGAAATATTTCTTTATTTTTAAGTTCCTTCCATAATAACGAGTGTTTATGGAATTTATAGAACACAAAATTTGAAACTTATAAAAATAAAAACAAAAGGGATAGTGGTACAGAGGACATAATTAAAGGATTTAATCTTCCACTTTTGAAGGCAGAAGAGATCATGCACAAAATTAAAAGTATCCGAACCAGGTGTTCTAGTGAATTAACTAAAGTTTTAAAACCAGGCAAATGTGATGTAAATTGTGGTTGTAAGTAAAGTGTATGTGTTTCAAAGTAGTTACCAGTTGCAAGAAACGTGAGAGTAGTTTCTAGCTTCGGTTTAGCCGGAAGACATTTTCTCATTAGTGTCCTGTTTTGTAATTAGCGGTGAATTTTTTTGACAGTAAATCTGTGTGATTTAAACATTCGAAGATGATTTTTAACTGCAGTTTTGTCCTCCAATACCCATTCAACCATGCCGCAAGATCAAATTTCTCGTCCACTAATTTCTATTTTTTCAATTAACTTTCTTCACAACGTAACTTTTAATTCTTTACGCAAGATTTCTGGAAATTAAATCCATTCCAACACGCAAAAGTTTGTTTGTGAACTGGAATGGTTCATTTGTGATGATACGTGTAAACGAAAAGTGAATTCATATTTACTTTCACTGCGAATGATTCATCCTGAGTGATTACGAAAAGTGAACCGTGTAAACCCGCCTTTAGTTCTTAGTATTATTGTGTAATAGTTTTTAGTAACAGGTTGTGATTACTTACACTGTGCAGTAATAATAGTTAACTATTTGAACCATTTTCGTAGTATGTAGAATTTATGTTTATCTTTAAAATTTTGTGAAGTATAAAATTTTACTATAGTATTAAGAAATAACGGCTCACTGTAGACTCTAGTGAGTGAACCATCAGAATGTACAAATATATAAAGATGACAAAAGTTGTACGGTATAACAGGAGAAGACTGTGAAAAGCTGCAGAGTGATCTGGACAAGATATCTTGCTGGTTAAGTCGACATGGGATGAAGATAAATGCAAAGAAGAGTCAGCTTGTTATGCACACAGATTAAAACTTAAGATTGATTATGATTATAAAGTGGTGGAGGAATTTTTCATTGAAATGTAGATATCTTGGCACAACATTTCATAAACTGGACACGATAGATAGGTGGTAGGATAAGGATTCAAAATTCTTCACTTATTAGAGAAAGTGATGTGGGAAGTACCAGTAAAGTACAGGAATTGAATTACGAACTTAGGTTAGACCATTGCTTGACTATGGTGGTGTTAGTATGGGACTCACATTTTGATTATCAAATACAGGAGTTGGAGGGGGTGCACAGAAGGGCTGCTAGATTTGTCTCTGGAAATTACTGCAGAACTCGATCAGTAACTGATATGATAATGGAGTCGGAATTGAATTCATTGGAATTCAGGAGGAAAGTGAAGAGAGTGGAGGGATTGTACAAAGAGTGTATTGGTGATGAGGGGTGGAAAGATATTAAGATCTAAGAGAGGTGCATGAAAGAAAAAATATAAGCATGACCACAAGCTGGCACTTGATTTCAGGCATAAGGATGTGGGTAGATTTACTTTAATAGGTAAGAGAGCATCCATAAACATCGTGGCTCCATCTATGGGGAGGGGTTGGCTAGAAAGTTACAATGAGCTACTTGGAAGGAAGAGGTTTCCAAGCCAAGCCACGTAGTTTCTTATTCATATTATTTGACACAGTACAAATAAGCTACAGAACACACAACAGCATGTGAATATTTATTTCCGTCACTTAACTATCTCTGTATATAATTTACTAAATTCTGACAACAGAAAACAGTATAAAATATCTTCTGGTATCAATAGGGAAAAAAGCTATGTGCCACGAGAGAGGGAAGGAGGAGTGTAGAGGCAAAAGTAACGTTGAGATATGTGGACTGGATGGAAAAGGGGGAGGGGGGAATTCACTGGAGGCCAAAATGGAGTTACATGATTTATAGACGCTCCCTAACAGGGTCAGGGATTGGAGTAAATTACCAAGAAAAATGATGAATATTTTCCCAAAAACACTAAATGAATTTAAAATTAAAACCATAAAGGGCAAAAGTAGTTGAGTACAAAAAGGAGAAATGGGGTTAAGTGGGAAAATTTTCACTGGAATATGCACTCCACCGCAATTAAATTAAAATCATGCACAAAAACTATTAAGCTCAATGCCACAGAACAGGCTTCAATATGAGAGTGAAGCATTAAGGAGTAGCTACACAGAGCTTCAACTCACAATAAATCTATGGTCTAACAATTTACAGCACAGTAAGGCACAAAAAATCTATGGTAATTATTACTGAAAACAGGAATAAAAATTCCAAAGCATAAAAGCACACTAATTTATTTACCTATGCTGCCTAAAACTAATTGATTTTTAGAGTAAAAGTACTGAAGAATCGATCTTTCAATGTGGCCTTATTTTATCAAGATAGGCCCTAAATACACAAAGTCATATAAAAATACACTTAAAAATTAGGTATAAGTAAACATATGATGCAGCTAGTTCTCTGCATGAGAAAATGCTGTCACAACATGGGGCTCATACCAATTTGTTTGTAAACTTATATGACTAATAACTGCTGTAACCCACACAACTAGTTCAGAAACTAGATTTTTTTGCTTAGGTTGAATACACTGTGAACCAGCATGATAACCAATATTGTCATACAGTAGATCTAGCAATGTAATGCTGGTCTTGGTGTATTACAACCTAACCACAATCTTAGTATGTATGGGCACAACGTTTGACAATTTTCTTCCTTGGCAGAACTAGCAGTAATGCATGCTCATCTAGAGCCAAGAAATCTTCCTAATGAATGATCCCAGAACTAATTACTTCTGTTGCAAACAAAATAATTTAGAAGCAAGAACTTCTAAAAAAAATGAAACCATGGCATCGGTAAAATGGAAAGGAGCAGTCCACAAACTTATGTATTTTAGAAGTCATTGTTCAACTTACTACATAATTCACAAGAAGCAGTACATTCTAGCAAATGATTAAATGCACTAGAAGAGTCTACCAGAGATCGTGATTACACTGCAACAAGGTTCTTCCATGCTGACTAACCATGTCATAACACTGCTCTAGTCAATGACAAGACATATTATTTTCCATAAGGATTTTGTGCACATTGGACCAGGATGACCTTATGAGAGTGGAGACTTCCCCAGCGTACTGATGCAGTGAAATCTTCACAGGAGTGCAGCCAAATAATGTCATAAAATCACGATGTTTCTACAACCTGCTCTAATATCTAATATAGACCTCATTAAGACAACCGAGCAGGTTGTCGAAACGTCGTCATTTTACAACAATATCCGGTTGCACTCTCGTTAAGATTTCACTGCAGGATGACATTACCAGAACTACTTCCGAAAGTATTTTTGGCAGTGTCTTGCATTTGACTAGTGCAATATTATGATGCAAATTCCTCACAGGCTCATGATCTTGAGTAATCCCCAATAGAATTTCAATATAATTATGAATTTTGTAAAATCAAAAAAGATATAGGGCCTACTGAATGTGCTGCTAAACACCAATAGTAATATTTATTAGCTATTATACAGGGCGTTCGCCGGGAAACGCAACCCACTGTTAGCGCTACAAGGAAGAAACTGCTCCCGGCGAGCGAGCGCACAGTTTCCGGCATTGTTCGACCGTCGGCCGCGGACTATTTCATAATAATTACGCTTCATAAACTTCATAAACTTGTGTGCTAAGCATTTAAATGTGACGTAATTCATTAGCTTACCTTATAAAAGATGCTGGAAGTGTTGACACTCTTGTATAATGCACATTTCACATCTTCTGAACATATTTCGAGACACACGCTGCCCTAACTGACTTAATGATTTTTTGGGTGACTGTTCTAGTCGAAAAGCGATATCGTCAATTTTCTCCTCTGTGAGAATACGGTTGACCGACAGTCTCTTTTTGTTAAAATATGAACCCGTTTCTCTTACTTTTTTAACCAGACGCAGAATTGTTGATTTAGCTGGCAGTAAAGCGCCAGGAAATTCGCGACGAAATTTACTGCGACACTTTTTAAACGACTTCTTCTTCACATATGTATCGTAGAGAAATATTCTTTGTTGCAAACTGTAACGTACCATAATTTTACTCACACTCAAACACGGTACAGATTAATAAGAGTATGAAGCCCCAAACCAGCCAAACCGCAAAGAAACGTTTATTCACAACACTGATTAATAAGAGACTGAAGTCACAAACTATCTACAATGCAAAGAAACCGTTCTTAACAATGTAAGGGTCACTGCACTGCACTGTTGGGGCAGCGGAGGTGTTAAACAGTGCGGTGATTCACGGTGCCGTGTGGCGGAAACTGCTGGCACGACTGACCGAGCAAGTTGCCGACGGCAACAGACTGGGAGGGTAGCGTTTTCCGGCGAACGCCCTGTATTACCCAATTCCTCTCAGGAAACAAATACATCTTTATTACCAATCAACAATTTATAAGATTCCAATAAATTTAAAAAATGTATCTCCCAAAAATTATGTGATGATGCAAGGAAAATTACCAACCTTCTTTGGGAGGGAGGGGAGGAGAATTAAACCACTGCAACTATCACAAAGATGATTTTTTTTAATACACACACAAAATTAACTCAAAGATGAAAAGAAATTACAAAGCTTTTATTCATTTAGGTGGCAACATGTCTATAATATTGGTCCAAGCAGGATTACTGGAGATCACGATTCTGCAAGGAATTGGTGTCATAATATTGGAGTAGTCAAACATTTGACACTGGTAAAAAAAAACATCTGAAGTGTTATTCTGGTTCAGGGTGTATTACAATCCACTTTCTACTTGAAAATAATGATCCAGGGTAAATTACAACCAAATTACTGCTTGAAAATAATATGTCTTGTGATTGACTATAACAGTTTTATGACGCAGGGAGATCATGATCTCCAGTAGACCCAGTTGAAGTATCATACCAAAGCATCTTGTTTTCATTAAATATTACAGCTACTGTGTGCTCTAGCATCTTCCTTTTCTTAATCTGAAGAATTAAGCTGTTATAGAAAACATATTCTTCGCCTACCATTTCAACCCACATGACCATTTCTAATTTTAAGCATAGTATTGCACAGATAATATGCAGAAATACTAACGTCAATTTGTAGTGTTTTCATCCACGAGGTTGGCGCGATGTAAAGATGCCCTTATAAATCCATTTAATTTAATTGCAATGGAGCATAGGCTCGGGTGGCAACAGCCTTGTAACTCAAATGGATTCAGAAAAACCACACAATCAGAATCTACAGGAAATTACTATAAACTGCCAGCACTGAAATGGAGATAAATATGTTTCATTAAATAGTTTCAATATCCAGCCATGTTTCATTCAATGGTTTCAATATCCAGCCAATATCAAAAAAGCAAGTCTGCCAGAGATCATGATTCCACAACAACAACGTTGCTCCCCACTGACTAATGAAGCCACAATACTGCAGTAATTAATCACAAGATGTACTATTTTCTAGCAGTAATTATGACATAACACACCATGGACCATTATTTTCAAGTAGTAATTGGGTTGTAATTCACCATGGACTAGCCTGACACTACTAAAACTACTTTTGAAAAAAATTCTAGCAGCTTCTTGCATTTAACTACTGCGATATAATGATGCCAATTACTTGCAGAATCACAAAAATGCATATTCAACAAAGATAAAATCAATAATCGATTGATGACATTACTTGCAAAACAGTGAAACCGCATTATGGCTATGTCACCTGAAATACCAGGTTCCCAAAGCAAAAATTTATGATACTTTCTTTAAGCCATTATAATCCCTGCATGTTCAAGTTTAGGAAAGTGTTGATACCGTAAAATGATGCAACCTGCTCAATTATTTTATTTGACTTGTTTTCAACAGTCAGCATTCCATATACAGTCACAGGCTACTGGATGCCTAAAGCCATTACACATTTTCTGAAGGATTATATCACAAGATGAAACTACATGATCAAAACAGAAAGATCTACTGTAAAAGACAATACAGAACAATAAAATTTGTGCACAAAAACTATAATTAATAACTAGTTCTTCACTAAGGTTCTCACGTATTTAAACCCAATTTGGGCGAAAAATGCTGATATTATGTCAAACATACTTACCCTCACAGAATCTGTTTCCCTATATCATCCTACTCGACATGTTTCACATTTTTACAGTATCACACGCTTCACATAATAATAATCGTGAGGTGAGTAAACAAAATCAATGTAAGATATCGTAATCTAAACATTATTAAAACCGCGCACTTTGCAGATTCATATAAACTGTACATCGAAATTCGAAAACATTATTTTCAAACAACTTGTTCTTTCAAAGATGAAACAACTAACAACAGAGATTAACAATAAACGAAAGAATACCTCCTCTGGGAAACACCGTACCATTCTGGGGTTGGATCTACATTGGAGCCACTATTGTTTTTAATTTATATAAATGATTTACCATGTGATGCATGTAAAAACTCAAAATTTGTCCAATTTGCAGAATAAACAAAAATATGAATTAAAAATACTCCAGATATATCTACAAAGCATATTTCAAATTATGGCGCTAACCTTTTTAATAAATGGTTTACAGCTAATGGTTTGTCTTTAAATTTTAACAAAACTCGGTATACGTGCAGAATAGGTGTGATTAGAAGGCTGTGATTTCTAAGGGTATAGTTCCTACCATGGAGGAAGGAAATAAATGGAGGAGAAGTGACGTTAAATCGGTGAAGCAGGCACTAAACTCTCCCGCATGGCGGCAGCAGCGGTATTGCGCTTCCAAACATTGTGATTTTCCCAGTATATCCCGAAAACTAAGCAAGATATCGAAAAATTTTATTCTTTATTTTCGATTTGTCTCGTCGTGTTACATAAGAATCGATCATTAAATTTGACTTTTGCGAAATTTTTCTTCTCCATTTCAACTCAAGAAACCTCACTTTTGATACAGTATATCTCTAGAACTAGGTGAGATATCGAAAAATTTTATTCTTTATTTTTCATTTGTCTCGTCTTTTTAAATAAGAATCCATCATCAAATTTGACTTTAACCAATTTTTCCTTTTGAATTTCAACCAAAACCATTTCACATTTGGGACAGAATATCTCGAAAACTAAGCAGAATATCAAAAAATGTATTCTTCATTTTTTATTTTTCATATCGAGTTACATAATAATCCATCACCAGATATCGGCGTCACCTTTATCCTAGAGTCCCCTTGAGGTTTTTGTACATATTCCCCGTGTCTGTATGGAAGCGGCCATGCCCCCTCCACTCCGGCCATGCCCCCCCACTCCTCCTCCGGTCTGCTTCACTTCAATGCGTGGTGAAGGTCTCTTGCGTCGTCTCCATATATTTCCTTCCTCCATGGTTCCTACCTGCCGCCTTAAGACGGCGCCACCAGCGCACACAGGAAAAGAAAGTTGTAGGAGCGTTAGCGCCGTCCAGACACAACTTATGCATGGTCAGTAAAATCACGACGGTGTAATTCCCATGTGGAACCATGTTTTATTCGTGTCATAAGTGTGCTTTAATCATATACAATGTATTTCAGTAAATTTAAAAAACCATATATACCCAATCTAATTTTCACACTTGTCCTGCATTAGCGCCGTCCAGACGCAACTTATGCATGGTCAGTAAAATTACGACGTTGTAATTCCAATGTGGAACCATGTTTTATTCGTGTCACAAGTGTACCTTAAGTATATACAATGTATTTCAGTAAATTTAAAAAGCCATATATACCCAATCTAATTTTCACACTTGTCCTGCATTAGCGCCGTCCAGACGCAACTTATACATGGTCAGTAAAATCACGACGGTGTAATTCCCATGTGGAACCATGTTTTATTCGTGTCACAAGTGTACCTTAAGTATATACAATGTATTTCAGTAAATTTAAGAAGCCATATATACCCAATCTAATTTTCACACTTGTCCTGCATTAGCGCCGTCCAGACGCAACTTATCCATGGTCAGTAAAATCACGACGGTGTAATTCCCATGTGGAACCATGTTTTATTCGTGTCAAAAGTGTACTTTGATGATATAAGATGTATTTCAGTAAATCTAAATAGCCAAATATAGTCTGTAATTGTGACAACTACCTTACAGGCAAACCACGCAGGTGCTTGCTACATATTCTATTTCTGCCCCAATGAACAAATACTGCTGATTAATCTGTAATAGGTCTTACTTCGCAGTTGATGAACAAGAATTGAATAAATAATATCGTCAAGAACAACATGTTCTGACGGAATTATTTATTGAATTATTGTTCAGCAATTTCGAAAATATGTCTTCTTACCTGATTAATAATGCACAGCCTAGTCATGCACTCCTAACGGCCAATATCAGTGCTACATAGTCAAAGTCTCAATCTCCACAGGACCTTCCAGAGCATCAAATTTAATAAGTTACATTTTCAACAAACTTTAAACCGAACTGTGTAGGTGGAGGAGGGGGGGGGGGGGTTAGGTCTAATTATGTAAACGTGTCGGTCTGGAGCAACAGCGAACGAACACAACAGGAAAAAAAAAAAAAAAGCGGAACACCAGAACAGTTGTTTTTGTCGGAATATTTGTAAAATTATATACTGCTTACTACATACTCTATTCTTCTAGTTACTTAAGACACCTATGGGAATTATATGATGTTATTGTGTGATAATTAAATATTTAATATTCGCTTGTGGGAATGCTTATCACCTTAATGGAACTACCTTTTTTTAAAACCATCTCAATAATCGGTTTTAGACATAACTATCAGTAGATGCTAGAATTGACTCATCACCACTTCTCATTCTAAATAACATCTCACTTTTGGAATGTTTGTGACTTTGCAAATTTGCAGGCGATGCTTTACCTTTTTTTGCCCTGATATGATCAATAGAGAATGTTAAATCGCCATGAAACGAAATCTTGCTCCTCTTCGGTACCCTTACATGGATTATTATATCTCATGTAACCAAGCTGCATTATTATTATTGATTTGTATTCCAATGTTATTGTAGACAGGGAGAAAAAAAATATATAGTTGTCCCAAGCACCCATTTCAATTTATACCTTTTTCAGTTTGTTTTTCTTTTTAAAAAATAAAAATAAAAAAAAGAAGAAGAATCCTTCCAGCTTTATGCTTTGTCAAAGAACGGAAAAAATCATCCATTGTCCCTTCAAAGGAACCATTCCAGTAATAACGTGGAGGGATTTGGGTAAACCATAGAAAACCAAAATCTCGATTACCCGACAGGGATTTGTAGGCACGTCCACCCGAATGCTCAACCAGGGCGTTACCTCTCACCCAACACGTTCAGTTCTAGCCACCTACTTCTGCCAAACAAATGTTGCTGGTTTTTCTCAACAACCCGAGCGTAGCGGATGAGTGGTTAGCGCTCTGACCTCGCATTTGCGAGCAACATGGTTTACCCAAATTACTCCAGGAAAATGCTGGAATGATTCCTTCAAAAGGTCAAGGACGAATTACTTCCCATTCATTATCAACATTCCCATCCCGCATCTAATTACCTCAATGTAAACGAGGTGTAAAGCCACAAGTAAAAAAATAAATAAATAAAAATTGTGGTCAAGGAAAACGCGTGTACAACTAGTGGAAATCTTTAAATGAAACTACGTATACTGACAATTCCAGTATCGCCACAGCAGATGCAGAATATGCAAAACATTGGAGAAAATTAGAGACTGTATATTTGGCTGGAAAATTTACTAAAATACATCTTATATCATTAAAGTACACTTTTGACACGAATAAAACATGGTTCCACTTGGGAATTACACCGTCGTGATTTTACTGACCATGTATAAGTTGCGTCTGGACGGCGCTAATGCAGGACAAGTGTGAAAATTAGATTGGGTATATATGGCTTCTTAAATTTACTGAAATACATTGTATATACTTAAGGTACACTTGTGACACGAATAAAACATGGTTCAACATGGGAATTACACCGTCGTGATTTTACTGACCATGCATAAGATGCGTCTGGACGGCGCTAATGCAGGACAAATGTAAAAATTAGATTGGGTATATATGGCTTCTTAAATTTACTGAAATACATTGTATATACTTAAGGTACATTTTGACACGAATAAAACATGGTTCCACATGGGAATTACACCGTCGTGATTTTACTGACCATGTATAAGTTGCGTCTGGACGGCGCTAATGCAGGACAAGTGTGAAAATTAGATTGGGTATATATGGCTTCTTAAATTTACTGAAATACATTGTATATACTTAAGGTACACTTGTGACACGAATAAAACATGGTTCCACATGGGAATTACACCGTCGTGATTTTACTGACCATGTATAAGTTGCGTCTGGACGGCGCTAATGCAGGACAAGTGCGAAAATTAGATTAGGTATATATGGCTTTTTTAATTTACTGAAATACATCGTATATACTTAAGGTAGACTTGTGACACAAATAAAACATGGTTCCACATGGGAATTACACCGTCGTGATTTTACTGACCATGGATATGTTGCGTCTGGACGGCGCTAATGCAGGACAAGTGTGAAAATTAGATTGGGTATATATAGCTTTTTAAATTTACTGAAATACATCGTATATACTTAAAGTACATTTGTGACACGAATAAAACATGGTTCCACATGGGAATTACAACGTTGTGATTTTACTGACCATGTATAAGTTGCGTCTGGACGGCGCTAATGCAGGACAAGTGTGAAAATTAGATTGGGTATATATGGCTTTTTTAATTTACTGAAATACATCGTATATACTTAAGGTACACTTGTGACACAAATTAAACATGGTTCCACATGGGAATTACAACGTCGTGATTTTACTGACCATGGATAAGTTGCGTCTGGATGGCGCTAATGCAGGAAAAGTGCGAAAATTAGGTTGGGTATATATGGTTTTTTAAATTTACTGAAATACATCGTACATCATTAAAATACACTTATTATACGAATAAAATATGGTTCCACTTGGAAATTTAAAACGTGGTGATGTTATTGACCATGAGTGATATTCGTCTTGAAACTGTGGCTCCTATTTCAAATGCGCGCTCCTACAACTTTGTTTTCTTTTCGTCTTGAAACTGTATTTCAAATGCGCGGGCTCTGTGCGCTGGTGGCGCCGTCCTAAGGCGGCAGGTAGGAACTATACTCTGAGAAATCACAGCCTTCTAATCACACCTATTCTGCATGTTTACCCAAAACTCTATATATTAAATTCAGTACATCACACAGATTAACACCAGATAATGGCTTGAAATTTACAGGACAGTCTATTCAAGATATAGAGGCGTGAAATTTCTAGATTTACATATTGATCGTAATTTAAATTGGAAAGTAAATGTTACTAAAGTGATTGGGTGCAGCCCCATTTGCAATTCGTACAATTTCAGCTATAGGTGATCTCCGTATGAGGCAGCTAGTTTATTTTTCTTATTTTTCACTCCTTAATGTCCTATGGAATAATATTCTGGGCCAATTCTACTAATAAAGACAAAGTGTTCAGAGCCCAAATGCGAATAATAAGAATTACACGTGGGGCTAGCAGGAGAGCTGTTCAAGAAGGTAGGAATTTTAACATAAATGGCTGAGTGTTCTGTAAAATTTGCTTAGTTCCACGTCATCAAATTTAGACGTCAAATATGAGTCGCCTTGAAGCTTGATCAACTCCGTTTGTAGGTGAACCGGAGCATGTTCCACATTACACTTACACGGTTTTTCAAAAATATTGAAGTGCTATCCATATTCTTAAAATCGTAAAACCGATCAGTGAATTGCTCTGACAGTAGTTTCAGTTCTTCAGCATAGCGACCGTATTCAATGTTTTCGTGAAAGGATAATGTTAAAAAACGAAAACAGTTTTTACTTCTCATTTGTGTTTCCCACAAGCGAATTTTGTTTTGAAAAGGTTTAAGATGATTGTACAGCTGATTTACTAATTGTCCTTGTTTTTGAAGCTTCAAATTCAGGTCGTTTAAATGTCCTGTGATGTCTACCAGGAATTCCAAGTCACAAAGCCATGTTGCATCACAAATTTGCGGCAATGATTTCTCTTTCATTTCCATAAAATCAGCTATTTCTTTTCTAATGTCATAAAATCATTTTAGCATATTACCTTTGATTAACCACCTTACTCCGCAACAGTATGTCACATCATCGTTTTCTGAATAGAGTTCATCCAAAAATGCGATGGTTAAGACCGCGTGATCTAGTGAAATTGATGGTATTTACTACCACATCCATAACGTTCTTCAGTCGAATGGACTTAAAGTACAAGTTTTGTTGGTGAATAATGTAATGCAGAATTATTCAATCACATTCTTGCTCATTCATAGCGGTTGCTCTTTCCTTCAGAATTCCGATAAAACCTTTTTGTGAACCGACCA
This sequence comes from Vandiemenella viatica, assembly GCA_031002005.1. Classification (NCBI taxonomy): domain Eukaryota; kingdom Metazoa; phylum Arthropoda; class Insecta; order Orthoptera; family Morabidae; genus Vandiemenella; species Vandiemenella viatica. The sequence continues at coordinate 272,199,657 of CM061920.1, forward strand.
TTGAAGGCGCGCCATCCACATTCCAACTAATTTATACCACTGCAAACCATATTGCTCAAAAGTATTTTGCACCTCGGCAAAAATATCTTTTCCAGTAGTGGTCCCTTAAAGAGTAATTCCTCTGTCACTACAAATTCTTCATCAAAACATCATATAAAAATACGGGCTGTGTAAGATAAATTGTACTTTCATCCAAAGCAATCGAAAATGCTTGAAAACCAGCCAATCTATCAGTGAATGTTTTTTGATATCACTAGCCATCATATCTATACGTTGAACAACAGTACGTCGCGATAAGCTCACTTTCTCACACTATTTCTTCTTATCTGAGCACAAAAGTTCTGCAACATCTACTAGGCACTCTTTAACAAACTCCCCCTCAGAAAATGACTTCGATGTTTTCGTTATTTTGTAACTAACTATAAAACTAGCTTTAACAACACTGTCTGGATTTGACCTTTGTGACTGGAATATTTGTTGCTGTTTCTGTAAAGCGGTAATGAGTTTTTAAATTCTATCCTTTCTTAACTGGCCCGTAAGTAAATTATATTGAGCGAAATGCATGCTGGATTAATGCCGCTTCATATTGTATTCTTTTAAAACATAAATTGTTTCAATGCACAACAAACACATAAGTTTACTACTGTACATGATAAAAAAAAAAAAGTATTCATCAGTCCATTTGTTTTGGAATTGACGACATTCTGAGTCCACTTTCCGCTTTTTTAAACGAGACATCTTGATAGATTGTTGACACTTGCGCTGAGCGGTTTATATATTACCCGCAATAAGCAACTAGAACACTCTCGACCGCACGCGAATATGCGATGCGAGTGGTCAGAGTTGACTGTTACGAATAACAGTTGAGTCTGGAGCGCTTCAAGGTCATCTTGCGGCTTCCCGAATGGTTGTCTGTTTCTTTCTTTCTAACGACTATTTCTGACACGATATGTAGCGTTCCACTGCGTACACTTAATAATATTATTTATCGATTTTAGTCTTTATGATTTGAATAAATACAGATTTCTTTGCACGTTATTTGAAATTTCTGAATGTTTCGCGGGCCGGATTGAAGCTGGCGGAGGGCCGGATCCGGCCGGGGGTTGCTCATATATGGTCTAACACATGATAAGATTAAATTCAGAAGAAACTGAAAGAATCTTTAATTGGTAACTCTTTATGCTCTGTCGAAGAAGTACAAAATAACTGCTAATAGTTTGTGTAAATGTATTTGACATAATTAATGTACCATGTATGCTATGAATGAACATCTGATGTACTTATTGTTTTGTAATACAATTGTAAATTGACAACTTTCCACATCCCACAGAACCAGTCTCTTCTATTGGAACCAGTGGAAAATGAATGTATTGTATAGAAGTCTGAAAGAACTCGTAACGGCAATGAACAGTCAAACAATTATAAAACAAAGATCATTGTACAAACAATTAAAAATATGCGTTTTTAAACCTTTCTTTTGTATATAATTAAATTGTATAATAGTTGCGTTTTTACATAAAAATTTATTTCAAATTAAGTAACTGCAAACGAACATTACTAATGATAAAGATGTCTAATAAATAAAATTTGGAATTTTTTTTTATGTCAGTTTGTCCGTGCATCACACAAAAACTAATGGATGTATTTTAATGAAAATGCCCGTAGTTATAGCTTATGTCACTGGTTGTAATTTGAGGGTCTATTTTTTAAGATCGGTAACTTAGTTCCCAAATAGTGTAAGGTGTTTGACTGCCAGTACATGCATCATGAAAAAACTAATAGACGGCTACTAATGAAATTAAACTTACTGATAGCTTATATCATAAATAAACATGTAGGATACATTTTATTCCATATTTCTTTCAATATACGGTGACACAGCCAAAAATAAGGATGTGTACAGATCAAGCAAAATCCAATCATTTCTGTGAAATAGCACGTAGTGATAGCTTATGTTATGTTTCGCTATGACACCGAAACGCTAAAAATTAAAAAAAAAAAGGCCATCTAATTTCATTGTTCAGTAACAGAATACATTAAAATAAGATTGTCTGGCGGAAGCCTTCTCGCAGTCGATACGTTTGCCACCATTGGATACAAAGCAAATGCTTCATCCAAACACAAAATTTCTGGAGTAGTGCTATATTTCACTACCACATGACATTTGGGAGGATGGGGGTCAAATCCTGTGCGGCCAATTAGACTGCGATTTTCAGTGGTATTCCGCAGTAACCCCAGCCGAATGCTGGGATGGTTCTGTTCAAAGGCCATGTTGTAGTTACATTTTGCACTACGCCAGATTAAGTCTGTTAGTATGTACCTTACCGCTCCATCAGCACCAATGGCCTACTATGTTTGTCAGCGGCAGTTTCATATTCGCCGAGACAACTGGCCAGTAGATTGGAAGAGTGATGTGCTGCACTGTAGGATTTATGGGCATGTTGCCTGAATCTTTCGAGAAGCCTGGCTGTTCCAGATGTCTCGTGGATTGCGTCAGTGGGGAAAAGGTCGCGCAGATGTAGTGCCCGCTATAGTGCTCTATTCTGCAGCACTTGCAACTTTCTCAGGTGGCAATTAGCAGTGTACGCCCAGACAGAGCAAGCATACTCAATTACCGGCCTAATTAAGGACCAATAAATGGCAACTCCTAGATATGGTTCCAATGAGCTTTCCCGGTTAAGTATCGGGCAAAGAGCCTGGAGGCGAGCACTTACCCTTTGCCTGATGTCCTTGATGTGTGCTCCTCATGTCAGCTTACAGTCAAGTGTTACACCAAAGTAGCGAGCAGATGGTGCCCATGGGATGGTTTTACCTTCGAGCTGAAGTTGCGGTTATGGTAATTGTTGTCCGCGCCGTCCTAGTTATCGCGTCAGCACAATCGCTTGCGTTTTGGCGGGGTTGATACTTATCAGCCACATCCTGGCCCAGAATACCGTGTGCCGATGAGCTTCCTGCAGTTGTCTCGTTGCGATGGCTCTGCCGTGGCTGGATGCGAAGTATGCCTTATCGTCCTCTTACATGGCCGTTTTCACATTCGCAGGTCCTGGTATGTTGGCTGTGCACAGGGTATAAAGAACAGGACCCAATACAGAGCCCTGTGGTACACCTGCACAAATGAGCCGTCGTGTTGACAGGGCCTCGCCGACCATGACGCAAAGCGTGTGCCTCGACAGGTATCTACGGATCAGTTTCGCGTAGGGTTCATGCAAGCTCCATTCGTACAACTTGCAGAACAGTCCGGTATGCCACATTGAGTCGAATACCCGGGCGACTTCGAGCAGCACCAAACCACAATAGCTTCTCTCGTTGAAGGTCCTCGTCACTGTCTCTACAACACGCATCTGTTGCTGCGTTGTGGAGTGCCCTCTACGAACCCTGGTTGATGAGCGGTTTTGACACCTGCAACCTGGATGTAGGTGTCAATACGCTTCAGCAGAATTAGCTCCAACACTTTACTGAGTGCGGGTAGCAGGCTGATTGTCTGGTAATGCTGGAGAAAGATTGGATATTTCCCAGCCTTATGGACCACGACAAGAATGACATGTTTCCATTATCTCTGGAAAGTCTGTTTTCACAGAATGGTATTGAAGAATCGCCCCAAGTAGTTCATAGTTTCAGGTGGCATATTTCTGATTGCCCGATTGTTCACTTGGTCGTGACCAGGTGCCTTTCGTGGATAAAGTCGGGCGATCTCCTGTGGTCCAACCTCGATGATGTCATGGTCGTCGTCGGCTGATATGTACATCCGCAGTCGGCTGACAGGTACATCCACAGACGTACTGCGGCACCGCGGCGGTCTTCTAACGCCGTCATCGACAGGCCAGAAATTTTTTCGAAGCTGTCAGTGAGTACATTAGTTTTGTCTTCCGGTAGAAATACAAGACCGCGTGAAGTAGTGGTATCAGCTTCCTCCGGCGTGTGAGCCACATAGTTACGTTCCACATGCTGCCATCGTCTGGTCGCAGCATTGCAACATGTGCGGACTACTCACGACTTCAATTTTCTACTAGACTTTCCTTCAGCTCTCGCTGCATCTGGCTGAGGAGACGGCAAGTGGCACGGTTTCTCGTTAGTTCCCATTCCTTCGCAATCTGATTTTTGCGTCTGATCTGCGCAAGGATGTGCGGTGGAAGCTCGCAAAAACGCTACAGGCGTTCGTGGATATACGGTGTCGTGAACCTTGTTGCTTAATTTATGGTGATGGTGAAGAATCTTAGAGCCGCCTCAACATTCCAGTACGCTGTAATCCTTTCCAGTTTGATCGCTACGACTTCCCCATACCGGTACCATTTTATCCGCTTGTAATATGGAATGGGTCGACTAATTGGCTGCCATGCCCCAACGTCGATTTCAAGTAATAGAGGTGAGTGGTCCAAAGAAAGCCTATGGAGGTTTGTTGCCGAGACGAGTCCTATAACTCCCTTTGCTATAGCAATGTCAAGAACACATCAGACCGGCTTCCATTTGTAGGATGATGCGTTGGTTCATCACGTCCCCATACGCATAGGTTGACGTGGTGGGCTAGGAGTCTTAGGAGGTTTCCAGGAGGATTAGCAGTTTTGCTGTGCCAGTCCTGATGCTTTGCATTGAGATCAACCCCAATGAGGATTTTACCATGAAGTGTGACAAGGGCAGCGATTTCGGATTCGACGAGCGCTCTGCGTGGAGATAAGTAGGCTGCGATGGCGGTTGTGGCACCTGAGAATGTTTTCACCCGAACCGCGACAGCTTCTACTTCCTGTAGTTGAGGAAGAGGGACATCACAGTGGGGAATACCGCGTTTTATATACAGCGCAACACCCCCACCGACCGTCAGTCGGTCTTTCAGTTGCACTAGTAGTTTGCTGCTGCCGCCAGCAGACAAGGCTTCAAGTGGGACTCGCTGACGAGCCAAATGTCCATATCTTCATCCCGCAGAAATTGTCGAAACTCAAGCAGTTGTCCATGAATAACGTTGGCATTCCACAAACAGAAAGTGAGGCTATGAATGAATGGCCTCCTATTCATGGTTGCGTTATGGGGTTAACAGTGGTGTTGGCAAGCGCCGACGTCACTGCGGCTATTTTGTCAGAAGATATTCTATCAAGCCGCGTTAGGACGCTGACCATCATGCTGAGTATATTCTCAAGCATATTGACTAGTCTCCCGAAGTTAGACCCGTCGTCTTCATCTAGCTGCTGGAAAGATACACGTTTTCTGTTCTGAAGCTTTAGCGATGCAGACTGCAACGCCATCGGTTGTTCGGACATTGTGGCTGGGCTTTGCTTCAGCTACTTCATCGAACCGTCTCAGAACTACGGCTGAATGGAGCGTGAAGGATCAATCACGTCTTCGGTCACCTAGGCGAAGGATAAGTCTGGTTGTATCCTGTTTCTTGTCCTTCTGCTGCTTCGTCTTCTTCAGTTTCTTTGGATTAGACTTCATTGAGTCAGAATTTTGTATTCCACTGGACCCCAAAATTTGTTGTTGATTTGAATGCTGTTGTTGTATACGTCTCTGAGGAGCCTCTGTCTCCACTCCTCTTTGACGATCGTGGGCTCACTTATAGGCTGGACAGCCTTTCCAGCTGGCAACGTGGTTGCAGTGGCAGTTTCCGCAGGTTGGTGGGTCATGACCCTTTTGCGTGTGGCAGTCCTATGCGTAGTGTTTCCCCGCACACTTGACGCACACCCGACGAATTTTGCAATGGCGTGCCACATGGCCGAACAACTGACATTAGAAACAATGCTGCGGTCCAGCAGTATCAATCCAAACAAAGGGGAACGGGGATTCCTTTCTCGCGCAACCTAGCCTCTTCGGGAAGTCCAAGTTCGTAAAAGAAAACTTCAGTCAATGTTGCCAATATTTTCATAATTTTCTTTTCTACTGAACCAGAAAAATATAGTAGATTTAAAAATTAAGATAAGTACTTAGTATAAACTCTAAAACAGTAATAAAAACGATAAATGCCTTACAAATTTGAGATTTAGTAATTATGAAAAAAAATTATTTTCATGTTTTTTTTTTTCAAGTCAGAAAAAAAAACGTTTTTTTACAACACTAAGCCCTCCTGGTCTGGTTGCCAATTCTGGGTGCGGGAACGACGCTCTCTGACTTCATTCCGTCTGGAGACCAAGGCTGCAGTATTGTCAGTGGCTTACATGGTCTTCTTCTTTTGTATGTTGTACCTGGTTTCTTGGCTGTACCTAGTTCCGTCACTGCTAGCCTGACTTCAGTAGATTTGCGCACCTTCTCCTTCCAGTAGTTGACGGCACGTGCCTGTTTATTGTATGTCATCTCTGGTGGAGTTGTGGAACGCTTTCTTGGAGTTAAATTTTTACTCGCCTAGTATACGTCACCACGAATACGCTGAATGTTGTATACAGCGGCTGGTGTAGGGTCTTCATCTATTTCTATATTCTTATCCATCGTCGCACTTGCCACGACGTCCACCAGCAAAGCCGAGTCCATTTAAGCGCTCGACAGGCGTGTCGCAGAAGTACAGGGCAGCCTTGCCTCGTCAACCATACGTACGATCACTCTTGTCACTTATTGTTAGGTGGCCGAGGTTAATTCGCTGCCAGCTGTTGCGATTTAGCAGCCTTCACTTGATGCTAGCAGTTGCGAATAGTACCGAGTTATTCAACTTCGACACACGACGCGTAATTTCTTGTCACTTTCGAAAGCAATAACTATATATAACAATCACACATTCAATAATTGTGCAGGCTTCCGCGGATGTAGTAAGTATTTTCTTGGATCTCCGGGTGGAGCCGCGTCGATTTGTTATAACCTAACGTTTCGGCAATCATGCTGTGGCCTACATAAGTTTCCGGGTGCCATCGTGCTGTGGCCTTCATGAAGGTCACATCACGATGACCGAAACGTGAGGTTATAACAAAACGACGCGCACACATTCACTCAAAATGCACGCACGTAATAATCACTCCTATTACTTATATCACATAATATGAATCGCATTTATGCACAATGTTCACAGCTCAAATCCACTGTGCAATACTGAATGTCGTACTATCAGTAAACAAACGGCGTATCAGTATGCAATAACAATTCCCACCAATCTCTGCCTTAAAGGTAATTGTTTTGGGGGTTGTTGTCCTGCGACATTTCCTCCCTCTGTCTTCTCTACACTTCTGGATGGTCGTCTTGATGGTGTATTATTAGTTGTTACTTAGCGCTCCGTCAGAACCAATGGCATACTATATTTGTCAGTTGCAGTTTCATATTCGCCGAGACAACTGACCAGTGGATTGGAAGAGTAATGTGCTGCACTGTAGAATTTATGGGCATGTTGCCTCAATCTTTCGATAAGCCTAGGTGTTCCAGACACCTCATGGACTGCGTCAGTGGGGAAACGGTCGGGCAGATGTAGTGCCCGCTTCAGTGATCTGTTCTGCAGCACTTATAACTTTTTTAGGTGACAATTAGCAGTGTACCCACAGACAGGGCATGCATACGCAATTACCGGCCTAGTGTTGTAAAAAAACGTATTTTTTACTTGAAAAAAAACATGAAAAAAAACTGTGAAAAAAAAACATGTTTTTTTTCATAACTACTAAAGTTCAAATTTTTAAGGCATTTAATATGACTGTTTTAGAGTTTATACTAAGTACTTATCTTAATTTTTAAATCTACTATATTTTTCTGGTTCAGTAGGAATAAAAAAATTACAAAAATATTGGCAACATTGACTGAAGTTTTCTTTTACGAACTGGTACTTCCAGAAAAGGCTAGGTTGCACGAGAAGGAATCCCCGTTCCCCATTGTTTGGATTGATACTTGCTATTTGAACTAGTGCTGCCAGCACTGCGAATTTATCTGTAGACCTACGGATCTTTTCAAAAAATAGGAATTTTATATTTATCTACGGTTTTTTGCCTCTTTTTATTACTTATTGTGCTTTCCTTATATTCGTATACTTGTTAAACTCGCAGCTTGTAGTGATACTGAGTCATTAGATTGTCAGTAATTATGAATCATTTCCTTGCAACCGTTGGCATAAACCAACGATTGAAAAGAAATAAAGCTCCTATTTTGTGTGAAAATAGATTTAAATTCAAACTTAAAAGACCTTAATACAGATCTTTCGACGCAGTCTTTATGCACAGTGTATACTTTGCTCACAATTTAAAATTAAAATCTCGAAAGATTTTGCGTACAATACAACCAGTAAAAGAAAATGTAACTATTTCTTAAGTTATGGATCTAAAGGAGACAGAAGAAGTACCAGAAAATTCCGACTGCGACCGAACTAGTCTTGGTATTACTGATACTAGTGAATGTGGCACCGACATAGAGGATGAATAAAAAATTTGTTACCTATGTAGATACAATTATGAATCATTATGTAAGACATTATATGATTTAGTAAGATTTAAAACACATATGTAAAATATAAGTTCCGTAAATAAAACTATAATTAATCAAATATATTGTTTTCTGAAAAAAAAATTAGAAAAAAACGAGGGTGATTAGTTTTTATCATGTTTTTTCACAAATCTGAAAAAAAAATTTTTTTCAGTTTGCAACACTATACCGCCCTAATTAAGGACCAGTAAATGGCAACTCGTAGATGTGGTGCCAACGAGCTTTCCCCATTAAATAACGGGTAAAGGGCATGGAGCCGAGTACTTACCCTTTGCCTGATGTCCTTGATGTGAGCTCGCCATGTCAGCTTACAGTCAAGTGTTACACCAAGGTAGCTAGCAGTCGGCGCCCAGGGGATGGTTTTACCTTCGAGCTGAAGTTGCGGGTGTGATAGTTGCTGTCCGCGGCGTCCTAGGCGTCGCGTCAGCATAATCGCTTGCGTTTTGGTGGGGTTTGTACTTATCCGCCATCTTCTGGCTCCTATCGTCTACCGAAGAGCTTCCTGCAGTCGTCTAGTGGCGATGGGTCTGCTGCGGCTGGATGTGAAGTGTAACGTATCGTCGGCATATGTGGCCGTCCGTTTTCATATTTGCAGGTGCTGGAATGTCGGATGTGTACAAGGCATAAAGAAAAGGACCCAGTACAGAGCCCTGTGGTACACCTGCACGAATGCGCCTTTGTATTGACATGGCATCGTCAGCCCTGACGCAGAAGGTGCGCCGCGACAGGTAGCTACGGATCGGTTTCACGTAGGGTCAGGCATGCCCCATTCATATAACTCGTAGAGCAGTTTGGTATGCCACAGTGATTAAAATGCTCAGCTGACGTCGAGCAGGACCATACCACAAAGCTTCTCTCGTTGAAGGTCCTCGTCGCTGTCTCTACAACACGCATCAGGTGCTGCGTAGTGGAGTGCCCTCTATGGAACCCATGTTGATGATCGGGTATGATGCCTGCAACCTGGACGTAGGTGTCAATACGCTTAAGCAGAATTCGCTCTAACAATTTGCTGAGCGCGGATAACAGTCTGTTTGGTCGGTAATGCTGGGGAAAGACTGGATCGTTCCCAGCCTTATGGACTCCAATATCAATGGCATGCTTCCATGGTCTCGAAAAGTCTGGTTTCGCAGAATGGTATTGAAGAGTCGCGCCAAGTAGTTCATAGCTTCAGGTGGTAGATTTCTGAGTGCTCGATTGTACACTTGGTCGAGCGCTGGCGCCTTTAGTGGATGAAGTCCGTCGATGCTGCTAGCTATCTCCTGCGGTCCAATCTTGGTGATGTCATGGTCGTCGTCGACAGAAAAGTACATCCGCAGTTGGCGACGTACTACGGCGATTTGACAGTCGTCAACGTCGTCATCGACAGGCTGGAATTTTTTCTCAAAGCTGTCAGCGAGCGCGTTAGCTTTGTCTTAAGGTAGAAACACAAGACCGCGTTCGCTGAGGAGTGGTGGTGTCAGCTTCTCAGGCGGGTGAGCCACCTAGTTTCGTTCCACATGCTGCCATCGACTGGTTGCACCATTGCAACACGTGCGGACCACTCACGGTTTCGATGTTCTACCATTGCTGCCATCTGATTGAAGAGGCGCCGAGTGGCACAGTTCCTCATTGGTTTCCACTCATTCGCGATCCGATTTTTGTTTCTGATCTGCGCAAGGAGATGCGGTGGAAGCTGGCACGAAAGCTCCATGCGTGGATGAATCAGTGGTGTTTCGACTTTTGTAGCTTCATTTATGGTGTTGGTGAAGAATCTTAGAGCCTCCCCAACATTACCCTCCGCTGTATCCGTTTCCAGTTTTATCGCTTGCCTAAAACGGTCCCAGTCCGTCCTCTTGTAATCAGGAATTGATTGATTCCTTGCCTGCGACTCCCCAACGTCGACCTCAAGTAGCACAAGAGAGTGGTCCGACGATAGTCTCTTAAGGGTTGTTGTCTAAACAAACCCTGTGATTACCTTCTTTACAGCAATGTCAAGAAGATCAGGCCAACTTCCATTTGCAAGATGATGCGTTGGTTCATCAGGTGCCTATACACATAGATTGTGGCAGTACGCTAGTCGTCTTAGGAGGTTTTCAGCCTGATTAGCAGTTCTGCTATGCCAATCCTGGTGCTTCGCATTCATATCTTGGCCAATGAGGATTTTACCAGGAAGTGTGATAAGGGCGGAGATGTCGGTTTCGTCTGTAGGCTACGACGACGGTGATAGCGTCTTAGGATGTTTTCACCTGAACCGTGACAGCCTCTAACTGCTGAAGAGGAGGAAGAGGTACTTCGCAGTGGGGAATACCGCGTTTTATGTACAGCGTGTCAGTATGTGTGTGTGAGCGAGCAATTGTTGCTCATGCGTTATTGAGCAGCTAAGGCGAAGGCTTTGTTGTGTGTCATTGCCTTCAAACTTTACGACCGCTGAACTTTGCTTGTTGGTATGTCATTACTGTCGAGTCAGTATGACGCATTAGAATGCTTTATATTCAATCGTGGCAAACATATCGACTGGGAGAAGGCTTGAGCCAGACATTCTTAATTTAATATATTCTATTACCGAACAATGGAATTAAGATTGTCTGGCGCAAACCTTTTCGCAGGCGATATGTTTACAGCGATAGAATATAAAGCGTTATAATGTATCTTTCTAACACACCGAGTCTGGGGTAGGGCGATATTTCATTACTAAATGGTATTTGGGAGGACGGGTACTGGGTAAATAAAAAGTCTACAACAGTAATCCGACGCTGGAATTTGGAAACATAAATTTTTAACATACTTCCAAAAAAAAGAGGATGTTCTCAATTCGACTGTTTTTGGTGCGTATGTTCAGCGATATCTTCGCCAGTAGTGAATCGATTTTAATGAATTTTTTAAGTGGATAAGGTAAACCTTCAATGTGGTCCGATATAAATTTTATTGAAATACACTCCCGCTACCCCTTTACACCATTTAATTTGCATACAAATCCACATTTTTTTTCATCCGATTTCGATGGAACTCTGCACACACATAATTTTAAAAAAAATGGTGTCAACATTTGTTTTTCATAAATGTTCTTTACACAAAACTAAAGTCGGCACCATTTCACTGATATCAACAAAAGTTTGCATACAGATGTATTTTTTCATGGAGATGATTTCTGACCAAACAATTTAAAAAACCATCCCCTCCCTTTTATCCCATCTGGATAAAACTTTGCACATGTAAACTTTAAAATAAAGAGAAAAGCACTGTCAATACTAGCTTTGCAAAATCCCACCCCCTCTCCCTCTTTCCATACCCTTATTATTAGTTTATAGTCTTTATACCAACCTACAGTCGACACCGTTTGCTCAATCTCCTTGAAACTGTATTTTTTCGTGGCAAAGATTTCTGATCAATAAATCCAAACCCCTTTACATTTTTTAATTTTTGTACAAACCCACATTTTCTATACGATTTAGATAGATCTATGCACACTTATACCTTACAATAAAGATAAAAATACTGCCTTTGCAGAAACACAACCCCTTTCCATCCCATAATTTATCTTAATGTTGTTTTTCAAAAGCTACAGTCCACACCATTTGACCGATCTCCGTGAAAATTGGCATATACATGTATTTTTTTCGTGGAGAAGGTTTATAACAAAAAAATTGAAAAAAAACACCCCCTCTCCCCTTTACACCACTTAATTTTATTACAAAACCACATTTCTATCCGATTTTGATAGAAGTTTGCACATGTATACATTAAAATAAAGAGAAAAATACTGTCAACGTTTATTTTACGTAACCTAAAGCCCTCTTCTCCTTTCCACCTCATTATTTTTTGCAATGTTCTCCATACAAAACTATAGTCGACACCATTTCACTGATGTCAATAAAAATTTGCATAGGGATGTATTTTTTCACGGAAAAGTTTTCTGACCAAAAAAATTAAAAAAGCTGCCCCTCCCCTTCTTCATATCTCTTAAGTTTTATACAACTTTATAGAACTTTCAAATAAACAGAAAATTGCTATTAACATTTGATTTGCAAAAACCCAACCCCTTCCCTCTTTTCACCTCCATAATTTTTGTCAATATTCTTTACATGATGGTACAGTCGACAACGTCTGACCGATCACCATCAAAGTTGGCACATATATGTATTTTTTCGGGGAGAAGGTTTGTGACCAAAACATAAAAAAAACCTCTACTCCCTTACATCCCTTAATTTGTCAGATCTCGATGGAACTTTGCACGCATAAACTCTAAAACAAAGAGAAAAATACTGGTCACATTAGTTTTACAAAAACCCAATCTCCGCCCCGCTTTCCACATCCTTAATTATCGTCAATGATCTTTATACAAAGTTAAAGTTTCTATCCGATTTTGAAGGTAGTATGAACAGGTATACTATAAAACAAACAGAAAAGTACTGTCTATATTTGGTATCCATCACATTTAATTTTTGTCATGTTCTTTATACAAAGCTGTAGTTTCTATCCGAATGTGAAGGAACTTTCTACTCTTATACCTTAAAATATACAGAACAATACTATTTAAATTTGATTTGCTAAAGCAAAACCCCTCTCCTTTCCTACCCCCACCCCTCTCAATTTCCAATATTCTTTATAGACTCCCACAGTTTCTAACAGGTTTCGATAGAACATTGCACACTTATACTTTAAAACAAAGAGAAACATTTTGTCTATATTCTTTTTACAAAACCCAAGCTATAAATTCCTTTTCCTCCATTTAATGTTTGCAAATATTCTTCATACAAATCTACTTTGCACACATATACTTTAATACAAATCGAAAAATACTGCCTACATTATTTTACCAAAACCAAACAACCTTTTCCCTTTACACCTGCTTGGTTGTTTTTTATACAATTTATATCCGATATTGATGGAAATATGCATACATATACTTTAAATCGAACAGAAAAAGACCTTCTACATTTTTTATACAAAATTCCAATCCTTTCCCCCCTATTAATTTCCATTGTTCTTTATTGAACCCACAGCTTTAAATCCATCAAAATCAATGCAGCTGTTTTTAAGTTATGCCAGAATATTAACAAAATAAATGTGTCCTAATGTCTCAACATATATATCAGATTTTAACTTGGACCCCAAGCTTTCACGTTTTGAAAACTTATTAAAAATTAATATTTTCTGCGTGATACCGGAACAAAGAGATATATTCCAGATACAGTTTAATATATGTGGTATGTATTAATGCCCAGATGGTACATGTTTCGATTATTGAGCAATAACTTTAACAAATGTTATGATTAGGTTAAAACCCAGCCTGGTCCAAAATATAAACTGACATTCCTTATCACAGCACAAATTCACCCCGTTTTTGGCATTGTTGGCGTATATCAATGTTTATTTTACTTCTGGAAATGAATATTGACAAAGTAATGAAACTTGACACACACTATAAACACGGTACACATCGCAAATATGTTCGGGTTAATCAATCCTAATTTGACTAGATAACGCCGGATACTCTGCTAGTATATATATATATATATTGAAATATCAGTCCTTGATTCGAGGATTGCGAAAACTCGAAATTCTGATATCCATGTTCTAGTAGATTCATTCTAATATTTAGCCGATTTTGAATTAGGTCTCAGTTTGTTAGGATCGTATCGCAGAATCATTAACAAAATCACTTGGCAAAGACACGTGTCGCCGGCCACATAATAACTCCAGCTGAATTCACTGACCCGCATTCTATTCTCGGGTCAATGAACCCAATATATTAGCGTTTTTGCATGTTTATTCCGCAATCCGAAGGGTGATTGGATCCACCAAAAGGAAGCGTACTGAGCCATTGCATCAGAGGTAGGACGGTCAATTCCTTTCCTCTGCGACCACGGAACAACCAAGAGTAGCTCATATGATCTAACACAAATCTTAAATATTCCTACCGCCAGCGGAATTTGAACTCAGGGCTGGAGCCAGAATTTTTTGAAAACAAGTGCCTTAACCACTGAGCTAATAGAAAGTTCTTAAATCAAAACAGTTGTTCCATATTTAAAATATAAACCAAACTGTAATACCACTAAAAATTTAATAATAAAATCATTGTTTCAAAAAAAATTAAAATAACTTTATACCTTGCGTAGACGAAAATAAATATAAATGGACAATATTTTACTTTACTATTATTGGAATTTTTACACTAATCAGTTATGGTTGGAGGCAGTGCCAGCAAAATCAATAATAAGGGATGACATTAATAAATAAAAATCATGTTACTACTTACCTATGATTAATACCAAAAACACGCTTCAATAAAAATAAAACATACAAATGATATACATATGTTAGACTAACTGTAAAGCGTTTACCGCATGATTATCCTACCAACTGACAATATAGCACCAGAGATTTGCATCGACCACCAACGAGGCCAAGCCACATATTAAAATACCGTCTAATTTGTTCCCCTAGCTATCTCCATCAAAAACAATATTTGATTCACTACATGCTATACAATATTCGGAATTTTCGTTCGTGTCACCTCGAACAACAAATAAAGTAAAAATAATTCATTCCTGGCGATGTATCGTTAAAGCTGGCACCGACTCCAAAAATAACTGATTCATGTAAAATTTTTAATAATAGTAATGTAAAATATCAGCGAGTTAGATTTATTTTGATCTAAGCAAGGTATAAAGTTATTTTAAAATATTTGTGTGTTCTTTTTGAAGGTGGTATTTATTTTTTTATAAACATTTTTTTATATAAAAATAAGAAAGGAATCGAACCTCACAAACAAGGCGACAAAATGTCATAATATTGCTAAACAGAAGTACCCACAGTTATTTGGATGATACTACATTGGAAAGGTGCGAATAGAACATTTAATTTTATTTATAAAATGAAGTATTGAACAAATACAGAGTAATAACTATTGGAAAATATTGGAGAAAAATATTCAATTGAAGTAAAGTGAAGAGAATAACGGAATAATGTTCTAAAGGAAAAGTTAACTAATGAAAAAAATAGTAATAGTAGGAACTAATAACACAAGTAAAAAGTATGTACTAGATTTATGAAGGTAGGTAAGCTGTCGAATCACTACGCAAGTGTAAAGATTGTTATAACACCTAAATTTTATGCAGAACCTGTAAAGATAATAATAATGAGTAATAATTGAGTAATATGTGCAATTTTGTACTGATCGTTAGTATTCATGTGTTGCTACATAAAAATAAAATAAATATCGTTCCTACAAATATCATGATGTTAGTTGTCACGGATCGGATTTGACTTTTTAAGTATAAAGATAATGGTTACCTCTGGCTAGTGTACAAAGATACTAATTATTAGCTGTTACCGTATGTGAATAAAAAATGACGGAAATACAAGAAAAAATCTGGGGGAAGATGTTTTAAATAATCATAAAAGTAGTTTGAATGATAATTAAATAGCGATAAATAATTATAGCTTAACATCTTCGGAAGAAGGGGATTACTAACATGACCGGATAGAATAAGGGCTATAGGAAAATAAACAAAGGAACGGGTAACAGATACCAGTAACATTGTGAATATGACAAAATTCTTCTCAGGTATTCTGCTGGATCATTTCTTCTTGCCACAACGTTTCGTCAGCAATCTCGGCTGAATTCATCAGGTGAGATGTCATATCGAAATTACCATTGCAACGATACAGCACCGACTGTGAATACCTCCATCCATCCATCCATGATTTGTCGCAGATATAAGCTGCATGTCGTCCTTAGCACCAGGGTATCCTATGGCTAATATCTATGTATGAATTAAGAAGCTGACCCTTTCTTTCATATATGGTACATTTGTTCTCTCTGCTATATACTTTGATTAATTCCTATAAATTTAATTCCCTTTACTCCCGTTTCTGCTGCTGAATGATAATTATATTGGATATGTAATACATTAATTTTATTTTCAACTCTTCTTCTTTTAAATTACCAATAATTATGAGGGATGTTTGATCTGATTCACCCTATTAATGCTTACAATTTTTCTGTTCCCCTATGACTTCTTAATTAATTTAGCTGTATATGCCATATACATGTGCTGTTACGCGCCTTTGCTGCGCGTTTATACTACAAACTTTGAGTTCTGACGTCACACTTATTGTTTCGTTGATTTTTACTTTAACCCTGAACGCCAAAGAACTCTCCACAGTTCGATACTTCCCACATAAACGCTCACGTTTATTGATGCCCCCTTCTTTTTGAGTAACCATTCCCGGTTCACGTCTTCATTATATTAACGTCACAACTCTTCGTGACACCTTGTATCACGGTACACGTTACTTCGTTTCTGCTGACGAACCTTCCCCTTTACTTCTTCACTTTTCTCCTTGCTGTACGTCGCTCTTGCACACGATATTAATTATCTTCCCCTTTTCTTCAACCATACCTGGTTCTTCGTGACGCATTTCCCCTGCACAGCTTAACAGTACGGAGTTCTTTTGCCCCCTACTTTTATTCATAACCACCCCAGGTTCTTCACACATTACCTTGTATGGATTAACATTAAGGAGTTCCTCGACCCCTTAATACTCCTCTTAATGTAATCTTCTCGCCTGCCTCATTGTAATCTCGGTAACACCCTTCCACTTAGAGATTTTTGCTTACCTCCCTTCCATTACACGATACTGCAGTCTTATACAGTACCTTTATTTTACCATTCATTTACTTGTGACGACTTCCAATCGTCTTGCGCTAGTTGCCTCGTAACCTCCACCTTGTTACTATTACTTCGATTCACATAATCTCTCTATATCTTCTGCGCAGCACTGGTTCCGCCTTTTGACCAAAATTTCCTGTATCTTGCGACTCTAATGTAGCTGTTTTCCCTATCAGGAAAAAATGTGGAATACCTTCAGTAAACTGCTGCTCCTATATATTTCGAATAACGACCCTTTCGTCATACAAATCATTCTACCCGTTATATCTTACGTAATATACTACCTCCCTCTCTACTTCTTATCTCCGATAACATTGCTTCACTCATTCTACCTTTCACTTTTAACAATATTTTCCGTCAGCATAGGGACACGAAGAACACTGATGCCATGCTAACATTGGCGACACCTAGTCATTTTTTTCCATTTTCCTCGCAATCCTCTTCAATTCTCTCCTCCCCCGGCGACATCCTTTATATCCTTTATTTATCTTCAATTTTCGCCTCTCCTAGGCACTCTATTCCAATTTTCCGCCTGCCTTGGCGACTTTATTTAATCCCTTCATGTTTGTTTTTAACCTCGCTAGCACCCTCGCTAATTTTCGGAAGGTATTTACCCGTTTTTCGTGTATCATGGAAACCATTATTAGACCATTCCTTATAATCTTCTAGCTACTTCTTTTTACCACCTAGCATTCACTCGTTCCACATCTTAGGAATGTTACCTCTAGAATATCTAATATCATTAATCATTGGCCCTAACTATTTTTGTTATACATTATGATTACATTTGTGGCTCGCGATACTGTAGCTACCTATAACTTAATTTATATTACTGCCCTTTACTTGCATACTCCCATATTGAACTCACTTTCATTTATTGATAATCTCATTTAATATACACTAGCTGACCCGGCAATGCTTCACTATTGCTGGACTTGAGTAGGCACATAGATTAAATGAAAAAATATTTACATATAAATTTTAAACTGCTGTTTCATTCATTTTCAGTTGGAAAGTGTGAGAGGGGATGCGCTTTGGAAAACATATGCAGGCAGTATTTTTCTGTTTGTTTCAAAGTATAAGTGTGCAAATTCCCATTGAAATCTGATGAAATATGTGGTTTTGTCTAAATTATGGGGAGGAGGGGTGGGTTTTTTAAAAAAATTTTTGACAGGAACCTTCTCCGTCATCCCGTCGACAACTCACCAAAGCTGGCCCAGGCCGTATTTCAACCATAATAACATTCAGTAGGAGAAAGTAAAACATGTATAGGTAATTTCCACCGCGAATATATAGTGGTATTGGGAATTTTTATTCAGGTCCAGGCCGGATCTCACACTAACCTCCTCACTTTTGACATACAATATGTCGAGAACTAAGCTAGATATCAAGAAAATGTACCATTTGTTTTTGATTTGTCTCGTCGAGTTACATTATGGGGAAGAGGGGTGGGTTTTAAATATTTGTTTTTTGACAGGAACCATTTTCGACATCCCCTCGACAATTCACCACAGCTTCGCCGTAATCGGACGAACGGTTTGCAGGTTTGTTTAAATTATGGGGTGTTATGGGGAAGAGGGGGTAATTAAGGTGGTGTAAAGAGAGGAGAGGGATTGGGTTTTTTTGTGAAATTAATGCGTACAGTATTTCTCTCTCTTTTTTTAAGAATAAGTGTACAAATTCTTATCTAAATCGGATAAAAAATGTGGTTCGCCTAAATTAAGGGGTGAAAACGTAATGGGGTTGGAAAGGTGGAGAGGGGATGAATCTTCGGAAACCATGCGTAGGCAGTATTTTTCTGTTTGTTTTAACGTATAAGTGTACAAATTCTTATCTAAATCGGATAAAAAATGTGGTTTGCCTAAATTATGGGGTAAAAACGTAATGGGGTTGGAAAGGGGGAGAGGGGATGAATATTCGGAAACCATACGCAGGCAGTATTTTTCTGTTTGTTTTAAAGTATAAGTGTACAAATTCTTATCTAAATCCGATAAAAAATGTGGTTTGCCTAAATTATGGCGTGAAAACGTAATGGGGTTGGAAAGGGGGACAGGGGATGAATATTCGGAAACCATACGTAGGCAGTATTTTTCTGTTAGTTTTAAAGTATAAGTGTACAAATTCTTATCTAAATCGGATAAAAAATGTGGTTTGCCTAAATAATGGGGTGAAAAAGGTAATGGGGTTGGAAAGGGGGAGAGGGGATGAATATTCGGAAACCATACGTAGGCAGTATTTTTCAGTTTGTTTTAAAGTATAAGTGTACAAATTTTATCTAAATCGGATAAAAAATGTGGTTTGCCTAAATTATGGGGTGAAAACGTAATGGGGTTGAAAAGGGGGAGAGGGGATTAATATTAGGAAACCATACGTAGGCAGTATTTTTCTGTTTGTTTCAAAGTATAAGTATACAAATTTTTATCTAAATCGGATATAAAATGTGGTTTGCCTAAATTATGGGGTGCAAAGGTAATGGGGTTGGAAAGGGGGAGAGGGGATGAATATTCGGAAACCATACGCAGGCAGTATTTTTCTGTTTGTTTTAAAGTATAAGTGTACAAATTCTTATCTAAATCCGATAAAAAATGTGGTTTGCCTAAATTATGGGGTGAAAACCTAATGGGGTTGGAAAGGGGGACAGGGGATGAATATTCGGAAACCATACGTAGGCAGTATTTTTCTGTTACTTTTAAAGTATAAGTGTACAAATTCTTATCTAAATCCGATAAAAAATGTGGTTTGCCTAAATTATGGGGTGAAAAGGTAATGGGGTTGGAAAGGGGGAGAGGGGATGAATATTCGGAAACCATACGTAGGCAGTATTTTTCTGTTAGTTTTAAAGTATAAGTGTACAAATTCTTATCCAAATCGGATAAAAAATGTGGTTTGCCTAAATTATGGGGTAAAAACGTAATGGGGTTGGAAAGGGGAGAGGGGATGAATATTCGGAAACCATACGTAGGCTGTATTTTTCTGTTTGTTTTAAAGTATAAGTGTACAAATTCTTATCTAAATCGGATAAGAAATGTGGTTTGCCTAAATTATGGGGTGAAAACGTAATGGGGTTGGAAAGGGGAGAGGGGATGAATATTCGGAAACCATACGTAGGCTGTATTTTTCTGTTTGTTTTAAAGTATAAGTGTACAAATTCTTATCTAAATCCGATAAAAAATGTGGTTTGCCTAAATTATGGGGTGAAAACGTAATGGGGTTGGAAAGAGGGAGAGGGGATGAATATTCGGGAACCATACGTAGGCAGTATTTTTCTGTTTGTTTTAAAGTAAAAGTGTACAAATTCTTATCTAAATCGGATAAAAAATGTGGTTTGCCTAAATTATGGGGTGAAAACGTAATGGGGTTGGAAAGGGGGAGAGGGGATGAATATTCGGGAACCATATGTTGGCAGTATTTTTCTGTTTATTTTAAAGTATAAGTGTACAAATTCCTATCTAAATCGGATAAAAAATGTGGTATTGCCTAAAGTATGGGGGTGGATATGGGGCGAGGGGATTAATATTCGGAAACCGTATGTAGGCAGTATTTTTCTGTTTGTTTTAAAGTATAAGTGTACAAATTCCTATCTAAATCGGATAAAAAATGTGGTTTTGCCTAAACTATGGGGTGTTATGGGGAATAGGGGGCGACTTTTTGGAATTTTTTTTTCGCAGGAACCTTCGCAGGCGCACACTCGAAAACTCTCCAAAGTTTCTTTGCAATCTGATAAATGGTACAGGAACGCATAGAAGACGAACATACAAACAAACAAACATTGATTTTTATATATAAGATTCGCTCTCTCGTATTCTCTTATACTCGCATTTCTTGATCTTTTAATCATCGTCCCATATTATTCTGTAGTTTCATTTATAACATGTTTATTCAAATAATTTGATTCTTATATCTTCAAGTCTTAAACTTAATCAAATAACTCCCGAACGATAATCTTTACAATAGTTGAACACTCTTTCAGCAATATTTTAGTTACAAACATGCGATACTTCGGGTAACTACAATTTGAAATTTCTCAATTCATCATTCATTAGATTTTTAAACTCTGGTCTCTCATAAATTTCCCTATTTTAAACGCTCCAAAATTAACTTTCTCAATTGACACGTTCATTTGTATTACATTGCACTTGAAGCTCTTCACTTAACTGACATTAAAATTTCATTTAGATTACTATCACGAGTTTATTTCTTAGTATTAACTAACATTCTGGTTTCCATTTGATTTTTACCTTTATCCATTCTGAATTTTATCTATTTGTCTATTTGTTATTAAAGAAACTCTTATGTTATTACACACAAGTGAATGAAGCCACGGGTAGCTAGAATGCCTTAATTGGCCGTGGTCCTCATACTTCTGCAATAATCATTCTAACTCCAATTACTTCCATTTCTTTGCACACTTCCGTTTAATCATTTATAAAGATTGCCGTTCCTAACCGTTCTTCTTTTAATATTACAATATTAATTAATGGGCACTGCTCAACCACATTTAATTACTGATAATTACGATTACACTTCTACTCAACAGCTAAAATTTGGTTCAATAACCAAGTAATTACTCCCTCTTAACTTATTATATTAGTTCGAACATTCTTTGAACTTGTAACTTATAATATTGTGACATCACAAAAAATTTCATTCTAGCTAACTTCACTTCTCCTTCAGCTATTCATTCAGAATTACAGAATAAATACATTTTGTCTTTCAAAATTTCTACTATAATCCTGTGTTGTTGTAGACCATTTTTTCCGCAGTTGCTCAGTAAATTAAATGATAAAATAACACCAATGCAACTATTTTTGTAGCTTTAATGCCGTACGCATTTCGCCTCTCATCAGCGGCGAATCTATTTTATAATTTTACATTGCGTATTACAAACTTATTCTATGAAATTTAACCAAATACTAATTTTGAAACGTTTTCTGATTATTTACAAGTTACTAATTACATTAGTGGTTTCCAGGTTCGTAACCATACATCTCCGCTTTTTCTCCAAAGCATGTTTCCGCTAAAGCAATTCGACTTGGCAGCTGCATACTGGATGTAGCGTATATTCCAACTCACTTATTTACGGTTGCCATCTTGTTTTCTTAATGTCACAGTTGGTGGTGCGCTGACAGTGCCAGTTTTGAAATTGCGAGGGAGCGTGATGTTATACTATTTTGTTTCTAATTTGCTGTAAGTTTTTCTGTAGGGTTAACTTATGTATACCAGTTTGAACAGCGTTGTGTTTGTTAGGTTTATGTGATCATTCAGTACCTGCTTGCCATTTTTTATTGCTTTTTGAATTTGGTAGTTTTCTTGTAGAGTGACGGTATTGTGTCTGTGATTGTTGATTGTGAGGATATGCATGTTTGTCTTAATGCCTGTTGGTAAGTGATCATTTTCTATAAGATGTTCAGCGAATTTAGGGTGGTTGCGTGGGCCTCACAATAACCGGCGGCTGTGTAGCGCAAATAAAAACACTTTATAACCGGAAAATCCGCGCACAAATACTGGTGGTGGGGGTGGCACGATCCGACGACGGAGCGTACCACCCCCACCACCACTATCGGAGCGCCGTTGCGGCAGTGTAGGGGATGGGTCGAAGGGTATAAATACTGCCCCGGCAGGTCCGGCCCGGCAGTCGTTTCCTGGACCTATAATATTGTCTTTGTCCTGGACTGCGCTCCTCACGCCGGTCATCAGACGCAACCTGAAGATGATGGCATGTTACGCCGTCGAAAATTCGTTCAACTACGATCAAATGATACGGCTGCATGCCCAAGAGATCTTCAAGCAATTGCAAGGTTTGTGGTTTTTTTTTTTTTTTTAAAAAAACTTCTTTACTTCTCTTTTTAACATCGAGGTCTTTAGTGACGGGAAAGGATGGGGGGCAAGAATGGGGGCAAGGAATGGGAAGGAATTCGGCCATGGCCTTTTTGAAGGAAGCATCCCGGCATTTGCCTGGAGTGATTTGGGGAAACCATGGAAAACCCAAATCTAGATGCCCGGACGGGGATTCGAATCGCCGTCCTCCCGAATGCGAGGCGAGAACGCTTGTGGTTTGCAATAGGATGAAATATGAAGCGTCTCATTTGTATCAATTTTTAATTTGTTTAGTGTAATAGGTGCGTAACAAAAGTCAACGCCAGTGAAGCAGTTTATTAATATCTCTGTTATATGTGTTGCTGCTCTGACCTGTCTCACACGCGGGACTTTCACAGTTATTAATTTTGTCCTTTAGGAGTAAAATTCAGAAAAAATTTGTTCTTAATGTATAATGTTGCCTGCTTGGATTGATGTTTTAAATGATACGTCATTATCGATTTCGGTTAGGATTGGAGGGAAATAAATGGCTCGAAACAAAAAAAGGGTTGAATTCCAAAAAATTCCTATCTTAATATGTGATGACACTCAAGCTGAGATCTTAATATTTAAAATGATGCTTCCTTTATCGATTTCGGTTAGATATTCAGGGAGATAAATTGCTTGTGACACAAAAAACAGCATTTTAGAAATATTGATATTTTTGCTTCTTAAGAGTCAAATTTGGAAAAATTATTTTCTTAAAATATGATGTGACAAAAGAGAACACCTTAATCTTTAAAATAATACCTCATTTATCGATTTCGGTTCGGTATGAACAGAGATAATTGCTTGTGACAAGATAATCACCTTTTAAAAAAAATATATCCTAGATGACCAATGCGAAACTTTCGCCAATACAATGAATAGTGAGGTTGGTGGTTTGTAAGAGAATAAAAAAAGAACCGCCTCATTTGAAGCAATTGATTATTTGCTTAGTGCGATATGTATGAAACAATTAGGAAAACTTTTAGACGTGTAAAACATATGTACGACAAACTGTCACTGATCTTAATGAAACACATCCATATCACTGTGATATGTTTTGCTGCGATCATTGCACGCGAAAATAATGTTTATATAGGAACTGTAAAGCAAAATAGAAATGTTTTCATAGCTGAGAAAAAAATAATCGAAAACTACTTATTGAATAGAAAGTTTATTAATCTGTAATATGTGGTGCAGCTCTCTATCTGTAACGCGCTCCGTTTTTGTCGATACTGACCGTGGTGGGTGAACGGTTAATGTTCTGGCCTCGCATTCGGGAGGACGCGGGTTCGAATCCCCGTCCGGGCATCCAGATTTGGGTTTTCCATGGTTTTCCCAAATCACTCCAGGCGAATGCCGGGACGCTTCCTTCAAAAAGGCCATGGCCGAATTCCATCCCGTTCCCTGTCCCCATCCCCATACCGCCTCTAATGACCCTAGCCGTCAACGAGGCGTAATGCCATAAGTAAAAAAAAAAAAAAACCCTTTCTCGACGCCAGGGAAGCAGTTTATTAATATCTCTTTGATACATGCCACTGCTATCTAGTGGCTCTGCTCTGAACTGTCTCATTCGTACGACCTTCAAAGTCACTACTTTTATCCTTTAAGTGTCAAATTCTGAAATTATCGATTTCAGTTAGGTATGCCTTGTGACAAAAAAAAACACCTTTTGGAAATAGTATATATGATGATAACTGACTGTGTTACGTGCATTTGTACATGCTGGCGTAGGGGAGGGGGGAGAGGGCAAGCGGGTCATATGTACCCGGGCGCACCCGGCTGATGGGGGCCCAATCACCGATTGTAGGGGCCCCCCACTCAACAAGTTGTAGAGCTAAAAAAAAAAGGGGGTCACCCATTTTGTGTGAGGGAG
Source organism: Vandiemenella viatica (assembly GCA_031002005.1). NCBI lineage: Eukaryota > Metazoa > Arthropoda > Insecta > Orthoptera > Morabidae > Vandiemenella > Vandiemenella viatica. The sequence continues at coordinate 272,224,398 of CM061920.1, forward strand.
GGCCCTAACCGATGTATTGGCCAAGGACCCGCAACTGGTTACGTGACTGCTAAGAACTACCCCGGGCCACAAAATCCTAGCGCCGGCCCTGTGTACATGCGACTTTATAATTTTTTTAAGGTTATGAACTGATTTGTATTTTCTGCTCCGTCACTATTAGTCTATCAAGTGCATCTATTTTTGCCCCATTTGAATTGAACACACCATCGAATATGCCAAAAGGTCTTTCTTTGATGTCTGAAAAGCAATGTATGTGATTTAGGTAAGAAACAAAGAGTACACTATCATCTACAAAGTAGGACACTTTTTGATGTTAATGAAATCCGAATTGATAATGACTATTTTCAAAGGAACTTTTCATTTTGTGGCGAGTTACAATAAAGTGGATAGTACAAAAACTTTCTCCATGAAAAAATACATATATGTGCTAATTTTCATGGTGATCAGTGAAACGGTGTCGACATCTATTAATCTCGAACGAATATACCAACATCCATTGTACAATACATAACAGACATAGTGGGTCTATAATAATTCCTTAAACTTGCAAATTGATATATAAAGTACTACGAGAGGAATATTTGAGGGTAAGTAATATTTACCAGATTACTTTTGGCATTATTTATTATTATATTAAAAGCCTTAAACTAAATTTTTAATACATAGTATTTAATTAAATTCAGAGCTTAAATTATAATACTCCCGCATTTCATTGTTACTATTTTGAATGGTTTCAATATTATGAATTTCGTTTACTTCAGGAGTATTTGATGATTTTGAGAGGATTACTAATGGAGTAGCAGAGGACGAAGGGTTGAGGTCGATTAGATCAGTATGCTCAGTTAATTTGTTCATCAATGCCTTGTTAATAACTTTGGTGAGCAAGGATTCTGCAAACATTCTTTGTTCTAGATTTACAACTTTATCTAATTTTGTACCTATATTAGCCGAAAGCTTCAGCATCTCCCAACTTAGCATTCAGAACTTCAGTGCATTTTGCCATGAACAGTTTCGTTCTTATTCTCCTTTTTTTTTTCTCTTCTTGCAAACGTGGTCATCATGACGAGTTTCCTTTCCACATTTTGATACCCATTTGTCCTCTATGCCGTGAAAAATATTATCAAACTTATAGGAGAAATAAATTTTACTAAGTCATAAATTGACTAGTTGTAGATTTATGTATTTAACGACTAAATAATTGCTTAGCAATTACAAAACAATACACAAGAAATAATGAAGTCCATTTCCTTTTTTCAGTTCCCCAAAACTAAAGAAGAATGGAAGATGATTGCCAATCGTTTTGAATCTCTATGGCAATTTCCTAATTGTGGAGGCGCTGTAGACGGCAAACATATCAGAATAACATGTCCCGCCAAGTCCGGAGCTCTCTACTACAATTATAAAAAGTTTTACAGCATCGTACTGATGGGTATAGTTAATGCAGATTATGAATTTGTATACGTGAATGTTGGAAAAGCGGAAGAAACTTGGATGGTGGTATTATTGAATATACAACTTTTTATGATAAACTACAAAATATAATCAGTTGAACTTGCCAGAACCGAGAGAAAATACAGGCCAACTGAATTTTGTATTTGTGGGTGACGAAGCATTTCGTCTTGACAAACATATGCGGAAACCATACAGTCAATCAGAACTTAATTACGAAAGGAGAATATTTAATTATCGTTTAGCAAGGGCTAGGAATGTGATAAAAATACTTTTGGCATTATTTCTTCTAGATTTAGGCTTTTGCATACTGCCATTAACATTAGGCCTAAACCTGAAAACACAACATTCGTATTGATGGCTATTTGTGTTTTAAATAACTTTCTACGGAGGAAAGGTAAAACGTATTTTAATCACAGGGTTCGGAGGACGACCAAATGCACGAAATAAGAGAAGATGGGGACTGGTGCAACAATAGTATTGAATTACTTGGACTGAACGCTGTTCATTGCAGTAATACAACTGTGGAAGAGGAAATCAACCGAGAACGACATCTTCAATATTTCAATGGGAAGGGAAGGATCCCTTGGCAATCAGAAATAATAACAAGTGACAAGGCATAAAATATTTTTAACTCCCAGACAACTGTTAGTCACTTTTATGTACTGTGAAAGAAAATAAATGTTTTTAAAATAAATTCTCAATAAATTTACCTCTGCCAGATTCATTCTTTCATTAATAGATGTAGCAACTTCCGGGTCTGATTCTTCATTTTCAGGTGTGGGCTCTATATTTCTGATACTGTTGGTAGGAGTTTCTTGATCTAGCGGGAGGCGCATGCTGTGGAAATACCATAACTGTGTCTTGTAAACATCATCGGTTCCTCTTCCTGAACGTTAGAACTTTTTAATCTAGAAGTAATTAAAACTTATAAAATTTTCAGTACACTAAGCATAACCAACTGTAACAAAGTGTACAGTATAATACATAGGCCTACCTTCTTTAATTCTTTTCTGAAAGATCCTCTCACAGACTGTATCTTGGATTTAACCATCATTGTATCCGCGTCCTGGTCATATTTCTTCCCGACTTTGATTAGAGCCTCATATCCTTTTCTCTTCAAATTTCTATTAGTGTACAACTCTTTGTTTTTAATTTGCCACAGCGCCGGATGGGCCTTGTATGTTTCAATGAACTCTTTTATAATGCCCTTTGGCACGTTTCGGATGTCACTAAACTCCTTTTTCTTCTTCAAGATTATCATCATGAAATGACTCTGCGTAATCTTCCATATCACTCAAAGGAAAAAAAAAAAAAAAAAAACCTTGCCAGAGTGAAAATACGGACGGAAAGAATGCACGACTTGAGAAGGGCACAAACTCTACACTGAAACAACAATTAGGAACCTGGCGGGACCAGCTGTAAGGATTTCTCATATGGTTGCGGCATCCCTTTTAAACGCTAACATACTTTCTTTCCTGACGGATTCGCCGACGGAACGAACTGTAGGGATTCGGCAAATGATGTGCGTCATCTCTCTTACGCACTAACTTACATGCCTTCTATACGGATTCGCCTTTCTTCAAGGAAAGAACGCTAGTGTATGGGGGGATAATCTAACATGAGACAAAAGATTGTAGAAAGCATTTGAAATGTGGTGCTGTAGAAGGATACTAAAAATTAAGTGGATGGGTAAAGTACAAAATGAACGAGATTTGGAAATAATGGGGGAGGAAAGAAGTTCGTGGAAGTCTTTCAGAAAGAAGAGACAGGATGGTAGATCATTTTTGGAGACATACAGGATTGGTTAATTTTTTAGTGGAGGGTACAGTCGAAGGTAAGAACTAGAGAGGAAGACAAAGATTAGAATATATGAAGCAGTTAATTGAGTATGTGGTTTGTAAGGGGTAAGTTGAGATTAAAAGGCTAGCGCAAGATAGGAAGGGGAAGGGATGGAGGACTGTATCAAACCAGTTGAGAGACTGATGACAGCAAAAAAAAAAAAAAAAAAAACCTGGAGTTTTCCACCGTGCACTATGTTGATTGAATATCAGTAGCTATGTGAATGTGGTTGACACGATATAAAAATAGACGTGTGTCCCTATATTTCACTGTGCAGCAAAAAATTCCCCTAGTGCAGGCCACTGGTGTTTGTGTGTGGTAGTAGCCTGAATCTCCCAACGTGCACCATGGTGTTTGCACGTCGGTAGCTATGAGGGTGTTGGAGACATGGTGTTTGAAATTGGTTGACGGAAGGAATTTCCATATTTCGATGAAAGACTTGCGTGTCCTTATATTTCATTTTCTATCCACAACTATACGACTATAGCGCAGACTACTGGTGTTTGTGTATGATAGTAGCTCTGAGTCTCCCATCGTGCACTCTGGTGGTTGCATGTCGGAAGCTGTGGGGATTTCGGAGACATCGAGGCTGAAAATGGTAGATTGAAGGTATTTTGTTATTTGGACCGAAGAATTGTGTGTCCTTATATTTCACTTTGCAACCAACTACATATCACTGGTGTTTGTGTATGGTAGTGACCTCGGGTCTCCCATCGCGCACTATGGTGATTAGATGCCGGTAGCCGCGGTTGAGTGGGAAATATGGTGGTTTAAAGTGGTCGATATAGGACATTTTCCTATTTCTACTGAAGACATGCGTGTTCCTATATTTAATTTTGCAGCCATAAATACCCTGCGCATATCACTTGTGTGTGTATATGTGTTATTAGCCTTGAGTCTCCCACCGTGCATCATGCTAGTTGCATGATAGTAGCTATAAATCAAAATTCTTTACAAACACGAACGAAGTCGTGGGCACCAGCTAGTAAAAGCAAATAATTTGTTTTTATTACTTTTGCGTGATATTATGTCCATCACTGGAATTAAATGCATGATCCCATAATGTAGTGTTCTTCTAACTTTTGAATATGCGACCCCTTAAAAAAATTTAAAAATGGGCCTCACCCCTTCTCTCTCCCCAGGTTCGTAATAAAACTTTGACGATCTTCCAGGTTTGTAACAAAACTACGTATTTAAATTTCTTTCTATTGAGACTATACGTACTGATCGAGAAATCAAAGTGTTGTGCAACCAGACCGGTCACTGCGGGTAGTGATACATTCTTCGCGCGGTGGCGCCGCGAAGACGAAAGGGTGGGGTCAGAGGCCGCATAGTAACAGTTCGTTTTCGTTCCTTGAAGTCATTTGCCTCAGTACGCCAGCGAGTACGGACCATGGAGGGAGGAATATATGAAGACTAAATAACGTCAAATAGGTGAAACCTCATATAAAAAGTCTCCTACTGCGCATGCGCTACGGCCACTGACGGCCATATGAATCACCCCAATACATTGAGCTGTTTGCACTGTGTATGCTGCTGTGAACATTTCATTTTCTAATATTTCAAAGTTTTTTATAATGCCAAGTTGTGTTGCATACAGTTGCACAAACAGACAAGATAGGGAACAACCTGGAATAACGTTTCGTAACTAAATCACATTGTAATTATTGTTCTTGAAGTTTTTGAGAGATAACTGCAAGATTAGAGTCTATCGCTATAAATTTATTCATTGCTCTCAATAGGATGATATCGTTCTCAAATGTTTGTTGGTGTAATGTAGACAATCAGCATATGTTACTACTTTGTACCTAACAGGCTAGCCTTATTGTAAACAAGTATTGAAAGTCTCTAATTTAAGCGGGTCAAGTTTACATCGAGATACAGTGAATGTGCATACTTTAGTTAACTTTCAGTTTACATTGAAAGTGTACGATGAAATTAATTTTGATAATTTGTGCTGTGTGAACTGCTAAACTTGATGAAGCAGACGTTATTATTACCCGAACTGTAGTTCGCGATGCATTTCATGTGTTTAAATCTGTCCACATAGTTTGATTTTGTAGTGGCAATATTAATGGAAATGTGAGTTGCTGAAATGCGGCGTGTACCAGAAGGGTACAAACAATTTATTTATTATTAGTTGTTACTAATTTCATGAGCACTATGTTAGTAACACAATGTGTATCGCGATGTAAACTGCTCCCATCTAAGCTTCTGACTTTTGATGTATGGTAAGAAGGTAAATCAAATGATGTTGCTAGCAAAGTTACATAGGCCACTAACAGTACATAACCTAACCGCCCCAATTTGGAGACAGAATATCTCGAGAACTAAGCGAGATATCGAAAATATATATTCTTCACTTTCGAGTTATTTTGTCGTGTTCTATAAGACTTTGACCTTAGGGAAATTAGTCTTCTGAATTTCAACGCGAAACTCCTCTCTCTTGAGACAGTATATCTTAAGAACTAAGCACGATATCAAAAAATTTTATTCTTCATTTTTGATCTGTCTCGTCGAGTTACATAATGATCCATCATTAAATTGCGGTGCCACGATTGTCTTATGATTCCCTTGAGGTTTTTGTGTCTTTTCCCCGTGTTTCTTCGGCCAAGCAATATGGCGGCCTCCCACCCCACTTCTCTCTACCCGGTTTCACTGCGTTGTGAAGGTCCCTTGCGTCGTCTCCATATATTCCTTCCTCCATGGTACGGACGAGTTTCGCTGCGAGCGAGAATAAAATGGAGAAGTTCGTCAAAACATTTGCGAAGCCCTCCACGTCTGCTACAAATGACGGAGGCGGAAGCAAATCAAAACCGAAAAAAAATAGAATTTATGATAACAATTACATGAAATATGGTTTTATGTTCACGAATAATAAGCCTCTATGTATAATTTTTGGCGAAGTATTATAAATTAAAAGATTGAAACCATCGAAGCTTACTTATCACCTTTCAACTAAACTTCCAAAGGAAGCTGATAAACCTTTGTATTTCTTCGAATGAAAGCTGTAATCCGTTAACCAGCAACAAACTGCTATGATTCAGGTAATAAAGTCAGAACCTCTCATTATTTGTTGATTAAAAATAATATTATGGTTTTGCCTGAAAATTATGTCGAGTGGTATTTATAATGATACCACGTATTAACCGGGTGAAATTGTGCTCTTAATGTGGTAATATTATTTTATTGATTGTTTATTTGTTTTTTAATAACAATATTTTTTAATTGTTTTAGTTAATCAACTATACAATGTTATTAGCCAGTTACCGAGTCGCTAAAGCAGAAACTCGGCATGCAGTTGCCGAAAATCGTATTTTGCTAGTAACCTGGGATATTGTTGAAATTATGTTGGATAAGCAGGAGGCAAACAAGCTTAAAAGTCCACCACTTTCTGATAATACTGTTGAATGCAGAACAAAACGATGTGGTCGGGGACATTCGAGAACAATTATTCGAAAAATTAAAGAAGAGCTCACATTTTGCTTTGCAATTAGATGAATCTTCTGGTATTTCAGACTGTGCGATTTATGTTATTTTTGCGCTTCGAAGCAGATGAAAACATAATAGAAAATGTTTTATTTTGCACAGCATTTTCTGCGAATACTACTGGCTAGTTTCTTTAGATATTTTTAGAAAGCTGTTGCGACTACGAAATCGAGTGAACAAAATTTATCATCATCTGCAACGATGGCGCTAAAACTATAACTGGCAATAAAAGAGGGATCATTGAAAAATTAAAACCAGTTGTGCCAAATATTTCACGGACACGCCGTTTTCTTCATCGAAAAGCTCTGGCAGCCAAGATTTTACCTTTTGATTTAAATCATATGCATAAAAAGGTGATCACACTTGTGAACTATAATAATGGTTGGGCCTGTTTAGATTTATTTTTGAATACATGGGTTCGCTCCTTCAAAATCTCCTCTATGCAAAGGAAAGATCTTGGCACGAGATTTGGAACTAAAAGCTGAACTGATAATATTCTTACAAGATGCTAAATATAAGTATACGAATTATTTTTGTGATCTTGCTTGGATATTAAAACTAGCATTTCTCGTTGATCTTTTAAACAAGCGCTTCCAAGGGAGAGAAGAATAAGAGCAAATGATAAAATCAAAACAAAGATCCTTGCAAAACTTCGTTTGTGGTCAGTGTATTTTTTTTTTTTAAACGGTATATGAATTTTTCCCTTGCGTTCAGAGGATTCTGGAAAAAATTGCAACGACCCAATCGTTGGTAGTAACTTCTCACATTCTTTGCATGATTCAGATCTTGTATAATTTGGAAGAGAAACTACTAAGTTAATTTCCAGAACTGGACTCTGAAGCTGACATTGGGCGCAGATGGATACTGACTCCTGTTTTGGATATATCAGTACAACTAGCTGATATGACCAAGAAGATTTATAGAAAATCGTATAGACTTACCTGCTGACCATCTTCTGGATGAAGAGAAAAGAAGAATATCCAGAGAGAAGCTTTAAAATTATTAGTGTCATTAGCCACTTCACACCTACGTGAACTAATGGGCAAAAACAATAGAAATAGGCTTCAATTAGAAAATGATTTGGTTATTTGTTTCTCAAAAATAAAATAATGATTCGACAATTTATTAAAAGATGTACAATCACAGCTTCTTCACTGAAAATGTTGTTTTTATTGTAGTGTAAACCTACAATCCTTGCTTTTTACCTGTCACTTCGACCCCCACAGCAAGACTTGGCGACAACCCTGGCGGTCGCGACCCGCAGGTTGAAAAACACTGCCCTAAGTCCATAACCATTACATTACAAAATGAAGTTAGGAGTGAAAAGAAAGATAGCAGACCGATAAGAAGGTGAGGGAAAAGAAAGATTTTGATGTGAAACATCTTTTGGTGCGCCTTTGGGTAAAAACCGACGTGCATACATGCAGAGTCTCGAATACGATGAGTTGGTTCGGCAGTTCCGCAGTGATCTTGCAAATACGATTATCTGATGAAGACAACAGAGGACGTTGTCGAAACGTTGTCATCGTTTCATGAAAATATCCGGCTGCAAACCCGGGAAGAGTATGTTGCACGTACAAACATATTAAATGATGTGGGTGAGAAGTGAGCCTTCTATGTTTCATTGAACAACAAAACTACATAAAGGAAAAGAAAGCAGTAACTTAATTACAATTTAATTAAAAACAATAACAAAGTTCTACTTTAACATTTAAATTTCTGCGTTCTCCATATTTTTAGTACTGCAATCTGTCAACATATGGCTTAAAAAAAAAATAAAAAAAAAATAGAGATCTTGAAGAAATGCTCCACAATCTGCCAACAGAATTGTATATCTGCGTTTAAATTACCAAAAACTAAATACATATGACTTTTAAAAAAATTTAGGATTACGAACTGATTTATATTTCCTGCTTAGTTTATCAAGTTCATCCATTTTCGCGCTCTTAAACTAAACAGTCCATTGAATATGTCATAACGTTTTTGCTTTGATCACTGAAAGTTTTTGCGATTTACGTAAGAAGCAAAGAAGAAACGTGGCACTACCGTCAACGAAATAGGAAACTGTGTTGGCCAAATGCGAATTGATAATGACTATTTTCATAGGAACTTTTCATTTTTTTGGGATAAAAACTATCATATGTTACTGCCCAGACAATACATTAACTCTGTGCCAAATTTAATATAAATCTGTTGAGCAGTTTAACGCGTGCTTTAGGCAAATAGTACATCTATACATTCATCCAAACTTTCTCATTTAGAATATAGTGGTGGACCAAGGTGTTTAGGGAATCAGTGCCGGATCTAGGGGGGAGGTCAAACCGGGGCTCTTGCCCCGGGCGACAACTTCAGGGGGGCGCCAAAATCAGGTGTTGGTGGCATCTTTTTATAAGCGACAGGGCAAAATATTCATGTGCTGCCGACCCTTTTTTTTTAGGTAAAGCGCAGTGGTACACTGACCGCGGCGGCAACTTGAAACGACGAAAAATTCATTGTCCTGTGACAGAGTGGCCTTAAAACAAATTCATTCAGTCATTGTTAGCCGGAACTCGTGATATTCTTGGATTTATAAATTTTGCCAATTGATGTTCACATTCTTGCAGCTGCGTTTGAGTGATTAGCCCAGTTTTGTTTTAATATATACTTTTGTGCTGAACGAGTTTAAATATTTATTACTGGAAATGAAACATTAACAGGTAAGGAAGAATCTATCGTTATCAAATATCTCAGCGTTTCTCATCCTTTGTCAATCCGAGAACCAGTAAAATGTAAAAAAAAACAAAAAACGGATCATTAACTTATATCTTACCTCTGTGCATATATAATGAACCAAACCTATCAATTGTTATTAGCACATACCGCTGTTTCTCAACATTTAAACCTACAATAAAGCATTCATAAAACGTCGCTCTCCGGAAACATGTTTAGGGAATAGGCTGTTAAGCAGTCATATCCTGAAAATACCAGTTTTTTTGATGGTTCTTGAAATATTGTTTTTAGAAAGTTTGGATTACTAGCTTATTCTCGCTTACAATCTTCTGGTGGACGAGACGATGTCTAATTTTTTGTTTGGTTAGTCTATTAGTTTTATTGCTTCTTCGTTGGATCCACTACACGGTGGGAAATAATGAAAAAATGTACAGAAACCAACTTCAAAGGTAGTAGCCAGACAAGATGGTCGATCAAACACCTTGCCCTATTGAATAATTTACCTGAAGTTGTCAAAGCAGTAGAGGAAATTGAAGAATCTTCTCTGGCTGCAGAATGTAAGTATGAATCCGCTCATCTCTTACGTGATGTATTGGATTTTAAATTTATCCTCAAATTAACAATTTGGGCTAACCTTCTTCGAGAAATTAATAGAGTAAAAGTAAACGAATTTCCAAACGAAAGAGGCAACACGACGAAATCTGCGAGGACGAATCAAGAGCATTAGACCCCACACAGCTGTTTTCCAAAGATATAAAAGTTGTATTTGACAGAATTTTTACAGAAATAGGAATAAGGGTAGAAAGTACAATAAAACTAAATTAAAACTTTGCCTTCCTTGGTGGCCACACGTTAGTAAATATGTCCACAGAAGATCTTCAAAAAAATGGAGCCGTTCTAGCAAGCAGATACTCCAAGGACTTAAACGCAATTGATTTTTGTCAAGAACTTGCCGTGTTTAAACAACAAGCTCCATTTTTAATTGGAATCGATGAAACAACTAGTCCATTCCAATTGTTGCAACACATGTGTAAAAATGACTTGCAGGAAGCCTTTCCTAATATTTGTATAGCTCTGAGAATATACTGCACGTTACCAACGACGTCCGCAAGCTGCCAGCGAAGTTTTAGTAAACTAAAAATCATAAAAACCTACCTGAGATCAACAAAGAGCCAGGAACGTCTTTCTAACCTCACGATCTTATCAATCGAAAATAGAACAGCTTATGAGACGAATTATGTTGAAGTTATATACCCTTTCGCGGAAATGAAAGCTCGACGAGTGAAGTTGTAGGATCATTTAGTGCAAATTTTGCTAGGGCCTGCTATGGACTGGCTCGTGCGTTACATATTATGATTATGTGTATTATATATAATACAAGCAATAAAATGTCTTTTTTATCACGTTAGTTTAATAGTACCCAACTGTGTGTGGTGTTTTCATGGGGAGGGGGGGGGGGGGGACGCCGCCTGAATTTTTTGCCCCGGTTCGAAAAAATCCTAGATCCGCCACTGTAGGGAATTATTGAGAATTGTAGCAAATATCACAGAGGTCTATAGAAGCTTGGTCAGTTGCGACAGTGAATGTAAACAGGCATGAGCGTAGGAATGCATACACTCGCAATGCGATGAAGCTCTCAGTAGGACAGAACACTCAGCATTCGCATGTAATCGACGAGTAAACAAGCAAGGATGACCGCATTGGGGCGATAGCTGGCTGGCCAGTAGTCATCCCCTCCTAGGAAAATGTAGTGGGGAGAGCGATCAAAACTCGGGGACCATAGCCGCAACGAGGTCGATCCGAGATAGGGATGTTCATCCAGAAAATACATCGATGTTTTTTTCGATGTGATGCATCGAAACGTTGCATCGATGTTTCACGATGCATCGAATACAAAATATCGATGTTTTCGATGCATCGAATAAAAACATCGCTATATATATATCGGTTAATAAATGTTAGGAAAGCTTAAAAATGAGACAAAGATTAGGAAACTAGCAAAATGAAGTATTTATTTGAATTATATTTGTAATTAGTCTTTTACAAAGGCAATTTGAAATTACTGGGATTTATAAGTTAGAAATTCGAATAGAAAGATAGAATAAAAGTAAAACGAGGAACGCTGAAAGAGAGGCAGAGTTGGGATTCTAATCTAATTGGAATTTATAAATCCCAATATTTTCTCTCTAAACTTTGCATAAATAAAATTTTATTAACCCGCATTCCTTGAATTCTGTTTCGTTGTTGATTTAAAACTTGTGCAGCTTTCGAAAAAAGTTTTTCTGATGGCACTGAGCTGGCTACCAAAAGTTAAATATTTATAAGATATTTTTTACAATTTTTGAAATTGTTGTTTATAATTGGACCATACTTCTAACCGATTTTCACCAAGCCGGCCAACTGGAGTTCTCAAGTAGACAGACAGCTCATCGGAAACACCTTCATCGGTCTTATTTGATTTCCAGTTTCTTTGAACTAGTTTGTGATGATTGGTTCAAAGACTGAAATCTTCCGATGTTTTGTCTGAAATATCTGAATCAGATTCTGTTCGCATTTCTTCCAGCTACCTCTTCATCATATCTTTGATCTTTTGAATAGCATTTGAAGCCATTGGGTCTTCAAATGTAGTTTCTTGAACCGTGGGTCCAATAAGGTCGCGATAGCTAAAGACGAAACTTGTTCGAAGCCACCCATCCGTTTGTTGATTTCTTTTAGGACGAGCTTATGTACTTCCATCACTAAATGTTCATCAGTCTCAACTGATTTGAGTTTTGAAAGCATGCAGTGCACTAAAGGGATCACTTTACTGCTTATCCCCAGATATTTCTTTAGTTGCTGCTTCAAGTGGCCGTAGTATGTTATGAAGAAATGACGCGAAATTTAATTCCAAACAGTCAGCAATGGAGGTGCTGTTTTATGGCAAATCAATATATCACTTACAACATTTTTAAGCTCCAAAAATCTTTGAATCATATAATATGTGCTACTCCAGCGTGTTGGCAGGCCTTGTATTAACTTTATTTCAGCAGTTACTGACTTTCTCAAATCGTCGCTTGCCAAACAACTGAGTTTAAAAAAAGTAACAATGGTCTTTATTTTTGACAATATATTTTCTAAGGGTATTTTGAGCAACTAAATTAAGTGTGTGAGCGAAACAAGGGATGTGCTTCTTCTTTTCAAATCCTAATTCCACAGCTTTTACGATATTCGGGTCGTTATCAGTAACGACCGCAGAGACTTTGTCCGTATCAAATCCCCAATCGTTGCAGGTCCTAAGAAGCATGTGTGCTATATATTCCGATGAATGACTTTCATTGAGTTGATATAATCCTAATGTCATTGATTCGAACACCGTGTCTAGACCAAAATGCGCTGTCACACCCAAAAAGCTGCGCATCTGCATGTCTGACCATGTATCACTTGTTAATGTGAGGTGTTCAACAGTTTGATATTATTAATGTTGCCAAGACGTCATATTTGTCATCAAGCCACTGTGTCACAGTTGCTCTGCCGGGCATTTTATAATGAGGAGCAGTAACTTTAAGTAAATATTTGAAGCCTACTAAGTACTTTTAGCCTTGCCTTAAGGTGTACATCCGCCCTACGCTGTCGGGAAATTCATGTCAACTGTAATTTTTTGCTGTTTTATCAAAATTAAATTAAAAGAAAAATGTGATGTGATTTTGTAGGTAACAAAATAAAATATAGCAATACAATTTCCTGTTTTTTGTTTTGCTTTAAAACCAATCATATAACGTAGTCTTTTTGTAGTTTTATCCAAGTTAAAAAAAATAATGAGATTTTGTAGGTGACAAAATATCGTATAGCGTTACAAGTTCCCGTTTTTTTTTTTTTTTTTGTTCTGCTTTAAAACCAATCATATCGAGTAGTTTTTTCTTGTTTTATGCAAGATAGAAAAAAAATTTAATGTGAGTTCCTAGGTGACAAAAATAACGTATAGCGATACAATTTTCCAGTTTTTGTTTTGCCTTAAAACTAATCGTATTGCATATGTATTTGTTCTTTTTTTTATTCAAGTAAAAAAAAAAGTAATTTGATATTTTAGGTGACAAAAATAACGTATAGTAATACAATTTTCTGTTTTTGTTTTGCTTTAAAGCTGATTCTATCGCGTCGAAGAAACGAATGAAAAACATCGATGCATCGTTAAACATCGAAAGTAAACGATACATCGGATTGATTCGATGCATCGAATAGTAAACATCGATGTTTTCGATACATCGATGTATATCGAGCATCCCTAATCCGAGAGGTCTGGGTTGCCAGCTGCCAGAAGGACGAGACGGCGTATCGTCCGCGTCGTCGGCGGGACAGAGGATGGCAGCCGGGTACCGCGTCGCCGACAGCGGCCTCAGAGGACGAGACTGGGCGTCGTCACAATAAATTCAGGAGGGAAGCAACCTGCTTAGACGCCATCAGCTACTTGCGAGGGTACAGACTAGTGGGCAGTTGAGGGAAAATTCTTAGTCTCGGGCATTAGTCGCAAAGCTATAACTGACATTGTTGGAATAAGGGAATGGAAGGCCTAATGGATTGTTAAAATGTTTATTATGTACTTACTTGAACAAATGTAAATTAGATTACCTATGCGAAAATTTTGCGAATCCGATGAGTAGTAAGGTTGTTGGTTTGTAATAGGATGAAAGAAGAATTGTCTTATCAGTAGCAGGATCATGGAGAATGGTATGGGGTGCAGTCGGTGTAAGAAAGTGTTTCATTGGGCATGCAGTGGAGAGGGAACGTGGGAAATAAATGAGGCTCTCCCATGGTTTTTTCCAATTTGCATTAGGGATGAAAGGATCATGGAGATGGGCGTAAGGATGACGGAGAAAGACGAAACGATTAGAGTGTTTTTGGAAAGAGTCTGCGCCCTTGAAGCTAAGCCTGTGGAGGAAAGACCTATAGTGGAAAAGCCTGTGGAGGCCTTGCCTGTGGAGGCTCAACCTATAGCGGCAGAAAGAGATGGTGGGTATGGAGAAGAGCGAGATAATGATGGCTGGGAGCCAATAACAAGTCGTAGGGGAAAGACAATAACCGGATGAAGGAGCCAGCCACTCAAGAAATTGTTGGGAAAAATAGGTTTGACCTGTTACCAGAGTTAGGAGGGAAGGAGCATCATGTAGATGTAGGAGAAGGTAAAGTGCAGCAGGCCCTTAGGATGGTTGTGCATGGAAAGAATAGGAAGAAAAGGGTTCTGCTGCTAGGTAATAGCCGTGGGAGAGATGTAGACCCTCTTTTGCAGGATCAGCTGGGCACAGGTTACCAGGTCACAAGTTTTTTCTAATCTAGTGCAATGTTAGGTCAGGTAATAGAGGATAGAGGTTCACTTTGTAGGGGTTTCACCAAGGGGGATAGGGTAGTGATATTGGGAGGTACAAGGAACAGTATCCATAGAAATGCAAATTGTAGTATAGAGTGACCTAAAGAAAGTGTTGATGGAGGCACAGCGCACTATGATGGAGCTCATGAAAGTCGCCATGACCTGCTGCAATTGAACCACGCTGTGAGGTGGGTAAATGAGGAAACAGAGGTGCTGCTCGGGAACAGCCTTAGTTCTGTGATGGGGGTTTGCCTATGGAGACCACTGGTAGGTGGGATTTCACTAGGCATGGCCTACACCTATATAGGAGGGGCAAGGGAATACTTTCTGAGTTGTTGGCTAGGGCTGTGAAGGAGCCCACTTCCAGTGGTGATGGCATTGAGACTGTGCCTTTTTTAGATTAAGGGCTGCTGGTGAGGGTGTAAAAGTAGGTAATCATAGGGATACTGAGTGTAGATCCGTAGTTGGAAAAATCACTAATACTAAAGAAATAGAAGAAGCTGTTGACACAATAACACAGGGGGGCAGATCTGGGAAGGCAAATGTTACTGCTGAAAATATCACAAAGCCACTGATAAGAGAGTTACTGGTAAAATGTAGAAGTATAATGAACAAAGTAATGGAGTTTGTAAACCTAATAGAGATACATGAACCTAAAGTAGTTATTGGGGTAGAGTCCTGGTTAAAAGAAGGAGTACTAGACAATGAGGCCTTTCCCGATGGTTACAAGGTGTACCACAGAGATGGAGCAGCAACTGGGGGAGGGGTATTCATATTGGCTAGCAAAGACTATTACAATTCAATGGTGTTCAAAGATCATGCCCATGAGTTACTTGGGTAGACTTCTGTGTAAATAAAAAAGAAAAAGTCAAGGTGTTGGCTACTTATCATAGTGGAAAAATGAATGATAAAGATGAGGCTCTTGGGGAGAAACTAAATTCATATTCAGAGTTCAGAAGTGTGCATAGAATAGTCATTATTGGTGGGGATTTGAACTTACCAGGTGTCAACTGGGTAGGACATAAGATTAATAACACTAAGGAACAGAAATTTGTAAATAACTTAGTAAGGGAAGGAGGCTTTACACCGGTGGTTGAGCAAAAAACAAGGGGCCCAAACATGTTGGATACTTTCTTAATAAAGCCGAATGATAACCTAATCGGGTGTCAATGAACTGAAGGAATAAGTGATCACAATGCAGTCCTGATGGATATAAGGGGATTTAGTAAACCAGTGGCCAGAATAGAAGGGGGAAATAGATACAATTATAAAAAGACAAAAATCTTGGAACTGAAAAGATATTTTAGGGTTAATTTTATTAAATGGAAGAATGGCACAAGTTCAATGGAGACAAAGTGGGAAGAGTTCAAGGAAATAATAAAAAAATGGTGAATAAATGTTTATTCCAAAACACAGAATAAAGAGAAGTACAGAACCTTCGTACTATAACAGGGAGGTGAGGAGGTTAAGAGATTGGTGAGATGAGAACACAACAGAGTTAAGAAACAGCAAGGCAGTAGGAAAGTCATGAAACAACTAACCAAGGAATTAATAATGTCACTTTCAATAATATTCCATTAGCATTAAGTGCAAAAGTTCCCATGGAGACATTTTGGTCTGAGGCTGTTTCTATGGGGAAAAATCTTGGCCTGGTATAAATAAAAAAAAAACATTAAAATTTTTGGCCCTTATCTCCAATATAAAGATAGCATTATACTGTTACAATCCCTTTATGTATTTTGGAGCTTGAAAAGTAATGAAAGTGCAATATTTTTTTCAAATAGGTTAAATGTTTTGCATAACTTCAAAATTTCTTCTGTGATATGAATAGGTATGTACAAAGTTGCTAATCATAACATATAAAACCTCTCAACTTCTTTGCCAAGCTAACAAATCAACCTAGTAGAAAATCAATTAACTCCAGACCAATATTTACTGGACATTTTGAACATTTTTCTAGCATGCTAAAAACATATTAGTAAGAATAAAAATAATTGTAATACATACTTTTTGAGAGTATTTACACTTCAAGGATAAAACAGAAAAATATCCTAGTGTAAAGACAAATTGACAGTAGAGCAACATTTTACAGGACCACAACAATGCTCAACATTGGAGTTACCAGGTATGATAACTTATAAACTAAGATACCAGAGTTAAGAAGTTTGCAAAAATCAGCTTTACTTGATTTTGTAATGTTATGGAATTAAGAGGATTGCTGTAACAGGCAGAGATTTGTTTTTCTACAAGTTGTTATTAAAATGTGTAATGTTGGAAAAAATGTAGTTACGAGGGTTGCTAATTAGTACAATGATATACGATATTGTGCACTTCCATCTGGAGTGTTATTGACTTGATCTGCTGCTCACATGACATAGAAGTCCTACCCACATATAAATATTCCTCTGAGGGGGCAGATTTATTGACTATGGAAAAGCATTAAATATGGACCATCCATAAACCCGTAAAGGGGAATTATTACTTAGCATGACCAAATTGTGACGAGATGGTCATCAGAGCAAATGTGATATCATCTGTCAAATAGATTCACCAGTATTTTGTTTAAATAGTTTTAACTGCTGTTTTGCCAAAGAATTCATTAAAAATCAGATTATGAAGTCCTTATTATCAGGGCCTGCAGATAATGTAGATATGGTGAGTAGCAGCACCCGCCCGGAATTTGAGAGTGAGAGAGCAAACCAGCCGGACATAGGTTTCATATAATAGACTGCTCATCCCCTCATAACCTGGGGTACCAAGAGGGACAGTGGAGCCACACTCACAGGCATTCTTATACTGTTTGCCAGTTAGAGAGAGAGAGAGAGAGAGAGATGGCCGTGGCCCTATCACCGTTTTAATATATTTTCTACAGTCAGTCAGGCATGGCCTATTATGTATGTCTATTGTACAAAGACATGCACTCATTGTGTGAATGTGCATTGTGCATATGCACATTATGGTGCAATCACTTCGATAATCAAATAACATGGGACCTCCCTTTGTCCAACCATCTGCCCCTGTCCAACATGGTATGCCCCCCGGCTTATGTTCGCCAACTCTCAGATTTTTTGCAAACTTCACTTTTGTGACAAAGATGGAGATAACAGCTAGCAATCACAAGTCCAGTGGCTAAAGCAGCGGCCACTTTAGTTTAATTGCAATGGAGCATGTGCCCCAATGGTGACTTCCCTACATTTACCATTTACGAATTTTAATTTCAAATTCTCAGACAGTTTTTGATAAATTATTCATCACAACACTTGGTAACTCAATTTAATCGTAGGCTACCTATCTTAAAAAAGAAATATCTTATTCCTGAAATAGAGTGCTCAGCCTGTGGTCATCTTTTCCCTTCCAGACACCGTTCATAATTATTCCACCATTATCCTTCCAAGTCTCGTCACCAACATATGCGTTTTTACACTCCTTCCTGTGAATTCCAATCCAGCTACTTTATTATATCAGTTATCTATTCTGCTCTGCAGTATTTTTCACAGATGAACCTAACTGCTCTCATTTGCACTCCTCAGACACATTTATACGAAAAATATGGACCATATTTATCTGGTACAGCTCAACATTAACCTCTAAAATAAATGAAGAATTTTGAAACATTTTCCTTCCAACTACCCAGCTGAGATTATCAGCAGATAAATGCCAATATGTTTACACTTCCGGTCTTTAGCAAGCAAATGTTTCCCCACTTTATGATCATGAACAACCCTGTTTTTTATTTGTATACCTAATAAGCTGATTATTCTTGGAATTTCATCTTCACTCGATTTGAACTGCCCAGCAAGATATCCTGTCTAAGTTACCCTGAAATTATTCATAGTCTTCTCCCATTTTGATCTAATATATATCATCATGTCACCTGCAAAAAAATTTACTTCTGACTCTAAACCATTAATGAAGTTATTCATTAAAATAATGAATAGCAATGGTGCCAGTCCCTGGGGCCCATCCATTTTTACTTCAATTTCTTTTGGTAGTTCATTTCCTACTGCAATGATCTCTTGGTGGTGACTCTACTTCAAAACTTGTTAGCCACGCTGTATGGTGACAGCAATTAAAACTACTTGATTTTTATTCTATCAACATATTAACATTGAGCCTTGCACATGACACCTCTTGGGGGTTACAAGAACACTAAAAATGGGTTCACACAAAGAAATGAATTTATTCAACAAACTAAATGACATCGAATTTGACATGTGAGTACTTTTGCAGATGGCTAGCTCAGTTGGCTCTTCCAAACAAGTCTCTAGCTAATCAGGGTAGCTGCTCAGGGGTATTTTCCAGACCATCATATGTTGCAACCTGTCGCACTGATAGAATCACTTTACTGTGTCCGCACACTGCTGTCGATACTGCCGCCGACAGGATGCGCACCTCAGACACTCAGAGGATGGTGGTAGACCGGCCAGCCCATCCACTCACATCCGCACACAGTCTACAACTGGTTCCTCTCCACTCCCACCTCAGAGCAGCATTCCATGAAACAAAATAAACGGAAATATCCCAGTGGTGTGTCCCTATTCTTATAGGCTGGCCCTGTGGTTATCGAAGGCGAAGAATCCTCAGAAAGCTGGGTTGCTTGTCACTTGTCACCATATTTCTCAAAGCTTTTGTCCCTGCTGGAGGGCTGACAGGCTGCTCCATTCATACCGGCCACAGTGCAGCAGGTGGGTGACTTGACACATGAGCGACTACAGATCACTGAGAAACAGCTTTCCCTTGCTCGGCCCATACTGCCTAGCTTTGGAAACATGACTTATTACACTACCTATCAATGGTGGCTTTACATGAGCAAGCCAAATGGTCCTGGGCTGATCAAAAACTCACCTGTGTTGGGGAACTCAGAAGGATTAGCATAGCTTGGCTTGATTTTATCTCATCCAAAATCTGTAATGCTGAGCCACCAAGCTATGGCTCAGCCTAGCTTATATGGGAAAATCCCCATGCTGAGTGCAGCTGGATAACCACTGGACCCACTGTGTGTGTAATCCCTGATCCAAAATCCTTCTGGTGGAAATAAGATGTTAAATTGGAAATAGCAAGTAGAAGTGATTTTGTTCTTGATATTGTTGAAAACTATATAAAATATCTATGTCTGTGACAAGTAACAATTTAAGATTACTATGACAAAGCTACAAGAAATATTATGAGATTACATCGCATAGTTAGTTTTGAATAACTAATGAATTCATAGAACTACCCCACCTGCCCTAGTTTTCACCCTATTGCTTTCCTTTTTGTGCTCAGAACTTTTAAAAAATAAGTTAATAGTGTGTGTTAATGTAATGCCTAAAACTATCCACAAATCTTGAAAATATGAGCTATGATCGTAGCTATAAATGAAGATTACAAAGCTTTAACCTCAAATAGTAAAAGTCTGACATGCTTGTGAATATCCCATAATTTTTTGTATTTTCTATATTCTTAGTAATTTTCATTACCTAAGATAACTGGTTTTAAGAATTTGTGGAAAATGCATTTAGTTTGTTTTATCTCTATAAATTAAAATAAAGCAGAAAAGCAAATTGTTTAAAATTTCTACTGATTTCCTTAAAAACGTTTGTAACCTGTATACACACAAGCGAAAGTCGTAGGTGCGGACCAGCCTGGATGTTGCGGTTGCAATAACCCCCTACTTTGGACAGAGTCCAAATTGACCAGTTTCAAATGGCCTCAAATTAATCACTCGTGTGTGGCCTCCTTAAAAATCTCTCTATCCAATAAGTCATGGTTTTAATCAACTCCAATGGTTTTTACCTTCTTTAACACCATTTTATAGCTCACTTTGTCAAATGTCGAAGACTGATCTAGTGTTACACTATCAACATTATCTCCCTGGTTTATTTCATTTGAAATATCTTGTATACAGCCCAGAAACTGAGATTAACATTAATAAGTTTGCCTAAAGCCTTACAGACATTTATGATGTGGTTACATATCAATCTCTCCATTAACTTATCTATCACTGATGTCAAACTAAAAGACCTGTAATTATTCAATCCTATTTGTCACTCCAACTTTACGGACTGTTACTATTATCATATTTTTTCAATTCTCTGTTAAGCAGACACAACCTGAGTAACATTTCGAGGCATGGGCGTATCCAGCAAGGGGCAGGGGGTGGGGAGCTGTCCCCCCCCCCCCAGAAGAAAATCAAGTTGCCTTCAGTATGCTTCAACGAATGAAGAACTGGCTCTGTAGCCCTATGGGAGAGGAAAGATTGACTGGATTATGGCTGATGAGTGTGCGTCGTAATTCCGTGAAAGTACACCACGAGATATTGGTTATTGAAAATTTTTCTGTGAATCCGAGACGATTAATGTTTACATAAAAAACTATAATTGAGTTACAATCTTGATTAACTGCATAGTAAGTCCTTGGATTACTATGTTAATCAATAATAAAAATAGCTGCCTCAATAGGTTTAAGTTTTATTTTGCAAGAAATGGTGGTGTTTCAGTCACTCACCCCATTTCCTCAAAAAAGAGTTGCCCCCCCTCTCTAGTTCTGATCCTGGATACACACGTATTTCCAGGTAAGGATGCTGTATCCTGCTATCTTTAATACAGAAGGAATAATTTGCTATCCTGCATTATTTTAATTTATAGAGATAAAAAAACTAAATGCATTGCCCACAAATTCTTAAAACCAAATATATGGGTAACGAAAATGACTAAGAATATAGAAATTATGAGGAATTAGGCTTCTTATCTTTCTTACTTTAGTTCCTTCAACATATCCACAGGACGAAATTCAAATTTTTTAGTTCACTCATTTCTGTTCGTGTAGACAAGCTGCTTCTCTATTGAAAGAACATTGTTTTGCCATTGTGCACTTTTCATCATTTTGAAATGCTTGGTTTCATCTTGAAATGTTTTGTTTCATTTGTTGTTTGGCTAATTATCGATATGGACTATGTGCATGTAGCATTTTACTCAGACCTCGAGCTGGTATTTTAAAAATGTTGAGTGATGTCATGTTTTGTGTCTTGTAGTGAATTGCTACACTACATGGAAATATTTGTAAGCAGCCGGACTCCTAGGTTGCATAGATGGACAGGTGTAAATAAAAGTTAATGGCACTGTCCGACCATGTTCTGGTATTTGACCTTGGGGTGGTTAGCCCAAGGAACAAAAGCATGGCCACTACGGTGGCAGAGGAAAGTGGACAGTAGATTGCGAGTTGTGTGGTGGAGTGCGCCAGCTGACAGAACAGAACATGATGAGTGGCAATTAAAATTGTTATGGTCTGAGGTAGTTCTTATGTTACATGTCATCATCGGAATAGACAAGTCTCTGACAGTCAGCAGATGGATCAGCGCCTCGGATGACTGCAGGCAGCAGACTTGGCACCTTCTGTGAAATGGTAACTCAACAGAGATGATGATGACCATTGCAAATTGTTGTCGTATTGATAAACTCAGTGACCCTAGAGACTCTCATCACACCACTGAGCATAATGAACGGACAATGTAGAAGAAAAGACATTGTGTGGGGGTGGGGTTATATTATTGTCCATCCACCTTTTCTCCTAACTCTGACCATGTTACTTGTACTGATTAGTACTAAGGTTCAGTCACTTGGAACGGCCACCACCTTGAAGGAAGGAAATAGTCTTAGGTTGCACTAGTTACCATAATAAATAAAAAATAGAAATCACTGGAAACTCAGTTTATATTCTTACAAATTTGCTCAACAGTTCTGATATCAGTTACAAGTATGTTCCAATCGGCTTCATCAATAAGAAGAAAACAGGTTCACTGCGTGAAAACAATCTCCTAACACAAGACTATAATAGTTATCGGAAAACCACCATTCCAAAATTTTAGATCACCGATTTAAATTCATGATTGATTAAAGGTTCATCAGGTCCAGATTTCAACACTTACAGCTTACATCACCAACACAGTTCACTCGAAAAACTCTGCGTGCCTATAAGCTTCTGTGACGACTTTGACACACACTGCCCACTCCGAGACCAGAGCAACCACACCAGACAAAAGCCGACTTATAAATGCCCCACCAACCAGCACGTACATTTTCCTTAATGGTGGCACCCATAATGAGTCCAAACATGTACTATAACTTTCCAGTCTTTTCATTTACGGAATATTTTAGTCCTCCAAACTTTGTTAAATTGTGTTATAAATTATTTTGTAACTTAATATCATCCTAAACTTTGCTACATTACATTGATTTCACTGGTGGCTCCCAGTTACTATGGCAACATTCAAATTTTACTGTCCACCTAATTTTTTTCACGAATGGCCCTAAAACTTTGGCTAATGGCAGATATTAACTAAACAAACATTTTATATCCTGATGACTTTTTGCAAATGAGCCCTACATTGGCATAATGCGGCTTTGAAATTGCCGCATATTCTGAACTTTTGATTTGGCCTCCCTTAATTTCAGATCTCGGTTATTACTTTTATTGCTACTTTGTCCCTATATTTTCCTCTATCTTACTTTCTTCCAATATTATGTAACTAACTCAAACTGTCAATGAAAAATGAACAATTACTATGGGCTATTGTTTTCAATCAATTTACTCCCATTATATTGCAATCTTAAGATTATGATGTCTTATTTCCAGCTCTGGATACTAATTGGTATTTCCTAAAATTTTACCACTGAACTCAAGATTTATTCAAGGTTAAATGGATCTGTTTGTTGGCAAAGGGACCACTTTCTTGCTCCGCCCACTTCTAATTTGAATTTTCACTGAACTATTTGTTCGTAGGCTTATTTTGACCTATGAATTCTGTTCCTTAGGTTCTCTAGTTTCATTTGAGTGCAATTTCATTTTATTCTGTGCTGTCTTAAGAAAGTTACAGACGTCCTTGTTCATGTCGTGCCTAACAGTAACTGTGGAAAAATTGTTTATATCTTTCGAATTTCTTGTTCTCAAGTTAAAAATACTATTGATTATTAATGTTCCTTACTTTTCCCACCAAAAACTAATCTATTCTGCCACTAATTTATCCTATCCGTGTTTATTGGAACTTCGTGTTTACCTTGCGCCTTCCAGCTTTCTTTAACCACACGATACCAATGTGAACTTTTCTACATACTTGAGAAATCGTTCCGTTACAACATATAGCTGTATTTAAAAAAAAATGAGAAATTATGTAAATTTAATGTATTGGATTATGATATGTTTGTTTAATTTTATATGAAGAGTAATTTTGTAATAAATATTAATGTCAAATGGAGGTACAACGGTGTTGTCAACATGTAAAGTAACATCCCAATTCCCCATACCAGAAATTTCAATCATTAATATTTTTATTGATAAAATAATTAAATTAAAAGTAATATAATTCTTAAAAAGAGGGAGTACAAGGTGTACACCTCAGTCTGTTTAGCAAAATGATCTCCAGAAGATGTGAAGTGTATCAAGAACAGTTTATTGTCAATAAGAAGTGTTTTGCACACACAAAAAAACTCCTATGGTACAGGAGTGTAAAAAATATATGGAAAAAAGTAAGGGAAATTTATAAAACTGATAAATTCAAACATGCTACGTAAGATAAAATTCAAAATCTCCAGTAGTAAGTAACTCAAAATAGATTTAAATACTTAGTTTTTTTTATTAAAAGTATGTAGTTTGCTTATTCATTTTGCACTATTGGTCTTTGTCAATTTCT
This sequence comes from Vandiemenella viatica, assembly GCA_031002005.1. NCBI lineage: Eukaryota > Metazoa > Arthropoda > Insecta > Orthoptera > Morabidae > Vandiemenella > Vandiemenella viatica. Next base: position 272,248,895 of record CM061920.1, read on the forward strand.
TTGGGGTCAGTTTGGAGAAAAATATCTTCATCTCAGAGCAAATGAGAAAATCTTATTAATTATATGTAGTTACAGGATTTGTAAATACACAGTATTTATAAAAAAAATATAAAAATTTTCTACATGTTGTTGGGACCTGTAACTCCAGGTGAATGGTGGATAGTTCCTTCAGAAGGTCATGGCCAAATTCCTTCCCATTCCTTGTTCCCCATCCTTTCTCACCTCTAATGACCTCGATGTGAATGAGGCATAAAGCCATAACCAAAAAGAACCTGCCACAGACATCTTCAAAAAATAATGCCACGTCTTGAAATTTGGATCAAATTCTTTGAAGTGCTGTCTATTTCACATTTGCCACTGTCATTTAATAGAAAAGTTGGCACAAATTAAATTAAAAATATGAACCTGCGTACTGATTCCAGCACTGCAAAAATAGCACAAATATTGTTTGTTGTGGGTATAAGCCTGAACTGTTTTGTTTTTTTCTTAGGTTCTGTGTTTAGGTATGGTCAGGATCAGAAGAATTTTTTTTTGGTTAAAGGTATACATAAATTTCATTCCATGACATCCATCTTGAAAAAAATGTATCTGTACACAATGGAAGGAACAAAAGAATTTACTGATACAACAGGTCACAGATGCATGACTAGTGAAAATAGATAGTGTACAGGTAGCATCTCATGCAGTTAGAAAGTTCTCACTGAAAATGGAAAGCGAGTAGGTAGCCTTGCAATGAGGCCTTTGCATAGGTGAACAATGGAGTCTTCTTTCTATATAAGGAGATTGATAACTGGAGCCTAGAAATTTGATGCAGTTAAAGGGTGTAGTAAAAAGATGCATAGAGAAGGAAGATCTTTTATCAGGGAAGAAGCTTAGACTGCTCCTATAGGATATGGCTGATGGTTTTAAATTTTGGGATGAAGTTTCTAATAAAGTCAGCTCATAAAAGGCAGTTACTGATCTGTGAAGAATGGAATGTGTCTAGTTCCAGTTAAGTGAATAATTGTAGAATATTAGGAGACAGACATATTGATTTATTGTGTGAAGGGCTGATGGACAGAACACTAAATACCTAAACATTCCTTAGTTGTTAATGCCATTGTGAAACTGTTAAATAGGCCCTTTTTTATACTGGCAAACGCATTTAAAATCTGTAGAAAATATATAGTACATAAAAGAACTAAAAAAAATTAATCTACATAAAATCTGGAGATTTAATCTTGCAAACAAAAGATGTGTTACAAGCCCTGTGCCACAGTTGCTTCATATGTGTTTTTAAATTGAGCACTATTGTGAGAAAGGTTATTAACAGACTATGTAAAATTTAAAAAGATTGAGTGTTTACCGCATGCAGTCGATGTCATTGTGCTCCAAGAAACTCACACAGCAGACGAACAACAGATACAATGCAAAGGGAGAGTACCAGGTTTTAAATTAATAGCCTCCAATTTTCATCCCAAGTACGGCCTCGCAATTTATGTCAAGAATGATTTGCCAAATTGCCAACTCCTGTCAGTTAATTCTGATGATGACATTTATACCATCACGGCAAAAGTTGAAAATCTGACGATAGTCAATGTGTACAAGCCACCTGAAACTATTTGGCCTAACCCTCCTTTTCCACCTCAACAACACCCAACTATACTACTTGGTGACTTCAACAGTAAACATCACCTCTGGGGCTACAGCAAGAATGACCTTAATGGTGAAATACTTGAAAGCTGGATGGAAACTGATAATCTGGAATTAATTTATGATGCTAAAGATCTGCCGACCTTCCAGTCAGCTCGATGGTGTCGAGGATACACTCCAGACCTATGTTTTACAACCCAAATCCAGAGTGCAATCAGTCAAGTTCGTCGTTCAGTGGTCAAGGATTTTCCTCACAGTCAACACAGACCTGTTATCCTAGAGGTAGGAATGTCCATACCTGTTATACGATCGCACCCTACACCAAGATGGAACTTCAAGAAAGCCAACTGGATTGAATTTGCAAAACAAACAGACTCCAATATCAGATGGATTAAACCAAACTACAATAATTATAATAGATTTGTTGGGATCATTAAAGGTGTAGCTAGACGATGCATTCCTAGAGGATATCGCAAAGAGTACATCCCTGGTTGGAGCCCAGAGAGTGAGAATTTATTAATGAAATATGAGGAACATCCAACCTCTGATAATGCAACACGCCTCCTTCAATCACTAGATGAGGGTCGTAGAAATATCTGGCATCACACAGTAGAATCCTTGGATTACACCCACTCTAGCAGAAAAGCCTGGTCAGTCATTAGAAAATTAGACAGCTCAACCCCTGTGATCAGAAGATCAAAAACTGCCATCAATCTGAATGATTTTGCCAAACATCTAGTATCGGTTTCTAAGAACACAAAAGATAAGCCAACCAAAAGAGATATCAAATTAAAATTACGCAACAAGAAAAAAGCAGCCCCAATATCTTCTGAATTCTCCATTCCATTCCATGAAGAAGAAACCAAAGATGCAATCAAACAAATGAAACTGGGAAAAGCAGCTGGATTTGATGGTATATATCCTGAACTTTTGGCCCACTGTGGACCAGCTACAGTAAGATGGCTTACCAACTTCTTCTCAAATATCCTACAAACTGGAAACCTCCCACTGTTAATGAAGAAAACAAAAATATTAGCCATATTAAAACCAAATAAGGACCCCACGAAAGTGTCAAATTATCGACCAATAGCACTTCTAAGTGTAACATACAAACTCCTTGAGCGCCTGATCTACTATAGAATTTCTGAAGTGATCAATAAACACATTCCCATAGAACAAGCAGGATTTAGGCCAGGGCGAAGTTGTAATGACCAGGTTTTCACTCTCACCTCTCATATTGAAAATGGGTTTGAGAAGAAATCAGTAAGTGTGGCTGCCTTTTTGGATCTGTCAGCTGCTTATGACACTGTTTGGCGAGAAGGACTTCTTCTGAAATTTTTGAGTATTATCCCATGTCGAAAACTTACAGAACTACTTAACAACATGTTGAGCAATAGATACTTTCAGATATACTCTGATAATGACAGAAGCAGAATATTTATACTAAATGATGGTTTACCCCAAGGATCTGTTTTAGCACCCCTCCTATTCAATTTGTATACTCATGATTTACCGGAAACATCTTCAAGAAAATTTACTTACGCTGATGACATTTGCTTGGTGAACCAGAACCCCAACTTTTCTGATGCAGAAACAACTTTATCAGCTGATCTGGAAAAGTTAGATGACTACTACAACAAATGGTGCCTCCATCTAAATCCTCAGAAAACAGTTATTTCAACATTTCATTTGCGCAACAGACAAGCACACTATAAACCAGAAGTTAAATTCAGAGGCCAACCATTGCCTTTTTGCGGCACACCAAAATATCTGGGTATAACACTGGACAGAACTCTAACTTTCAAACAGCATCTCTCAAATGTGGCTGCCAAAGTCAAAACGAGAAACAATATTCTCCATAAGCTTGCTGGTACTTCATGGGGAGCCAGTGCTCACATTCTAAGATCCACAGCCTTAGCTCTGTCATACTCTGTTGCTGAATACTGCTGCCCATCCTGGATCAATAGTGTCCATACAAAGAAGGTAGATGTGCAACTGAATCAGGCAATGAGGATAATTACGGGATGTATTCATAGTACGAACACCATATGGCTTCCAGTGCTATGCAACATCTCACCCCCAGCACTAAGAAGATCAGAAGCTCTTTTAAAAACCTGGAAAATATCCTGAAGAACCCTCAGCTGCCTATACATCAAGACATGATTCAAGCGAAACAACAACGCTTGAAATCAAGAAAACCACCATGGCGCACAGCAATCAACCTCACAGAGTCCTCTTTCAATACCAATAATCTGTGGACAACTCAGTGGGAGCAGTCATCAGTAGCCAATAAAAATCTAGTTGAGGACCCCTCAGTAAGGTTACAAGGTTTCGAACTCCCTAGGCGGCAGTGGAGAATCATCAATCGAATTCGAACAGGACAAGGCAGATGCGCCTACTTATTATACAAATGGGGCTGGGTAGATTCTGCAAATTGTGACTGTGGAGCCACCTTACAGACAATCAATCACATTGTTTCTGACTGTCCTCTTCGGGCCTACAAGGGAACAATGGCGGAAATCCATGATGCGTCGATCAGTGCAGTTGACTGGATTAATACATTAGATCTCGAGATATGAAATTGTACAAGCTTGTGACATGTATATTTCCTATTGTGTACCTCATAAATAATCATACGATAAATAAATAAATAACCACATGTATTTGCAGATATTCTTCACTTTAAATATAACCTCATCTCCTACAGCAAAGTTGTCAAATCTCATTACTTAAACATAAAAAAATTCTTACTTGAACCAAAGTGGTCTTGCTAATAGATTCTTTCCTTTCCTTTCCTTTCCTTTCCTTTTTTTTTTTTTTAAATAGGTGACAAAATTGAAGATTTAAAAACTCAAATGCAGATATTCTGATAAATACAAAAAGACATTTTCAACAAAATCTTCAAATTGATTTAGAAATCATGTATTAAATTCTGGTCATTGACTCTTTTTACAATTTTCCAATTTATGTAAATAGTAGTTACAGCATATCATAAATGATTTGTTGTGGCTATATGGTTACTGTACAGTTACTTACTACACAAATAGGGAAAAATATAACGTTTTACTTATCATGTAAAATTTTATTCAATTACAGAAATGAATACTAACAATATTATGCTAAAACATCTGCACTGTTATGTCCATTCAAACTAATCTTGCATTTTAGTATAAAACACAATAAAATTAACTCTTAAAGAAATTCCATTTCCCTTTCGATGCCAACAAATTTTAATTGTTCAGTTGGCCCATATCTGGAAAAAGAAAAAAAAGATCATAAAACGGTTGCCATAGTTAAAAACTTTGTAATCCATCTTTAAAAATAATATTATAGTGTTACATGTTCCAACTGACCTATAGTCAAAGAAGAGTTCTTCTCCAGGTTGTATAGCCCGTTTAGCAAAAATACCTATTCTATGGTCCCCATTAACCATCATAACTTTGGCATAACAGTTAGGATTTATAGAATGATTTGCAAAACGTATCTTATTTCCTTTTCGGGTAGCATCAACTACAAAATCTGCAACATAAGTAAATAATACACTGGATAATATATTGAATTCAACATTTTTCATGAGAAATACTGGTGAATGATGAAGTTGAGAAATTAAGGAATCAATGAGGAGGGAATTCTTAGAGTAATAGTAATGGAAAATGTTTTAAGCAATAGGAATTCCAAAAAAATTATAGGGTAAGGAACTTAATAATACGTAACTTAGCAAAGCTGAAGAAAGGAGAAATGCAAAAAAGGTGCAAGGAGGTGATTAGTAAGTCACAAGAGAAAATGAGACATTGCACAAACCAATTTCAAGCTAGGCTATGACGTCTACATGAAATATGAATGTGCACTAGTTTTTCTTTTTTTGTGTCATCACAGTGTTCAGCGATCAACTCTGGAAAATGTTAAAGTGTATTTCTCCTATTTTTATTTGAATTAACTGAAAACTTCATGACATTTTGATTTTTATACAAAGATCAAGAAAAGATAATTGACATTCAAACTTAAAGGACATGGCTGTCTGACAAAAGTTAATATTTTTTAATTGATTGTAGACAAAACAGTAAACAAACAAACACATTGTATTTAAAAACTTCTATTAATTTAACACAGGCAAAAACATGATGTAGGATCCCACATCGTTGCACCATTTGTTACACACGAGGAATACATGTCAAGAGTACAAAATAATTTCAAATTATGATAGTAAATTTGCAAAAATAATAATAAAAAATTCATACCATTATTCAGATTGAAAAGAAAGCTACACATATATTTGTCATAAACTTTTCCTCTCCTATCTGCTTCATCTTGTGATATTATCTCACCACAGTATTCTGAGATAAACTCATTCTTTTGAGCACTATCTTTGAGAAAGATTCCCCAGCCAGCTACATCAGATGGCGCCATAAGAAGATGCTTATCTGTGAAAAATAAATTAAATGTAACCAAAGTGTCCAAGTTTCATACCTGATGATTGGTGTCATAATTGTAAGAAGGAAATTTGTACTTACGCAGACCTCTTTGAACACTAACATTCTTGCACGAAATCTTCGTAATATCAAATTGGTCAGCCCCACAATGCATACATAAGTCGGGATCACATTCACGTACAGCTAAATAACATGGGCATTGCTTTGTATTACACTGAGCCTTACAACGACAACCAGGAAAACGATTCTGACCTAAAGAGATGTAATTTATAAAGAAAAAAATTGTGTAACAGGATGACAGCATATTATTAATTGTGACTGTATATTAAAGAAAAGTATATTGTTTTTGTAACATTTAAAATTATTAAGAGTTAAAAAAATTCACACTTACAATCAGAGCTGCACTGACAGAACTTCTCACAGAAATTCTGAGCTCCAATACAAGGACACATCTGATCACAGGGTTGGTTAGGATGGTCACAAGGTGTGAAATTATACACATGGTTAGAGCTGGAATCTTTCTTCAATTGTATTTTCCTGCAATGCATTGACCAAAGTCTATGTTTCTTCTTCTTCTTGCGCGGTGGTGTGAAATCTTTAAGTGACTCTTCTGTGATTATATCTGCAGCCTCCTTCTGGGCAAATTCATATACCTAAATTAGATAAAAATATGTTGTTAATTTACTCCATCTTTAGATCATGAATTAATAAAATAATTTTAATAATATTTTTATCCCTTATGAACATAAACATTTTTCAGAAAATCATTTAATGACTTTTTTTGCAACAGAATGATGAAGAGCTGGGACATAAGTCCATATAATATCCCATATTTGGATGGAAAAGGACAGCCAATCATGAAGGTAAATGGACATACACAATCCAGTCACATTAATGTGACCACCTCTCAAAAACCAGAATAACCACATTTGGCAGAGCGGACCGCTGTGAGGCGTGCAGGAAGAGAGTCAATTAGGTTTCTGAAGGAGTACACTGGGACGTTGAGCCATGCCGACTCCAGAGCCGTGGCCAGCTGCGCTAGATTAAGCGGTTGAGGATCCATGGCACGAACAACCCAATCAAGGTGGTCCCACAGATTCTTGATTGGGTTTAAATCCGGTGAGTTTGCTGGCCAGGGGGTAAGGTAAACTCATCCTTATGCTCTTTGAACCATGCACATACACTGCGAGCTGTATGACACCTCGCATTGTCCTGCTAGTAGATGCCATCATTCTGAGGAAAAATTATTCACTTGCAGGGGTGGACATGGTCCGCAAGGACAGATACGTACTTGTGCTGATCCATCATGGCTTCCACAATGATGAGTTCACCCAGTGAATGACAGGAAAACATTCCCCAAACCATAATGCTCCCTCCCCCACCCTGGATCCTTCCGGCAATTGTTGCAGGGTGTTTGCTTTCAGACATTTCACACCGTATGCACCAACGTCCATCTGTCCGATGGAGCATAAAACGTGATTCATCGGAAAAAGCCACCTGTCGCCACTCTGTGGACGTCCAGTTGCGGTACTGGCGTGCAAATTCCAGCCTTCGTCGCCGATCAACAGCAGTCAGCATAGCTGCATTAACCTGGCATCTGCTGCGGAGGCCCATGCGCAGCAATGTTCGCTGAACCGTTGTTGAGGTTACTCTCTTGGTAGACTGTTGGTTCATCTGGGCGGTCAGTTGCTCAACAGTTACACGTCTATTTGCCCGAATGCATCTCTGTAGCCTTCTTTCGCCTCTGTCATCTATAGCCCGTGGTGCACCACATGTTCATGCTGCTAATTTTGAATAGTGCCATTTTGCCATGCACAGTATACTTTCACCAAGGCGGCACGTGAACAGTTCACAAAATAAGCCGTTTCCAAAATGCTTCACCCTTGGCCCGAAAGCCAATAATCATGCCCTTTTGGACGTCGGATAAATCGCTACGTTTCTGCACTACGCTAAAGATTGAAATGCTTTCCGATGCCCTAGGACAGTGGTTCCCAACAAAATTTTCTCGAGGACCCCCTCATCGAGCATGGTTGGTACTTTGTCATATCACAGTATCAAATACCTAAAAAAACCCAATCAAGAGTCTTTTTATACGTTTTCTATATTTGGTACTTATAAACAACATTGACATATTCATTATTGAACAAATATTGAGCTTAAAACTTTTTCAATTTAGCCATCATTGTTATTGTTAAATTTTTTATTATTGCTCAAAATCTTTGTCTTCAAATCTGGGTGTTTAGTATAAGAAACTCCTTAAAAAATAAAAATTGAGTATGAACTGAAAATGACAGGAAAAAATTAAAACTGAGTGTATTGGTCTTTCAAGTGTACTACACTTGAGATTGCATTGAGTAGATATGTGTGAAAAATAAGAAAACACTAATTTCATACAAGGTATTATTTATTTGAAAGTACTCCATCAGTATACAGTTAGTTTTAATTTTCAATTCTTAATGAGATGAGTTCAATCTGACCTTTGAGTTCATTATTTCTGAAATATTAGGTTCCAAACTTGAAACTTTCAATCTGAAATCCGACCGTATGTCGAGTCGATTCCTATATTTGTTTTTCATGAAACACATGGAAGAAAATGCTTGCTCACACCGATATGTGGTTGCAAATGGAAGAATCTTTTTCATTGCCTTATCTCCAAGTTTCTTGTAGTCCTTGCGTGCTGATGCCCAGAAGTCTGTAATTTTATCACAGATGAAAATGTTTTTCATCGTACCACAGCTGGACAGATCCACAAGTTGATCTTGCTCTTCTACAGTGAGGCCATGGATTTTGTCTATTTCTTCACAGCTGAAAGGATTTCGAATCCATCTGTCGTCAGGGTCAGGTTTAGGGAAATACTCTCTAAAAGTGGTGGCTAGGCTGCGTAGATGATCGGCTACATTGATCTTGATCTGGTCAGGCAGACTCTCCTCTGATGATTCCAAGAATTGTTTTAAAGTAGAAAAGTTAGTTAGTGACTCGTTTTCTATTCTTGACGCCCAGATTTGACATTTTTTGACCATAGCACTAATCTTATCCTCAACTTTGAACATGTCTACATTTTTTCCTTGTAAACTCAAGTTTAACACATTCAAGTGTTCAAACACATCAGCTAAGTACGCAACTGAGCAAAGCCAAGAGAAGTTAGTGAGAAAATCCGCGTACTTTGTGTCAAGAAGGAAGACACGAACCTCGTCTCTAAGTTCAAAAAATCTTGACAAGATCCTACCTCGAGAAAGCCATCTTACTTCTGTATGAATAAGAAGTTGCTCATGCTCACTGCCGATCTCTTTACACAATAAAGAAAATAATCTGGATTGCAGATGTCGAGTTTTAATATAGTTAATGATTTGAACTACTTCGTTAAGTATCTTTTGCAAAGGTTCAGGCAATCTTTTGACTACTAAGACTTCACGATGGATACAACAGTGAGTCCATTTCACCTCAGGGGCTACTGCTCTGATACGAGCTAGAAGTCCTGTTTTTTTGCCAGCCATTGACTTTGCTCCATCCGTCGACAAGCCTACACATTTTTTCCAGGTGACATCGTGTTCATTGAGATAATTATTTAATGCAGTAAAAATATCGTCTGCTGTTGTATGCAGTAGTTCGCATGAAAAAAGGAAATCTTCAAACACTTGGTCCTCCCATAAGAATCGTGCGAAAACCAACATTATAGCTTTTTTAGATACGTCTGTGCTTTCATCCAATTGTAGAGCGTACATGTCACTCATGCAAAGTCTAGCCAACAATGTTTCTTCGATGTTAACTGCCATATCAGTAATTCGTCTTTGAACAGTATTATTTGATAGCGGGACAGTTCCTATTACCTTAGCAGCTGCATCACCTAACATTCTCTTGCAAAGTATTATTGCTGATGGCAGTATAAGTTCCTCAGCAATTGTGTGGTTTTTCCCACATTTAGCAACAAGCTGAGCCACCTCGTAAGACGCAAGGGTTGCATTTTCGTTTACATTTGCACCAGAGTGTTTAGTAATTGTTTTACGAGATATTTTCAACTCTCCTAATTTATTTTTGAAAAAATCTAATGACTTACTTTTGTACTCTGGGTGCTTTGTTTCAAGATGACGCCGGAGTTTTGCTGGTTTCATACATTCATTCGAAAGGCTTTCATAACAAATTACACATTGAGGTTTAGGCTGTTGCTCAGGTCCAGTGAACGTAAAACCGATTTCCAAGTAATCAGAGTTATATTTTCTAATTTTTCCAGTAAGCTTAACACTGATCTTGGAAGAGTTAGGTTCAAGGTACGCCGACGATTTAGGTTCAATGGACACTGACTTCGATTCGAGAGTCACTGACTTACTTGCTTGCACATCAAATGCATTACCTTCCTCTTCATCTGTAGACCTTTCTCGTTTTAACGAACCAGTTTTTAACCAACGGTCCATTTTTAACTACACGAACTGTAGCTTCCGCGAAAAACAACGCTTTACAAACACTACTGTTGTAATACAGAATATTGAATACTGAACACGGTCTGTGAAAGCACTGGCAATAAATTAACAATGGCCGATTGTCGTCTGAAATACGAATTTCTGTGTAAAGTGACTGTCAGTTGTCAGCTGCAAAGAGGCAGCGCGCGCAGTCTAACGGCATACAGCAGAACTATTTTCTGCTAGACGCAGAAGTTAGCCGTTCGCTAAAGCTCTGCTCATGCAGGAAACGGCGAAAACAAAAAATTTGTTATCATACGAAATATATTTAATATATTTTTTATTCTAATAGCATTTTGCGGACCCCTCTGGCATAGCTCGCGGACCCCTGGGGGTCCGCGGACCACCTGTTGGGAACCACTGCCCTAGGACATCGTTTATATACACTCCACTGTAATGTGCTGCCACCTGCCTTCTTGATGTTTACAGTAGGTGGTGGTAACATTAATGTGACTGGACTGTGTAATATGTGTATACTGATGACTTGTATTGTGTTCAGAGGACAACAGATGGCACTGAACATGCTTAACAGTATGCCTTCTGTGTCCACTCTGCAGGTATTCACACATTGGCTGTTTCAACTAAATGTGTCAACATTCACCCTACAATATAGCCATGGCATGATGATATGCATACATGGTCCTTTTGCACAACTACAGAGCTGCTGTGTCACATCGTAGGCCAGCGAGAAGCTGGGTGGAAACTTTTGATGCATCTCTGCTACAGTTTAGTTAGAATTTATCAGGTGACACCGCTTTCAGCAGAGACGTGTGGAACATTCCCACGCCTGTATACCAAGTTCTGGATGTAAAATAGTATGATACCCTGTACAAACACAATGGATGACCAATAAGCAACCAGGGACACATTCTGGAGTGCCAGCACAAACCACTGGGCCCTGTCTGCTTGCAGCTGGACTGCAATCCTATTTGCTTCTGGCCAGACTACCTATTTAGCTATTACAATGCCATGCGTGTCTCCAGCGGGGCCATGAAAAGGTCAATTTGAAAATTGAATGGCACTCTGCTGTCTTCAGTGATGACAGAAGGTTATGCCTGTAGGAAAGTGAAGGTTGTGTATGTTTATGTTGTAGACCTGAAGATCATCATTGTCCAGACTGCACTCATTCATTGCACAAAGGTCCACTTCTGGTTTTGTGTATGAGAAGTTATCAGTTACATCTCATGTTCACTTTTAGTGCTTGTGCAGCGAAGACATTGCCCACTTTATTTGTGCTGCCATTTCCTTTACAGCAAGACATGTGCTGTCTCAACAGAATAATGTGCTTCCAGATATAGCTACTGCAATGTAATGTGCATTTTGTGGAGTACAACTCTTTGGCCAACAAGAACCGCTGTAATTACCTCTCACTTCAATATTCAACAAATTGAAATGGCCGTTGAGGTACTGCATTTTTGTTTTCCTGGCATTGAATACATTACTATAAAAGTAGTAGGTGTCAAGAAATTACTCCTCAATTAATACCAGAACTGGGATAGGAATGGGTAAAGGAATAACACCAATGCCATTACCACCCTATAGTTCAACCTACTTTGCTGATTTAATTAAATCTGCGTGCATGAATGCAGTTTCTATTTTCTTGATGTTGAATCAGCAAAGTGGGAGTCCAATTGCAAATTCTCATACTATCACCCAAAATTAAATTAATATGACTGAAATTCTCTGTAACCATACTATTATATATTAGTAAGCAAGCTGTGTGTGTCTGATGGTTTGAAACAGTATCACCCATAAACTACTACATCAATTCGGATGGTGTTTTCAAGTTATTAGAGCTAATGGTTTGGATTACAATCTGCAGAAATAGATAATAACTTACATGAACTGAAAGACAGGGCAAGTAATTAAAATAATTTTTTGATGGAACAAAAAGGGACCATGGATCACTCTGTATTTGAGATAGCACACCTTTCACGAAAAACTGACAAAAGATCACACTAATGCACTCACAATTATGTTTTATTTTTTGAATTTATTTATTCAGTTTACTGGACTGCTGTACTTTAAAATAAATGGAATACACGAATCAAACATAATATTTAATTTTTATTTGCACAACCGCTGCTAACATTGACTTGCCATTGTAACAGGTTGTGTAAGGTACCTATTAGCTTGCCAAAAGGTTTCCCACTAGCTATCACCAGTGGGATCTTTTGTGACATTTTATTTTTTATTCATTTAAATGTTTAATTGGCACATACACTTGTACAACATGCTTTGACTGCACAGTCTTAGCTTACATCCTCATCAAAATAATCCTGTCAATGAACTGTTGTTCCCTTATCTCTTTTGCATTACAAATCCCACACCAGGAACTGTACTGACAGCTTGTATGTAAATTATTCTATGTTCACCAGACCACAAATCTTGTTTATTCTTTTACTTAATCTCATTATTCCCAAAAAAATCTAACTTGTGTCATTCCATTTCTCCTTTTAATTTTTTAACTTAGCTGTCTCCTCAGACTTCTAACATTCCATGCTCTAACTCGTAGAATGTTTCTATTCATTCTGAAAACTCCTCCCTGAGCAGTCCACACCCAGACATCCAATTGGGGGACTATTTTGGCCAGGAACAAGTCAACATTTCATATGTAATTTCTGATGACTACATGGCCCCATTCAAGGAAGCCACTGGCAAGCAGTGAGTAACAACTTCTACCAGGAATCGTTCAGTGCCTAGTCTTCGTCCCTGCAAACAGGAAGAACCACATGAAGGAGAGATTGGCATTTGGGGAAAATGGTTATATAGTCTTTCCCAATACCTTGCACCCCCCAAAACCATTTTAATGCTGCACTTGAAAGCCAATGGAAAAAGGGGGGAGGGGGCATGGTGGTCAGTAAGTTTGGCTTGGACAGTGAGCAAATCTTTTCAGTCTGAATATTTCCCCCTTCTGCTCCAGTGTGATCACATTGTATTTTGAAGTATGAGAGTCTCACCTCCCTTAAGGATCTTTCAGCAATGTTCAAAAACCTACCCAGATCATCAAATTTAAATTTTGAACTAGCTGAATTCATTCTTTTCAGGTATTTTTTTAATTAGTCTAGAGCAGAGTTCATTTCCTATTCTTTGCCTCATTCTTGTGTTTGTCTATCACCACTTTTCCCTTTAACAATGCATAATATGACTTTCATAAATATTATTGGCATTTTCTACAACCACAGGAAGTTTACCTAGCAAATTCTGGAAACACCGCATATATAAATTATTATATGAAATTGCTTGAATGCTTATTTGCTGTCAATATACAAAATATTTTAAATATGGGATTAAATGTCTATTTTTTATACTCAAATTTATTTTATGAAAGAATATTTAAAATGTTACTAACAGTTACTCTAACAGTTCTCTCATACCTTCTATGATACAACACAATGCAGCATGCAGTTAAGGAACTAATTACTTTTTAAATTCATAAATGAAATGGGTCACAGTACCTCCTGGCAGGATTTTGTGAGCATTATTTGTGCAATGGCACAGTAGTTGTTGAGGAAGACTTTGTGTAGTGCCCTGAAAAGAGACTGGTCAGCACCAGTCCACTCTGAAGCCTCCTCAGGCCCCATCATGCCCAGAAGAGAGAATGATGTACGGGTTGACAGAGGTGGCTTACAGGATCACCTGGTGGCTGCTTGCCATCTTTAGAGCCACGCTTAAATTCTAAAACAATGTTTTGAATGTATTTCATGCTTTTATTAACAAAATGATTTTTATACTATTTATCTATGATAGGTCATATAATATAATAATTATTTATATGGAAAGGACAGATAAAATACACCCAACACTCACAAAGTTGAAGGGAGGAAGGCAGCAACAACACAAAACAAGACACAAACACTGAAAATACAATATTTCGGGTTAAACCCTTTGTCAAGTTAGAAGAAGTGGCTGAGCTCGCGCAAGCCTTGCGGTCGACACAGCCACTCATAGAATTATAATAAAATCTTCCAGCTTGTAGAATTTCTTCTTGTGATGGGGGGGAGGGGGGTGGACAAAAATTCCAAAAGATGCTTAGCAAATATATTACGTACAGCGAGCTTTACAGTTCTAAAGTTATAGTCACATAATCATTCAAATCAAGAATTGGAATATATTTTAATTCATTATTTAAAAAATTCTGTCCATCATTATAATTTCTTGTTGAAATTATGCAGAAAATGTTCAGCCTTGGCCGGGTAATTATATGACATGATATGAGAGATGTCATGAATTGCTTCTGGTCTTCATAGTCATTTCTAACTGAGCTAATATTGAAGCTGTTATCTATCCCATATATAGATGACACAATGCAACATTGATTTGGATCAGGAAGTAGACCCTTGAGTAGTCTCTTTTGAAGGGCAGCATCTCATTCAATTATGCGTAACCGTTATTAGACAAAAACATACCTTTGATTAACTGATATATGATTTATATTTGTAATAATCATTTACATAATTATAATTAAAAATCCCTCCTCACCAAGTTCAAACAAAACTTTGAACTGATTTGGCTCAAGCTGTGAAACAGTTTTCATTCAATCCTACTCTGAAATAAGAATCACCCTATCCTAACTTCCTCAGGATTGCTTCAGTGAAATTGCAACCAGGGATTGCAATCTAGCAAAGCAGGATCCCGCATCATTAGATGGATCCTGCACAAAATTAAGTGGATTCACAATATGCGGCGAAAACGTGTGTAAGCCTCACTTGGTGTCTACTGGATGTATTACACTGTTTGCCTTCACCCTTGCAGTTGGTATTTGACTCGTGTGAACAAACATTTGTTTTAGTCAACCTTCGTCATTCATAAGTAAATAGATTGACTTTTACATATTCATTAAAACTTAAAGTTTCTATAATTTGAGTTATTTTGTATATTTAGCATGATTTTCTAACTATGTAATAAGTATTTTTTATGTGTCCCACACATCATCTGAACTACACAGTTAAAGATTTTTATTGGTGGTTTCATTATTCCCATTTTATGTATTTGTAGATAAAGTAATTGTAATAACTTCCTGTATTTGCGGCTGAAAATTTGACTATTGTTATCATAATTTTAATGATCGCATACCTAATTATTTAGCAGCTGTCAAAAGGTAATTGTATATCCTTTTACTTATTGTTGTTTTGGCCACTGCGGCAATGCATTTGAAACACATATATTCTTTGAAGAAAGCTGCCTGTTTACATGTGCCGCTTTGGTTTTCGATTAATCCCTCTTGGGATGATTTGGTCAATCGATAAAATATATCATTTTTGAGTGAATAGCATGTGTTCCTTTATTATTTTGACTAAAGGCAAAAAATAAGTTGTAATGAAGTTTTCATGGCTGTATTGGCAAATTGTAAAAACATTATACTTTGACGGCTGTCTCGGCCATCTTCCTCATGTGTGACTCTTCGTGTTTTAACAACAAAATCCAGCGATATCTCCGTGAGGACTTCACTGCAATCATAAGCCAAAAAGACTCCCTTCTTACTAACCAAAAATCACTTCAAAAAGGTTGATATGCCACTTAAATAAAAACTGAAATACTTGACAATTTACATCTTGGTAAGTAGTTTCTTTTATTAACAATGAATCAACTATAAGTCAATCAAGGAATCTGGAGACATAATAATGAATCCGACAAAAACAAAATAGGTCAATTCGCGTGCTTGTACAGTGACAAAAAGTTATGGAGATCTTGTTCTGAGCCAAGTCTACACCATACAGAGTATATTCACTTTGTGAAAATGGTTTGCTTTCTCTTGGTGTTATGGAACATTTATTTAGAATTAAAACTAATGTGATGTATTTCAAGGCACAATATGACCAAACACTGTGTTATCTTGGTTGTCTTGGTTGAACTGCATCTATTTATGAAAGAGGACCGAAGAACGCCATAAAATGATGGCCGAAACATTAGGTTTTCATAAATTGAGGTGGTTCAACCCGGACAACCAAGATAACATAGACAATGACTAACTTGATGACCTAAGGCTGAATTTTTTTCATTTTTGATTATTTATTTAAAAACTGGTTTAGATTTAAAAACAAAAATGTAAAACCTCAAAATATACTTATCACACACTAAAAAATTTTTAATGTCATTTTGCCAATTAAAATATTGTTAACTGTTAATTTTATAATTTAACATTAAAATTGATTTAATAATTTAACTAACAGATGTTTATTATTTAATTTATTAACACTTTAAATAATTATGTATTAGATATTTGAATTAGAAACTGTTGGCACCAATCCCGCTGGATCCTGTGGGATTGATGCAAATCCTGCAAAAATCCCACGGGATTGAAAACACTGCGGGATTGCAATCCTTACTTGCAACCTTACTTCATATATCATTCATAACTCAATCAATCCACCATAAAATTTCTTTACCAGTAAGAGACAGCATTACATAGTTTCTCAATCCTTCTGTTACAGCATAATCTCTGTCACTAGACATAATTAAAGTGACAAAATCACACTTCATTTCTATCTCCTTTGTAATTACTGTTAAGTGGGTAACTCAAGTTTTCAATACTTATTGGCATTTAAACTCCACAGGAAGTTAATCTTCAGTAAAGATCTTCCTTATGGTGAACACGTTTACGATCTTATGTAGAATGGCAACGGACACTGAGCACTTTTTGAAATCAGATTAAATCCCTGCTAATATTGTTGGAAAGCTTTTTTGTATTTTATTCCAATTAAAAATGTTCTCCCACTTAAGTTTTCATCGTTTGCCGTCTCCAGAGCCAGGATTTTAATTCATTATGATCCCATCCTGGAATATGCTTAATTCCACTAAATATTTTCTCTTTACTCATATTTTCATTCATTCATATTTAAAAACTGTATCTCTTTACTTTTCTAACTTTGTATTAAGAGATCAGTCTTATTTGAATTTCTCAATTAAATCCTGAGAAGTTGATACCTCAATATAAGTGACAAAATGCACAAACTTCAGCCATTTTACTGTTGGCCTTTTTGCATATTAGTAATATGTAAGAACATAATACTGTAGAAGTTTTTATTTTAGCTGAGAATAAAAAAAATTTGATAGGAAAGATAAAGAATGAAATCAGAAATAGGATTTCAAATGTATGAAAAAATCTCCCATTTAAATCAAGGTTGATAATGTTTGAATGTCACTCAGCTGCTATTTGAATTTCACTGGGTTATGGCCAAGCCATTGTAACAGCCCTCAAACCTAAACTTTAACTGGAATTGTATTTTATGAAGTATTTGTAGCAAGTTAGAGTTTGACTGAATATGATTTTTGTATGATTGTCTTGTAATTTACTGTAAATGGATTTTGTTTTATGAAAAGAAATTGTGTAAATGCCATTTAATATATTTAAGGACAGAACTACACAAGAGAATTGCTGAAATGTTTGTAATTCCAAGTATTTAGGTGAGCTATGATGTTTAAAGGATGATTTACTATAGTTTAAAATGATTAATGTGGATAATTTTGTATTTAAGTATATTTAAAAAAAAATTCTGAACATTTCGTAATGATTGTAAATGATTATGTATTAATTTTAATTGTTTTAATATGTTTTCAATTGTTTAAGTATTGTTAATGTTCAAGAAATATCTGTCGGAAGCCTTTGTAGTGTACTAGAATTTTCGATGGAACTTAAAGAAAGCGACCAGCAGAGACTCTGAGACTTTATTTTATTTTAGTTTAGTATTTTGAACACAGTTTAGTATTTTGAACACAGTTTACATCAGCCAAGGACAGTGTTGAACGAACAGTTTTAGCAGTATTGTCTTTGGAAGAAGTGTCAAATGTAATCATTGGAGTTTTGTGTTTTTATGTGAACTGTATCTTGTAGTCCGATGTCTTACTAGCAATAAAACAAGTTAAAATTTGAAATTGTACTGTGGACTAGTTATTTCGTATAATAATTAAACCACGAGACATCTAACACCATGTCTGAGAGTTTGGGTGTGTGTAACCATGCTTTATATGGTCATGGACGCCTCATCGGGTGGAGAGCCCGTTACACGGCATTTTAAGGAATGCTTAAAGCTTGTTGTCATAAGGAGTCATGGTCAGAGGTGCCTGATGTGTATATAAGCCATCCAGGCCTTGAAGAAAGTTAGGTCAAAGTTAAATGAAGAGTCGGAAGTCATCTCAAACCTGGCAGAGGGCCACGGTCGTCAGTGTAAGCATACCATTCAGATCTATTGGTCTGTAGACTATTGCAAGAAAATTCTTGTACATGTACAATTATTCTCTGTGAAAGTACATTGTAAATATACTACCTTAAGCCACTGCAACTGTTTCATGACTAGTTTTAGCATAAGCTACCATAGAAGCACTGGGTGCTACTGTGTTTTATTACTCATATTATAGCAAGCATTAGTTATCTTCCTATAAAGACAGTGACAAGGATAATGCAATGGACAGAACTTGGAGATCAGACTTTTTTTTTTGAGTGTACTAAGTTTTAAGATTAAAAAGTTTGTGAATAATGATTTCTGCATAAAGCTAACATACCTGAAAGAACAGAAAATAAGCTAAATCTATGGAATCTTGTAACAAATATATATCTACATTAAAATTTCTTGAACAAATAATTTTATTACTGAAGAAATCACTGTAATTTTAATTTGGTGAAGGACCTTGATACTCTATGTATAAAAATAATAATTCCAATCTTTTTCTAGATGGATAAACAGAAAAAGCCTTATTTACAGTATTATTACTTCAATAATTCTTCAATTCTGTGAACCATTGTATGAATGCTTTTTAAACTATTTTCAGATTTGACGAATGTATTGCTTCATACACAAATATTGTACATGAAGCTAATTAACATCTCGTTTTCCATTTAGGGCATTCACGATACTGGGAAGGTTAAAGAGTTAAAAATTAAAATATTCCCTCCATAGTACAGGTGACATTTCTACTTGAAAAGATGGAACAACCTTAATCAGAAATTCATATGAATAGTAAGTGAAAAAACAATGTGAAGAACTAATGAAAGTTTATACACACCTTTGTCATATTTGTTGCTGTCGTTGCTATCTTCAGAACTAGCCTCATTGCCTGAATCAACGGATGCCTGTTTGCGTATCTTCCGAGGACGTTGTTGATTGGCATTCTGAGCATCAGCTGTGGCATCAGTTTCCTCTTTGCTACTTCGCTCTGCTATTGCTGCTAGTTTCTCCCTCATACCCTCCTAAAATAAGTAACATTAATTTTATGTAAGCTTTATAAATAGCATTCAGAAACTGTCTGACCACAATGAACTATGGCTTGTCTTTACACACCTAAAGAGTGAAAGACATCAGAAAAAGATTTAGCTCAATATGCTACTTAGTGCGCAGTTCCTTTGTGTGTTTCTAGATCTGTAGTTTCTCCTTTCAATGCAAGGAATGAAACTCTGGACTACCAATATACACACACTAAAATTAATTATACATTGATCAAATTATACCTAATTGAAGGGGAACAGCACCTATTAAATTTTGACAATCTGTTAGCTAAAATATGATGAACTAACCAAGAAGACACATTTATAGGTCTTAGAAATCTTACTGATATGAATGCACAAATATCATTATATCTGGTACGAATTTTTTAAGACTTTCAAAGATAAACGTGGGGTGGTATTTGGGTGTTCAAAGATAAACGTGGGGTGGTGTTATTTATGGGTGCGTACATGACCTCAGTCACTCGATTCTACTTTCTTGAAGAAGTGCATAGCCTGAAATATTACGTTTGTACAGTATTTTTTGTTACTGCTGCCCGTCTCCCTCCAACTTTGGTGCGCAGTGGGAATATTTTACCTTTCCTTCCATATAAATACATATCACAGAATTTATTCCTATTCTACTGTTGCAAAGATAAATATCAGAATCATAACTGGAACGATTTTCATATAAATGACTACACATGGATAAAAATAAGATAAGATAGGAAAATTACCTATCACTTACCACAGATGAAGACAGGATGGCTTGATGAACCAAAAAACACTTTCACGATTAACAATACCTCAGCTTAAAAATCTTAATCATGAAGGAGGCGAGACATATGGCAAGAGGAAAGATGTGTATACATCCAGACTTACCACATGAATGAAGCAAATATGAAACAAGAGGGAAGGATGGGGATTGCACTGGTGGTGGGAGGAGAAAGTAAGCTAACAATAATTGTGCAAAAGAATAATTTCTGTGACAACCAGCCAAGGTAAAATTTTTTTTTTTTAAGAAATATTTTTTCTAAATACATAATTCTGTTTTAAGAAAGAGAAATAAATAATATGATACAAATTAGAAAGATATAAAAAGACATTTTTAAATGCAAATTTTTAATAAAGTGACGGGTTTACTGGTGGTTCATTCATTTGGTAGGCCTGGATGTGTACACATCTCTTCTCTCCTAGTATGTCTCTTCTCTATTATAAGTTAGCTTTTTTTTTACTTAAATAAAGTGTGTTAGTGTTTTTTCTTTTGCATTTGTCTGGCCCTTCACTCTTCATCTGAGGTAGCTGATGGGTTATTTTTCTTATCCCATCTTATTTTCATTGCCCAGTGGCAGTGTAATTGTCACCAATACTCATTGATAAAGAATTGTAATACTGAGGCTGTAATAACAGGTTATAAAAATATATGTTGCTAGATCCAATACTTTGACCGATCACCACCAAAGTTGATAAATATCTGTAATTTTTTTATGGAGAAGGTTTCTGACAAAAAAAAAAAAAAAAACATTATCTCTCCCCCTTTACACCCCTTATTTTAATACAAACCCACAGTTTTTATCCGATTTTGATGGAACTTAGCACATGTATACTTTAAAACAAAGAGAATAACACTGTCTATTTTTGGTTTACAAAAATCCAATCCCTATCCCCCTTTCAACCCCCTTAATTTTAGTCCATGTTCTTTATAGAAATCTATAGTTTTTATCCAATTCTTAAGGAACTTTGCAAACATATATTTTAAAACAAACAGAAAATTACTGTCTACATTTGGTCTTCTTGGGAGACTAGCCGAGTAATGAAGGTGTTTCCACATATTTCAGCGATCTGAAAATCCGTCACCATCTTCACTTCACGAGAAGTCTCGGTTAGTCTCCCGAGAGGACCATATCAGTTCACAACGCCGAGAAAAACTTCGTTCTTATGTCTACATTTGGTTTGTAAGATCCCAACTCCTCTCCTCCTTTACCCCCTACCCCTCTTAATTTCTAATGTAGGCCTACTTTACAGAACCCATAGGTGTTATCAGATTTCGATGGAACTTTGTACACATAAACTTTAAAAAAGAGAAAAATAATATCTACATTAGGTTTACAAAAACCCACCCACTCTCCCCAAAACCCTTCTTAAACAAAATTTACACATTTTTGTTGCAAACATCTCAAAAACAGTAGTAAATTGGTCAAAGTGGATAGCAAAATTCTGAGAGCCCAAAACATTTAGTGTCAAACAGCATTGGACCGATTCTGATTGGAAATAATTGCTGACCAAGAAATTCAAACTTTAAATTTCAAAATTGTTTTAAAGTTTTTGTAGTGACACACAAATCTACAGTTTTTATCCGAACTTGAAAGCACTTTGTGCTTTAAAATATGTGAAAATGTTGTTTTACATTTGTTTCCCAAAACTGCACTCACTCTGCCCCTTCACACCTCATAAAACAAATTTACACTTGCAACTTTTCTGCATTTTTTCATCTATCTTAAAAACTGTAGGGAAATTGGCCAAAGTGGATGTTTATGACATTAAGATCAAACAGGATAAGTGGATAGGTAAATGAATCCCAATTGCATTGGGCAATGCCAGGTACTCTGCTAGAATATATTTATCCATTTTTCGATTCCTACCAAGGGATAAGACTTGGAATAAAGAGGTAATGAAGATACTTTTGATAAAATGATAGAAATAAAATCTTTGCTGTATTGCTCAACACTAAAAATAAGATTAATGCCTCTATAAATGGAGTATAAACCCTTTAGTAGCTTACAATAGCTTTTTTTTTTTTTTTTTTTTTTTTTTTTTTTTTTTTTAATTAAGTGTATAATGCACATAGGAAATAGTATATTAAACATATCTTCTTCTTCTTCCATCCATCAAACTGAGGTGCATGATTAAGATTATTTAGCAAATGTGTTTTTCCACTTTTCCTAAAATCTCTTCATCCTCTTGCTGAGCTCCTTCTTCCAGGTGTTCCTTTAGCGATGCATGAATTATTGGGAAATTGATGGGTGTTGACCAAAATACTGAATCTTTATCTGTCTTATATTATTATCACCTATGATTCCAATTTCCTCGAGGTCCCTTCCAATTTCAAGTAGCAATCGTTATTCACTTTCTTTGAGATGACAAGGATGAGAATTCTCTTGATCATTCAGTTTATTATTTATTCTACAAATGTGACCATAGAATTTCCTACACCTTTTTCTGCACGTGTCTGAAATTTTCTCAGAATGCCAATATAATTAATGAGATTTCCTTTTCATTTACATTACTCCTGTACAATCTGGATTGAACATTTCCAATATAATTTTTCTTTCATCTTGTTGGAAATCTTTACATAGTGATCTGCCCCTAATAATCAAAGCTTGTAATGCATATAATGTACGTGGATTGATTACTGTGTAAAGAGTGTCTTAAATTAGCAATTTGGGATATGTGACTTTTTGTTGTATCTGTTCCAGGTAAGTGCTCAATGGCCACTTTGCCCTTTTCTACTGCTGAAGAAGGGCTAAAGATCCAATAATTGCAATTGAACAACATAGCTCCCAAAGGAGTGACAGACACTATTTAGTGCTCGCCATCCACCAGCAGGATTTGTCCTGCCCCTAAAACATGGGCTGCACTTAAAAGGACATATACCAACCGTGGGAAATGTGGCTCACTGATGCATAAGTGGAGTATGAGAACTTCACTCACCTGTGACTGTGGTGCATCACAACAGACTATTTATCAAATTGTCACAGAGTGTAAGGACATACCCAAATCCACTGGAAGACTTTGCTGAAGCATCCAGAGCAGCTACAGAGTGGTTGGAAAATCTGGACTTACAACTTTAAACTTTTATTTCAGGTGCACTGATGACTGTTTTAGGATAACACACTGTTATTTACTCTTTAGTATTGTATATATTGTGTATTTTGCTATATGCTAAATAAAACTTGGTTGTGTTTGTGTGCGTTTCTTGTGCTCACACCATTCTGCCATCATTGTTTAATTTATTATCCTAAATTGTAATTCTATCTAATGCCTATCGTTTCATTGTCTCTATACATATTGAGCAATCAGTTGTGAATGAATGAAAACTGACAGGCTGTGTTCCATTGCTATAAACAATGTTTTGCATGAAACTGTTAGCGTCAAAGAGAAAACAGAACTGAATTTGTTTTTTTCTTCCGGCTTTATGCCTCGTCGACGTCTTTAGAGGTGGTATGGGACTGGGCTCAAGGAATGGGAAGGAATTCGACCATGGCCTTTTGCCTGGGATGATTTGGGGAAACCATGAAAAATCCAAATCTGGATGCCCGGATGGGGATTCGAACTGGCGTCCTCCAAAATGCAAGGACAGAGTGTTAACCGCTCACCCACTATGCTTGGTGAGAATTTCTTTTATCCGGTGTTCATAAAGTTAAGCCAGTATAGGCAATAGTTTCAAGTTAAGAGACTGTATAACTATAATTTTTTCTCCAAATGCAAGTTTTTGTTCTTTAAAGAAATTCTTTAACAGGGTGAAATATTTAGTTGATAATGGCAAATAAATCTGACATGCTTGTCCTCAAAGAAATGACTATCAGTATTGTACATGAAAAAGTCATGGCAGAGTTTGTTGTTTTCTGTTTGTAATGGTGTGGTGTAATACAGAGGAGGGTTAATTTTCTCCTGCTGCACACTGTTCAAAAAAAAGGTCATATGTGCATGCATTCTTTCTGCTGGAACCTTTAGGTTAACTTTTGATTAAGCACAAATTCTTCTGCTAGAGATAGTTAGGTGCATAGATTTGACTGGTAGCTTTTGCATATATAAAGTAATATTTTAAACATGTGATTTTTTTTTTACTAAACTGATTGTAAATGTTTATTGTTTTATTCAATCTCTCTCGACTGAAAACAGGCAATGTGGAATATTGAAGGAACCTGTTTCATTGTAGCAACCTGCAGCCAATATTTTGGAGGGGGGGGGGGGAGGGGTTATATCGAATGATGATAGTGAGCATGCAACAGCTAAATGTATAATCAAGAATGGACAGGCATCAGCATGAGGCATCCTAAAATGTCAATTTTACAATATGTAGATGAAGTTTAGTAATGATAGATTCACTTCTAACGATGGCATCCATACAATTAGCAATTGCCTTAGGATATCCACTACAACAGGCAGAACAGGAGAAGAGCAGGATTAAACCCCTTGCAGGAGGCAATTTGCACTCATTCTGATTGTCCCAAGAACCACACATGAGCAGAATATCGCTAGCATGCTGTTGCCACTGAGTAGCATACCCCACAGTAAATGATGGAAGAAATCTCATAAAAAGTTAGCCACTTTGTTTGGGAATGGTTCAAATTCCTTGTGTTGGTTTAGGCAGCAGTAACGCTCTGGCCCCACTATAGGGAGATTATGGGTTTAAATCTCCAGCAGGGCATCCAGATTTGGGTTTTCCATGGTTGTCCTAAATCATTCCAAGCGAATGCCAGAATGCTCCCTTCAAAAAAGCAAAGGCCAAATTCCTTCATTTTCCTTGCTCCTCACAGAAAGGCAATCTCCAGCTGCACCCACCTCTCATAATGTTCTCTCGTTGACGAAAGGTTTTTTTCCCAAAAATTTCTTTACTATTTGTGTCTTTTCTGTGTGTTCGCGCCCCACATCCATCATCTAAAGGTAAGTGGTGGCTCATTTCCCTATCCTAATTTGATTCCTTTCCGCTACTTAGCGTCTTTTTTTCATTGTTATTATATATATATATATATATATATATTTTGTAACTGCTTTACGTCTCTCAAGCGAGGTCTTTAGAGACGGGAAAGGATGGGGGCAAGGAATGGTAAGGAATTCGGCCATGGCCTTTTGAAGGAAGCATCCTGGCATTTGCCTGGAGTGATTTGTGAAACCATGGAAAACCCAAATCTTGATGCCCGGATGGGGATTCGAACCGCCATCCATCCGAATGCGAGGCCAGAACACTAACCGTTACACCACCACGCTCGGTGCTCAGATATAGAAAGCAAAGAGCTGTGATAAGAAATGCAGTAGCTGGGAAGCATAATCACAATTAATAATAATAAACATAAAATGTATCTAAATTTTTAAAAATATTCCATGAAAAATATGCATATAACCAAAGTGTCAAAATAAAAACCATATTTTCAAGTCCTAGCATGAAATATAAGCTGGTTTAAGGAGTTAATGTTGCTACACTCAGGTTTTTATTTTGTAAAGCTTATTACTGTTGTTGTTGGAGCTTAAGGGTGCATCAACAACATGGCTGTTACAAACATTAAAAAGGAAATGTCGCTAAATTTACTGTGCATACAATTGACTGTATATGGGTCAGTCATATTCACAGCAGAGCAAGTAAAACAATATAATTTCTTGCTGGCTATCAATAGGCCATCTACATGTAAATGACACTTAAAACAATGATTAAAACCATTAAAAGAAAATAGATACAACTGTAGGATGTCTGATTGTTAAGGGACCAACTAACTAGCAAAAATCTACACAGATATGCCCATGATTTTAGGGAATACAATGGACAAAACACAGAAATGTAAAATTTTAGCAACGTTGCCACAACTACCATTTAAAATAATGGACAGGTCATTGGCAAAGCCGAAATGAGCTTTCTGTACAGAAAATGAAATGGTATGTTAAAATAAGATGGAATGTCAAAGGTATGCCACAAGCACCTCAGTCCAGTGGATTCTCTTGGTAGAGAAAGTAATCATAGATGATCCATGGAAAAGTAAGAAGTCCTCCTCACCCAGTGAAAGGAGCTGCTACATGGCTGCAAGACTGGTTTAACCAGCCAGAGCTTTCTTTGCTTGATGTCCAACTACCAAACATTGAAGAGTTTCCTTTTGACTCTGAGACAAGGTCAGACTTTGGGACCAGAATGATGTCTATCCTGACTTTGTTGCAGGTTAACTTGACAGCTTCATCTGCTGGCTTATTCCCACTGATTCCCTCAGAAATGGAGGGAATACATGGTGTCCTGAATGTCCAGGATACGTAGTTCTGTGGGGTATATGTTTCCCAGTGCCTGTATGCAGGTGAGGGAATCACAGCATATGATGTACATTGAACTGTGATTTGATTTCATATGCTGGAGTGACAGCCACAGTGGAACATTCCGCTGTACAAGTGCTGCAGCTACTTATCAGGCTGGTAATTTATAAGCTGCTCGAGGGAATGGGACAGATCATTGCACTCCATTGGCTTGCTTAGACACTTCAGTATACACAGGGATATAAACCTGTTGCTGATTTCAAATATTGGAGATAAAACTGCAGTTATCACAACACAACTTGTACTATGACAGTCAAAAAAGCATTCAGGGAATATTTAAAACCCAGATATGAAATTTACTCTGACTTTTCTAAAATGGCCTTTGCACAATAGTCGAAAGATTTGACAGCTAATGGTTAGTACAGAGATGGGTGTTATAAATTGGACTGCCAAGTGCTGAAGTAAGTTGCATAGTGCCATGGAAGGAGGAGATGCCAATGGTAGAGAAGTGGTAGCTCATGTACCTCAGCAAAAATGCTGGGAATAGTAATACTGTGATACAATACAGTGACAAGTCAAATTCCTGCATGGTGGACATTGTCCAGAATCTGCACCATGCCGAACAATAAAAAATGCACCTATATCATAACTGTGCCCATCCAAAGGCTCTATAAAATTAGTAGGCCAGAGTGATCAACACTTCATGACCTACCATACTGAAATTTCAAAACATTTAAGAGCCTTTATGACTTCGGTTTGCAAATATCTCAGATGTCCCTTATTAAAACAGGAAACTATCCCATACTGAATTATAAAATTCACACCAATATCACTACTGTGCCCATGGAAATGCACAATAAAATTATAGTAGGCATGAGTGTCCAGCAGTTCATGGCTTACCACACAGACATTTCAAAACACTGAGTGCCTTTATAGCTTTGATTTCCAGATCTCTTAGTTGCCCTTTAACAAACAATTTAAAACAATGTCCTCAAGGTATGACAAGGTTCTGCTAAAAGACTTCTACTATAGGTAAAAAGAAGAAACTGGATTTTTTCTGCGCAAAATTAAAAATCAGTGCTAAATGACCTTAAATCATGCAAGAGTCGACACATATGTCATGGGAAAGATGTGAACACTAGGGTTACAAACTGATATACTGTGATGTGTGTGTGTGTGTGTGTGTGTGTGTGTGTGAGAGAGAGATATTTTCTCTCTCTTTTGTTTGTCAGGCCCTCCTGCCTTCATCTATGTTAAGTGACGGTTATTTCTCCTATCCTATATTCTTTTCAGTGCTTAATGGCAGTTTCATTATCACCATAATCCAATTATTATAATTATTTTTGCATGATTTCTATTGTTTGAACGATTGTCAGTGCTCCAGAAGTGTTGGGCGGCTCATTTAATGTTCTTTCAAAAATTCTATGATGCCTATTTAAGCTCTTAACAATTGTGAGCAAATGCCTCGCTCAGAACGGTGTTAACACAACATTATCTCATTTGTTTACTAATGTGTTTTAAATGCCAGGCAGAAATCTGATGTATTGTTCATGTACATTTTTCTGAGTGTTTCACTGCAATAAAAGGTGAAGTTAAAAGTTTGGCAATGCTGTTGTTATTTAAGAAGCTACCTATCATTGAAAATTATAAGGAATTCAATTGCATACTTTGGTGAAAATCTATATCACCTGACGACCTGACAAATTACATGTAAATCTTTACAAAACAGTAAAAAGCACCAAGTTCTGAATGATTTAAGAACATTTCTAACATCTTTACCAAGATACCTAAGATTACAACTGGAGGTCAAAGTGAGGATAGTATAGAATATTGCTCAACAGATAGGAAAAAACTAATGCATAAACAAGTAAGAAATCTGTCGACTGCATCAAGGGCCACTGGGGTTAGGGTCCCATTCCCTAACCAACCTGCAAAGTGATCACTGGGCTAAGGAAAGTGGTTACAGTGCGATCGCAGGTGCAGAAGGCAGCCACATACAACAAGAAATCAATCCACAAAACAGCATTAGTGCAGTATCCGGCGTGGCAGGCTAGCGCGATGCATCCTGCTCCAATATTTCCTGATATGAGCATGGTGGGGTTGTCTTACCCGGTGGCGATGACACATGCTGGCGGGGGTGGTCATGGCGGTGGTGTCCGTCATTGTCCTAAAGCCCGGGCAAGTCGGGGGTGGTCATCTAGCAGCACTGTGGCTGTCGCCGTCGGTGAAACCCTTACCGTGTACTCCGGGATGAGGAAAAGCTCTGCGCGTTGCGGCGGTTACGCTCTGGCGCCCTGGCGGTGCGAATCACGTCTCACCAACACTTACAACACCTGTTGCACACAGCTATTACTAATATAATGATTCGGCATGTTCCAGGACCATCTCAACGGCAGCGATGGCGAGCGGCACCAGCTGACAACCTCAGCGGCGGTGTGTGGACCAGCTGTAGTTATTGCATGATACCATATCCTAACAAAACTAACAAACCCTTCATACATCCAATCTTGTAGCATAGAATCTGTCGTGGTATTGGCAGTATCTTAGCCAGCCGCTCTTATTCCCTACCTAACTATCGTAGAGGTTTTTTTCCCAGGGGTAAAAACTTGGCTCTTTTTCCCCACTGCCATGTCTCTTCTTTCAAAAGTTTCTGTCTATCTTATCCGATGGACCCATGTAAACGGGCGGACGCCTGGAATACATCACAATCCCGTTCCTGTTATCACCTATAGAATTACTAACTTAACGCATGTGCAGAGGCAAGCAGTAGTTAACAGGAAGGCCGCCATGCTTGGAGGAGCGGGTTTTGGGTGCTCCCCCAATAAAAAAATTTAAAAAAAAACCACTGCCATCAGCTGCACGATTCTTCATTCCCCAGTAACTATGTGTCCATGATGCTTTCAACAATCATGTGTTCAAATAAAGATAAATAGCTGTAAGGCTGCCAATCAGCTTGATATTCCATTTGCTTAATGTATTTTTCACTCTGTGTCTGAACTGTATGGAAAACTAATTGCTCCCATTGAAGTTATGATTCAATTCCCATTACATGGAGTCTGCAATAGATAGAAAGTACAATGCAAGGTCACTGGCAAAGAATGGACCAGAAACAGCAGTGAAATGTGTAATTTATCTAGTGATGTGGACACACATTTTCTCTCTCTTTATTAGTGTAGAAATTAATCAATCTCTGCGTCAGTCAGTAACCTAACCTCACAATGCACTTTGACCGCTGAAATCTTCTAATAGGAGAAATGGCAGAGGAAGTTGTCGCAAGATGTTAGCCGCTGCATCATAATCAATAGGCATTAGCTGTAAACATATTGAACAGTCGGTGTATAAGACTATAGATTTTTACTGCTAATGCTTGTAAGGAGGAAGTGAGAGCAACAGGTTTGGAGTGGACAATGTTTCAGACAAAAAAAGCCACTCCATCATTCACTCAATCACCCTTGGTTCGTCCTTCCTGTTTGGGTTGTATCTTCTTAACACTGGATGTCAGTCTAAAATGTGTATCCTAGAGACAATGGATTATATCATCCCAAGAGTTGTATGTTATCTCTGTGAGGCTTAAAACCATTTACATTCTATTGGAGTATAGGAGCCATCTTACTTGTTCAGCTTAACCATCCATCTTTTGGTGGTGAGATAAAGTAAATTTGTGTGGTCTATATAACCTGGTGGCTGAGCTTTGATTTTCCGTGTATTCTGCCTTTGTTATGGCTGACCATTTTCTGATGAATGGGAACAGGATTTGTCTTCAAGGTCTGAAGATGCAGTAGACATCTCTGATTCCAGAAAGACTACAAAAGATTAGAGGCTTCTTCTTCCTTGAAGGCCTCTTTCCCTTATTTACATTACCACTCAATTGTCTGGGAGGTGACAATGAAGGATATTTCACAAATTTAGCCGAATTGATCTACTGAACTTTTGAACCTTGGACCTTTTGTGAAATTTGCTTTATGACGTAACTGCTGATACTGTTAAAGCTGCTGGGATAGTAGCAGTTTACCAGGTAATATGGTCCCTACTGGTGGTTGCAACCATGTTGTTACAGACATCCAAAATATTTTATGTTATGATCTAAGGAAATTTTAAGTCACATTTGGTGCACTAGTGCTCTTGTTGTCGATGGATATATGTGTAGCAACACTTTCCAGAAGGGATTTTTCACCATATAGAGAAAGCTTGAGGCAAGAATGGGTGGAAAAGCTCCTTATATTGCATTTTTGTTTTGCCATAAGGTATGTACTTCGTGGTTTTCAACTTCTGTATTTTGCATTTCTCAGATACACCTGACATGTCTTGATCTAAGCTGGATATGACCAAGAGGCAGGGTGCATTTGGATCCTGGAACATTGTTCCAAAATAATTTTTAAAATAGGTGAGGATGCCTTTGCAGGATGCCATCTCATCCAACCTAATTTCTGGCACTGGATGCAGCACAATGTGTCCATTACATATGGTCATAAATTTACATTAATAAATCATGCTTCTGTTGATTTTTTTTGGGGAGGGGGGGGGGGAGCAGCAAGCAGATAGCAGTTTTTTGAATACCGTGATTTACATTTTATGTTGTCTGTGACAACACTGACATCTTTTTTCTGTTTACCACTCCTCAACGAAACTCCTTGGCTTCTATATCTGTTAAGAATCAGTTGGTGTTTACAATGGAATCCACATTTAGCTGCAACCTTCCCGAGTGTTTCACATTTAAGTTGGGAAGGTTGCTTACTGTAGGTATAAATGTCTCCAGCAGCAGCACATCCCTCAGCTTTTTACACAATTTTAGTGTACTGGCAAGACCAAGTTCTTTAGTTAAATAGAAGGGAGACATGTTTTCAAATGCAATGAATCGAATAGTGTCGTACAACACAATCTGTGTGGTAAATCAATGAAGACTTCATTGCAATCATATGCTGGGAATGTCCACATAATTACAACTTTTCAAATGTTTCCTCCTTTTAATACACCATGAAAAAAGCATTCTGTAAAGAAATAGTTTTCTATTGCTATTTTCATTGTGGGTGAACTCTGAGCCAGTGGCATAGCTAGGTTAACGAGGGCCCTCAGGCCAGATGGGCGAACTTTTTTTGCTTTGTGTTGCTTGTTGAGGCCCCCTGAGCTGAGGCTGGGGGCCCCTGAGTTGTGCTTTGGGGACCCCCGAGCAGTGATTGGGGGCCCCTCTGAGCAGTGAGGGGCTCTCTGTGTGTCAGGGGCCCCTTTGGACGACGATGGTAGAGCTAAAAAAAAAAAAGTCGCCAGTTTGCCGTGAAGTCCCGTTGGGCACTCTGAAGTGCACTGGGGGCCCTCAGAGGTGCACTTTGGGGGCCCTGAGGTATGCTTAGGGGCCCCCTAAGCGTAGGAGCCCCTGTGCACTGCACCACCTAGCCCTATAGTAACTATGCCCCTGCTCTGAGCTCTGGCTTACTTGTTGTGCTGGTGGGTTTTAGAAGACCCTTGCAGTCCATCTGAGCTGAGTGTTTTGTTCCCACATATCAGGAGGAAACTAAATCATTGTGACAATAGCCTGAAAAGTGGTACACTAACAAGTGGTTTACTTCATCACCCATTTACCTCCTTGGCATATTACTCACCTTGAGGTAGAGATTTGTACCACCCTCAAAATCTAGGTTAATAAGTCAAGATTTATACAACATTCCCATCACACCGTAATGTAACCATTAAAGTACAGTAGAACTCCAATTATTCGAATTAATTGGGACCGAACCCCATTCGGATATTAAAAAATTCGGATAATTGGATTTTTTTTCCAAAGAAGGGTCTATTTTAATTGATTACTGTGTGTGTTGAAAATGGGGAAAAAACTATTTTTAAAGAAACAGAGCCTTTACTTAATTAAATTAAAAGGCTACACTTTTACATGTTAAACCTACCTACAATTGCTGCACATTAGTACGGTATGTATGTGCCGTACTGTAAATAAAAGTAATTGTTTGCTGAACACCTCGCTCAAAGTAAGCTGTTCGACTGTATTCATCCACTTGACAGTGAGAAGTTGCATGTGATCACACTCGGGCTGATGCTACATCCACTTGAATGCAGTTTCAAGGCCGGCAAATGCTTGACTAGCTAATGGTCCCGTGTCTGTTTCAACTTTGACATTCAGGTCATTTTCTTTCTCAACACTTTCTTCTGACATATTTTCAGTAAGTTCATCATCATTTAGAATTTCATACCCATCGTCTGAGGAATCACATACCACTCACTCTCCTATATCTTCAGCAATAAATCTGAGCATTCAGGAATTTTCAAAAGAATGTTTCTGAATTCCTCAAGTAACACGGTATCCCCATCTTCTCCTATCTCTTCCCTTTCCTTTTCTTGAGCTTCTTTTTCGTTTTTTCTCCTTTTCCTTCTCTTCTTCAGTTGGTATTTTTTTCCACGCACGTCTTAAAAAAGCAATTTGGATATTCAGCGATTTGGATAGTCGGAGTTTGGATAATTGGAGTTCTACTGTATGTCAGGAGGATATGATATGGGAAAGCTGCAGTGCTCACATTTCCAGCTTTAGTACTGCAGTTGTGCTAGGCAAGTGTCTGGCTCTTCAAATCACCTCTGTGGGGCAAAGACATGATTCAAATTATGAGTGCCTAAAAATGAGAATCTATTTTGAAATGGCTACAGATAATTTTCAGTGATGACAAAATTGTTCAGCACAAAAATTTGGAATAAGACTGCACATCTTCCATGAACTGTAATTTCGTTGGCAGACATCTCTAAGAATTTTGTGAAAGTATTAAAGAGGATAATTCTGATCAACCGTCATCTTCATATTAACAAATCAGTAATTTAATTTTGGTGTTCTGTTAGTTTTCAGACACAAATATAAGATGACACTGAGTCATATTTGAAGAACACTATTTTCCCATAAAATCTATTAAAAAAGAAGAGATACTATTCCTTACAAGAAGCATGTAGCAGTCAGGACCACAAGGCTCTGAAAATGGTTTCAGATCAGGACCCTTCCTTTTCTGCAGGTTTGGTCCTGGGTGATAAGCCTGAAGACCTAAAACAAATAAGATGAGATTAATAATGAATCCTAAAAAACTTAAGAAGATGATATATACACAAAAAAATCCTTAGTTCTTTAGCCATATTAAAATTAAAACAGTAAAAAGTCAAAGCCAATCTAAGATAGAAAAAATAATTCCAAACAGAAAGAGACATTAATTCTAAATTAAAGAACTTGTAAGCTCAAACGCACATAAAATGAACACCTCAAACCTTCCAAATGATTGGAAACCTTGTTGGTGCATTACAACTATCAGACCAGATCTTGGCAAATATCCGTTTACTTACAGGAACTGAAAACACTTTTTTCCTTTGCAGAAATCTTTCTGACAATGCATACTACTCTTATTTTTTCTTATGGCAACAACTATGTGATTAGGTGATGAGGTAAAAAAGTACAAGCTCAAGGTGGAAAGTTTACCTAAAGTTCAGTTTCTTGTATTTTTTTAGTAATCATATTAAAAAATTAAACATATAACAAATATTTAAATTAATCTGCAATATATATTCATGCAACATTAAAAAGAGTGCTCTAAGCATTATTAAACTATCAACTTTTGTTTTAAACACTATTGTTAGAAATCAGTGAAATTAAGTCTCAAGCAACAATTGAAATTATTAATAAAACAAAAATTTATATTTCTTCTATCTGTAGAAAACATAATTTTAATATTGTAATTATATATTTAAAAATATAAGCAGGGACACTGCAGATGCTTAAGTATTAATGCATACCTCTCGCTCTGTTCATGCAATAAGGTACAATTTTAAGTACATAAGTACTTTACATCTAAGAAGGAGAAATGGAGAAAAAAAGAATGGCAATAACTTGCTCAGTAATTTAATATGAACACTGAGGTAAGAGGAAAAAGGATTCTTACCTCGGTTTGTGGCTGGACTTCCTGCCACTTTGCATGCTGCATACAAACAAAACACTCTTGATCAACAATAAAAGTCTGAATCAAGTTCTCACCCTGCCTTAAGTAGGCCATTTTTCCACCACCAACTTCTCAGTTTCCACCAGGAACTACGCATGCTAGCAGTGTGTGTGGAAAAACCTATTGGAAGAGCTGCAAATTCAGCTCCAACACAATAAAATAGCCAAATAGCACTAAACATTATATATAACTCCTTTGAATACAATTCTTGGTGTTTCAAAACACTGAAAAACATTTTTGGTAGTCTCTTTTATCAGTTGTAATCCATATTTTACCCCTAATCATAATTTATGTGATAAGAAATAGACTGAAAGAAATCTGAAAAATCTCAATAATTGAGAAAGTATTCGTGCAGGTTTCATTAATTACTTAAAATCTTGTATTATAACAACTGCGATTATTTCATTCATTAAGTGAACCAAACTCGAACGCAAACATCTAAATGTTCCCAAACTATGTGTACCAAACAGAGTGAATTTGGGATTTCTAAAAAGACAACACTAAAGTCTAACTGCATGACCTGGTTTCTTAAGAACTCAAGTACATAGATATTTAAAAGCTGATAAGAGTTAAAGAGGTAACCAATCAAGTTTGGTGTTCAAAATGTGCGTTGTAACTTAACACTTAGTGCTGGAGAACTCAAAACCATGACATGCATCTGTAATGAGTTACAATTTCCAAACAAATCCAAAAGTGTGCATTTTTGAACAGTCTGAGAACGTTGAACTCATCAGATGTTCAGTTCAAGTTGATTCAGGACAGAGGGTTTGCAGTTCCAGCGCAAGTCGGTAGCTTCCACACACGCCCATACGCAAATCCCTCGGAAACCGAGCACCCACACAGCAAGATAGTACTCACGGTGGAGGAAACAATCATATTTGAAGCAACGGCGGCAGAAGAGGGTGTGGAATGAATGCATGGTCTGTTCTCTTGGAACAGACTGTGCTGTGGGGCCATCAATGTTTGGTGTACACTCAGGAGGAAGTGCATTTGGATCCAGGCGTTCTGTCAGTTCAATGTATCTGAAATAAAGATGCCAAATTATTTATACATATATGAAAGGAAAAAAGGAGCTGAGTAGCAAATACAGATATAAACAAAAGAATCTCTCAGGATAGCATAGAAACAGCAAAAACACACACATAGAACATACAGAAATTTTCAAGTCTACTCTCTTCTTCAGAAGTAAAAAATGGGCTGAACAGAGAGCAGCTAACATACAGTTGCCACGAACTGTGAAAGCAGAGAAGGTTGGTGGGGGTAAATTTATAATAGGAACAATGATAGGGAATAGGTCAGTTCAAACATGAATGCATGGAAATTCTAAACATTTCAAATTAAAATACATATCAAATTAAAAAAGGGAATAACTTTGCACGTTCTTGCGGCGGCAATGCTATATAAAAATCTCTCAGGTTTCAAGCCGCGTCAAAATTGAGTCGTCTGGTGACGTTTCGGAAGCTTGCACTGTTTAACATCAGTTAAACTCAATTTTGACACAGCTTGAAGTTTTTATAAAAGAGGGAATAAAAATACGTAAAAAAATTACGTAATTATACGTAAATAAATAAATTGGAACAACTTGCTCTATGCAGCTTAGTATTACTTTTAATACTGCAGATAAAACTGTGATAAATGTGAAACTACTTTTATGCACATAAAGTACTGATTCCAGTAAGATTATACAAAAAAAACCACTTAAATTACTCATGCCTTTTATAGTAAAGTCGAATGACACTTGTCATTCTGACCAGGGCCAAATTTCAATCTAATCAAAACTTTCACAACACTGCTGCTCGAAAATCAAGGCTTCTATTTCATATATCTATGGGCAAAGAATTTAATGAAAACATCTACATCAAATAAATATAAATAAATATAAAGAAATTATTAATTAATATATTAATTTAAATGTAATAAATACATTACTTTCAGACTTTTGACAATTCATTTCTTTGTGGATGTTTAGATAAATAGAACTGTTATTAAATAATGCACATAACCATGAGCTGTTGGTAACTGGTCATTGTTAGTTTGGCAATGAAAGCTTGGAGCATTATGTGGACATTACAGACAGGATGATAAAGTGACCAAACTCAGACTTTTATTAGTATTGATGGTTCAAGTGAAGGTTCTTTCCTAACTAATATTTGCTTATCAAATCATCCCCCCCCCCCAAAAAAAAAATCAACCCTAAAAAGGGATGCAATTTATAGTACTGCACCAAGGATTAAATATCATTATTACAACTTTAAACACTAAAAATATTGATAGATGTCTGTAAAAACTTGTGGCTACTGAGTTCAATACATATTTTTGAAACTGACACTCTCATTTTAATGAAAGACTCAAATCGCTGCCCAAAGATGAATGAACAACTCAGTAACAAATTTATTTATTTATTTATTTATTTATCAATCTTGTTCCATGGATCCCTGCTGAGGAAGTACCTCTGGGATGTGAAACATGTCATTGTTGATACATATACACATAATATGAGTCATATCATAGTAAATATATATATAGATTGTTTGGAAACAAAGGCGCTGAGAGCGGATATATTAGACATTGGGATAGGAGAAAAACCACCGCTTACCAAAGATGAGGGCTCCAGCGGCGTCAAAACACGAAAAAACACACAAACACAAACATAATACAAATTTTCGAGCTTAGCTCTTCATCAGGTTGTAGGATGAGGGGCTGCCCCGCGGAAGCTAGCAGCCCTCTGCTAGCTTCCGCGGGGCAGCCACCTCATCCTACAACCTGATGAAGAGCTAAGCTCGAAAATTTGTATTATGTTTGTGTTTGTGTGTTTTTTCGTGTTTTGACGCCGCTGGAGCCCTCATCTTTGGTAAGCGGTGGTTTTTCTCCTATCCCAATGTCTAATAAATATATATATATATACATATTTTACAAATACAAGAAATAATAATAAACATACATTTTTGCAACTGAGTTTTGCTAACGTCATAATGAGTACAATTAATTATTTTCTTCAAATTCTTGAATGGAGTAGAAAGAGTTGCCAATAAGATAATTTCTAAGTTTTTGTTTGAATACATCTTTATTATCTGAAAGCTGTTTTATACGATTAGGTAGTTTATTAAACAGATGTATCCCAGAATAATTAACTCCTCTTTGTACTAATGACAGAGATGTTTGTGTTTTATGCAAGTTATTTCTGTTTCTTGTATTGAAACTGTGTACCTGTGAATTAGGTGTAAACAGGTTAAAATTTTCTATGACAAAGCTCATGAGAGAATATATATACTGAGAATACATTGTAAGAATATTGAGTTTCTTAAAGAGTTGTCTGCAAGAAGTTCTTGGTTTTACCCTACACAGAAACCTAATAGCTCTTTTCTGTGCTATGAAAACTTTTTTACTTTGTGAAGAGTTTCCCCAAAAAATTATGCCATATGACATTACTGAATGAAAATATGAGGAGTACACCTGTTTCATTAATTCTAGATCTGCTGTTAGAGAAAGTGTTCGTATTGCGAAGGTGGCACTACTTAACTATGCCAGTAGTGTAGTGATATGATCATGCCAACAGAGTTTCTGATCTATTTTAATACCAAGAAATTTTATACTCTCTGTTTCTAAGATTTTGTTGTTTTTATAGTTTATACATATATCTGGCTGTGCATAGTTTTTTGTTTTAAACCTAATATAATGTGTTTTTTTCAAAATTTAATTTTAATGAATTTGCCTTAAACCAATTTGCTACTACTCTAAGTACTTCATTTACATTAAATTCTATAGTACTGTTTGGTGTTTTACGCACAGTCAGGTTAGTGTCATCTGCAAATAAAACACTCTTAACTTTGTCGGATAAATTTCCAGGAAGGTCATTGATGTATAACAGAAAGAGGAGGGGACCTAAGACAGAGCCTTGTGGAATTCCATGTTTTATTTTCTCCCAGTCTGATGAAGCATCTTTACTTATTTTAGAATCAAAAATTGAAACTTTTTGCATTCGGCTTTCAATGTATGATTTAAACCATTTACCTGCGGTCCCAAAAATACCATAGTATTCCATTTTTTTCAAAAGTAATTCATGATTTACACAGTCAAATGCTTTTGCAAGATCACAAAATATTCCTACAGGAATGAAACCAACAAGAAATAATACACAAGGACTGGAAAATTACTTTCCCTAAGATTATCTCTATCAATGGGCCCAAACAGGTAGATGGACAAAAAGTGTCCTCATAGTCATAAATCCAGTGTGCTTGATTTCTAATAAATTCAAATGATAACTATGTTGTCTGTTACCAGACAATTCCAGTCCAACCAATTTATCAAGTCTGTGACAGTTTCATAATTGCTGTGACAAGTATACCTCCTTCGAACATGCATTTCCATTCTTCAATGTTCAAACTATCTATTCTTATAAAACACTAATCTTGGTCACTGTGTTGAGTCACGTGGTGGCATCAAGCTGTGACGTCATACTATGATATCACACAGTCAGCCTTCACTGTTGGATGACCAGAGATGTTATTTGAAATCATGCCTAACCATTAACAGTTCTATTTAGTTAAGTATCCGTGAGTATATGAACTGCCAGTTTCATAAAATCAACATATTAATTATTAGTTGTTCTTTCTTAATTAAAATTTGTTCGATATAGATTTTTCTTATACTCTCCGTACAGTGATACCACTGTAACATTAAGTTAAGAGACATGTACATTATATGCTTTTTTCCAGGTTACGAGGTTTATTTAATGAAAATTGTATTTACTTAGCAATGAAATGAAGTGTCAAAATACTGGGGGCTTACAAGACAATTATATTACATGTAGGTAACTGTTATAGTGTACTTAAAGAAATGAATTGCCAAAACACTGAGATAAAAGTATGTACTGCATTTAAATTAATATATTAATCATTAGCTGCTTTTATTACTGATGTCACTATATCTGTCACATATAAATATTTCCAGTGAGTCAAATTTAGATCAGGATACAGTAAATGTATTCGTACACGTATAACAGAGAAGCTATGATTTTTGAACAGCAATATTAGTGGAAGTTGTGGCTAGGTCGAAATGCAGGAAGACCAGAATGACAACTGACATTTTTTTTTTTTACAGAATAATTCACGATGAATTTATTTTTATAAATAATTTAAGCTGCTTTCATAAGTGTTAAGTTGCTGAAGTTATTAGTTCATATGAATACAATCAATTCTGTACTTATCGTGGTGAATGAGGCCTGGATGAGGAATAAAACCAACATCACACACAAAAAAAATTATGTACAACATTACAAAATTAGGTTGTGCACATTCAATCACAACAAATATATTTATTTAAGCAACCACAAAGAAATGAATTTCCAGAACATATCTTCTACCCGTCAATTTTGATGGCCTTAGATCCTAGTGAATCATAGTTTCGAAATAGTGTTACTTATAGCAGATGTTATTTGTTAATCCCTAGTCATGTTGCCTTATGCCGTTACCCTTATATACTTCAGTGAAAAAACATTATCGGGGGTTTGAACTGATTACTTTGAACAAGCGATTTGGGGGGGGGGGGGGCTTGGAGGGAGGTTCATTATCTGCAGTATTTTGCACTTTAGGAGCAACTGTATATCACATGATTTATTCCATCATAATCCATCTTGGCTTGATATAAACTATTTGAGTTCAGTGACGTACTATGAGAATACTGGGACTTGATCGAGACCTTGAGCTTTCCTCCACTTCAGAATTCCAGTAATTCCAATACCCACAATATTTACTTTCAATTAATTCATCTCCAACAATGGAATTACAATATGCCATTTTTTTAAGTGAATTACTTTTTAAATTTGGTGTTATGTATGACAGTTTTAACAGAACTTCTGTTAATCTCATAAACATTATGCATTGATCCAGGCAAACTGTAAAAATTGCATGATCAAACTTTCTTTGGTTTTTCAGTGACCCTTTGGAAAGCAAACTAAAATGGAAATAATTTAATGTCTGGAATATCACAGCTTTCACATGTCCTCTCAACTTGATTAAGCATTGTTATGCCTGGTATTTATTCTTTTGGCTGGTTCTAAATCAATGCTTTGCAGTAAAACTGCAAATTCATCTTTGTTTTCACTTATTTCTGAAATATTCGAAATATCTTCAAATAAGTTTGACTTAAAACTAAAATATTTCCATTACCTTCAATAAGCTACATAATCAGGGATTTCTTTTTTTAAAAAAAGGTATTAACCTATTGTTCAGGATGATGGAGAATAGATTAGGAATAATTTCACACAAGGTTTACTTTAGGCTAACTGGAGTATAATCAATGTGATTTCACAAACCAAATCGTACTAATTTTTATTTGTGGTTATAAATACACCACCTGCAGGGGAACTCTAATTACACTTTTAGAAATTATTCATTCTATTCACAAAAACCTGTTGCCCATGAATTCATCAAAATGGACCAGTTTTTTTGACGACTTATAAATTATCAACAATCTCTAGGAAAATCAGTAAATTCCATAGCAATCTGAACTTGTCGATATTGTCACATTATGATTATACATTGGGGTTACTTACAAAAAGAGATGACAGTTGGTATTAGAACAGTGTCATAATTCTTAATTTCTGTTTTGATTACATATTAATTTTCAGCTCTCTCCCAGTTATGGTAAAGTAATGATATATAAGGTGTGATCAGGAACCAAGGTTGCAAAGACAATATTTCTGGAGTCATCCGTTATGGAGAAAATAATAGTGTGCAGTAATTCTAAAACATGTGGTTGACAACTTGCACAGCTTCAGCCACCCGCCACCTAAAGTGCTAGTTACAGGTAAGCACAAATTGCGACTTGTTTGGAGAACTGGTCTCACGAAGTAATCCGCTCTGTTATTTGATTTCTGTGGGTGAACCATGTAACTATGGTTGAAATTCACCGGAAAATGGTATATATTTATGGAGAGACTTTAATGTCTCAACCTCATGTCCAGAAAGTGTTGAAAGTTTGTAGCATTACAGTGGCCAACCCAGCACGGCATCATCATCTTCCCTAGCTTGGATCTCACACTAGGTGATTTTCATCTTTTTCATCACTTGACCTAGGAGGCCAATGATTTGCTTCAGACAACAGGTAAAATACTTCTCAACAATGTGGCTGAAGAGGCAAGGACAAGATTTTTACCAGCAGGGAATATTCAAACTCATCCCAAGAAGTGACAAGTGCCTAAACCGATATGTAGACTGCGTCGAAAAATAACCTAATGTATGTCCTATCAGTTGTCTATATTTGCTGTATGAAATAAAATGAACTCGTTTTACTGCAGGCCTGTAACCTTAGCTTCTGATCATCTCTCATACATCTAAAAATTTCATTCAGGCCCTAAGCTTTAGACTGAAAATCTTGTCAAAAACTCTATGGTAGTTTTAAGTTGTACCAGATTATTAATGGAAGGATATTATTTTCAGAAAAGATTTTGATTTCATGCTTTGATGCCAGATGATACAATGTTATTACATATACAGGCTGCAACAGGGAAACTTCTTCATTTGAAATGTGCTACTTGAAGAGACAAGAAGGGTGGGTAGGCACTCATTCGAAAGTGCGGGATTTGGCAGTAGATTTAGTAACGATCATGAAGAGGACAAGGGAGGAACACACATTCGCCTTTAAGATGCATACTTTTCAAGCGGCTGTTCAATCATCGCTACGCAACAAGCGTTCAGGAATCAGCTCAATATTGCACCTGCTGGTCGTGTTGCTGATAGGAAACTGATTCTTTTATGGGTGGCACGCTTCAGGAGAACCAGTGATGTGCAGTCAAAAACATCCGAAGGTTCAAGAACCGTTAAGAAACCCAAAAACATCAAGCAGGTAGGGCAGTCAATTATGCAATCTCATAGGCAATCTGTGCACAAACATACAGCTGTTCCTGGGATGTCTGATCATTCTGTGTGTCGAATTCTAAATGAAGAACGGCAATTTCATCTATATAAACTGGCACCATGGCCCACACAGTGCGAACGTTTACGAATATTTTGCGAGAACATTTTCCCCATGTCTCATCTTCTTACAGGGCAATCTTCAGTGGCTAGTGCGTTTGCCTGATTTAGCTCCATGTGACTTTTTTGTTAGGCTATCTGAAATTGCTAGTTTACACAGACCGTCCAAGGACCCTGCTCACCTGAAGAACAATATTCCAGCTGCTATCAACATCTATATGCTGGAAAGAGTGGAGAAAAGCTTCAAAAATTGATTATCTCAATCCATTGATCAGAAGTAGTGTTGTAAAAAAACTGTTTTTTTCTGACTTCGGAAAAAAACATGAAAAAAACTGTGAAAAAAACCTGTATTTTTATTGGGACATGTTTTTTTTTAATAACTACTAAATTTCATATGTTTAAGGCATTTATCGTTTAATATGACTGTTTTAGAGTTTATATTAAGTACTTATCTTAATTTTTAAATTTACTATATTTTTCCGATTCAGTAGAAAAAAAAATTACAAAAATATTAGCAACATTGACTGAAGTATTCTTTTACGAGCGGGGATTTCCCGAATAGACTAGGTTGCACCAGAAGGAATCCCCATTGTTTGGATTGATACTCACTATTTGAAATAGTGCTGCCAGCCCTACAAATTTATCTGTAGACCTACGGATCTTTTCAAAAAAATTAGGAATTTTTAATTTATCAACGGTTTTTTGCCTCTTTTTATTACTTATTGTGCTTCCCTTATATTCGTATACTTGTTAAACTCGCAGCATATAGCGATACTGAGTCATTAAATTATCAGTTATTATGAATAATTTCCTTGGAACCGTTGGCATAAACCAACGATTGAAAAGAAATAGAGCTCCTATTTTGTATGATAATAGATTTAAATTCAAACTTAAAAGACCGTAATATGGAACTATTGGCACATTCTTTATGCACAGTGCGTACTTTGCTCACAAT
This sequence comes from Vandiemenella viatica, assembly GCA_031002005.1. Classification (NCBI taxonomy): domain Eukaryota; kingdom Metazoa; phylum Arthropoda; class Insecta; order Orthoptera; family Morabidae; genus Vandiemenella; species Vandiemenella viatica. Next base: position 272,292,525 of record CM061920.1, read on the forward strand.
TTAAAATTGCAATCTCAAAATCTTTTGTGTACAATACAAACAGTAAAAGAAAATGTAACTACTTATGAAGTTATGGATCTAGAGGAGACAGAAGAAGAAACAGAAAATTCCGACTCGGACCGCACTAGTGTTGGTTTTACTGATACTAGTGAATGTGGTACTGACCAAGAGGATGGATAAAAAATTATGTTACCTATATAGATACATTTATGAATCATTATGTAAGACATTATATGATTTAGTAAGATTTAAAACACACATGTAAAATGGAACTTCCATAAATAAAACTATAATTTATCAAATATATTGTTTTCTGAAGAAAAAAAAATGTAGAAAAAAACCCCAGGGTGCTAGGTTTTATTTCATGTTTTTTTTTTTCACAAATCTGAAAAAAAATTTTTTTTTTTCAGTTTGCAACACTAATCAGAACAGAGACCACCTTAGTGATATAATTTTGAAACCATAACAAATAAAAACTTTAACTGTCTCTCTGTATCATGGAAAAAGAATTAAGCTGATGTCTCCTATGGTGTTTGTGTTATTGATTTTTAAAATAAGAAAGTTCCCCTGCCGCACCCTGTACCACTGATTTTAAGGCAGGATCTAAAGTTTGAATCTGTGGAAACCTGGCCAAAATCATTTCAGTAGTTTTCAAGTTACACCAGATTATAGACAAAAATTGGTCTATAGAACAAATTTTAATTTCATGCTCCTGATGATACAGCATGATAAGATATGCCTTAGATTTTTAGTTCAGTCCTAGGATTAAAAAATGTGAAAACTCCTACCAAAACATTTCACACAGAACTCAACAGCATCTATTATATTCCAACATAAACTGTTGTAATATTCATGACTGCCAAATTAATAACAGTGTTGGAATTACTCAACAGTACTTACTTTTCTCTCAGCTCTTCTGGCCGACCCTTATCAGGAAACATAGCAGAGATGGCCTGAAATATAACCATAGCTGGGAATGCCTTGGGCTTGTCAGCAGATCGTCTCTCAGGTCCACTGTTCACTCCATTATTTGCTCCTGCATTTGACATACTAGTCCTTGAATTAGTACTGTTACTATTACCACTACCTCCTCCACTAACTCCTGCACTATTTGTTGAATTACGAATATTTTTATCTTTTGTTTCTTTCTCTGTATTCTTCTCACCAGCTACTTCATCCTGCAAAATATTAGTAATGCATAAGAATTTTTTATTACTGAATGGCCAAGAAGTTTGCAGTATCAATTATTCATCAATGTAAACGCCTTACTGGCACTGCTTTATATGAATCATGATTTAACAACAACGAAATTATCTTGATACAATTCAAATAAAAGATACTGTTCAATAATTACTACACAGATGTAGTTAATCTAACCTCCTTGTTTTGGTATTGAGTGAGGGCATTGACAAGCTCCACAAAAATTGCATCATCAATGAAACCTGTTTCTCGATCACCATGAACTTTCCCATCATAATTCTTGATCAGTTCCTCAATAAAAGTTCCGTCTTGATCTAGGATTTCATCTCCCATATAAGGAATATTATGCAGCACTGTTTCATCCTCCACCTGAAAATAATGATAATTCATATATCACACAATACGTGTAAAAGAAATAGTGATAACAACAATTTATATCATATTAGATTGTAGACTGACACTTTGAAATTACTTAATGCCTTAATAATTACTCACATTTCATTTATCTGGTAGATAAAAGGAAAAGTTGACAACATGAGAAATACTTTTCAGACAAAGCCCATCAATACCATAATAATCTGTAAGCAAGCTGCATGTGGTCTGAAGATTGTTTTTGTTGTTGTTGCTTTAGGGCGTGTCGACAACGGGGTCATTAACGCCCCTGAAGATTGAAATCACATAAAAATTAAGCAATCTGGATGATGTTTACAAATTTTTAGAGCAAATGGTCCAGATTAAATTTGCAAAAATAGGTTATGAACATAGCAATCAATTATATAAGATGGGACAAATAAAGACACAGATCACTCTGTTTTTGAGATGACCACTGCTTTCAATAAATACTGACAGAAGATTACACTACTAGTCTTTGAATTCTGGGTTTTTTTTTTTTTTTTTTTTTTTTTTTTTTTTTTTGCTTCAGTTATTTACTTCTGAAGTTTTCTGAAATGTAGCACATCAAAATAAACAAAATATGGGAATCAAACATAATAAGCATAGCAAACATCTTTTCACTTTGAAGAGATACTGAGCTAAGATAAATCTACTACTCTTTGGTCTTTGTAAATATCGTTTATTGAAATAAGCATAACAGAATAGTGATGTTTAATATACGGTAAGTAAATTTGTGCCTACTGCCGATATTAAAACCAACAGAATGTTGTCAATAATCAACCCACAGCATCATACATTAATTCTTCAATAAGTGTAAGTAAATTACGATTTTTAATTTATTGTAAACATTTTTGTGCTTAATATAGATATTAAAACCTGATTGCTTTATTTCTGTTTTAATGCATATCAGCATTTAAAAATGTAATTTAGTTATTTTTTACAGGAAGAATATTTTTCATTGTTACCACATCTTTAATTCTAGTGAACGATTATGCTTTAGTGACATAATCCTATAGTCCTTCATGGGTTAGGATAGTACTAATATTAAATGACAATTTTTATGTATTACTACTAAGCAGACGTCCATAAGAATGTACTGAGAATTAGTTGTCCATTTGGTCTGAATTTTGGTACAAATGTTTCTTAGTACATACCTTTCAAGAAAAAGTGTGTACAAGGTGTGGCTATAAAATAAAAAGACTGATGCTCTTACAGATGAAGAATGCATGCACCAAAAGCTAACAACTGACAGCTGTATATCATGAAGCCCTTTTTCTCAAATGCAGTTCCTCCCATGTCTGTAAAAAAATCAGTCTGGCCATTTGTATAAGAGCTGTTTTGTTTTGCCTGAAAAATGATGTGGAACAACAAATTACTGTGAAATTTCACATAACATGTGATGAATCCTGATTTTTCACTTATGATTTTGAAATTAAGCAACTATTCATGCACTGCAAGGGCCCATCTTCACTGAGAGTAAAAGAGCTCAAATAAGCAAATCAAGATTAAAAGCAATGATGATTTTCTTTCACGGGATTGTGTACCTGGACTGGGTTCCAGAAGATTAAACTATTGCTGTTCTTGCTCAACTCAATGAAAGAATAAGAAAACATTGTACAATTGTGGAAGAACAAGTCTTTATCAAGACAACATCCCAGCTCATTCTGCATTGTCTGTCAAGAAGTTTCTAGCAAAGTACAACATCCCAGTGTTAGACCATCCACCTCATTTGTCTGACCTTTTACCCTATCACTTTTATCTGTTTCCCAAGGTCAAATCTTTACTAAAAGGGACAAGATTTGAAGCTGTGAAAGAGAACACAGCATGGTCCATGAAGAAGCTCACAGAAGAAGATTTCCAGCACCGTTTTGAAAAATGGAAAATTCACATGGAATGCTGTAGGGATAAAGGAGGAGTGTACATTGAAGATGATAATAACTAGATATATATAAATTCAAAACAATTTTTTTACAGGCATAGTCTCATTATTTTATATATTACCTTATATTAAAGCATGAAGGAATGTACCTCAGACAAAATGTGGCATGAAAGTTCCGTATGTGATAGCATTGGAAGTAAAGTCTGTTATGGATGAATAAGTCTTCCAAAACATATAAAGGGTGTTTAATTTGAAGCCTCTAATGCAGGACTTTTAAATTCAAAATTAAACCAATATCGTAAAAGTATGTAGAAAACAAAAGCCATAAAACTAAAGTGTTTACAAATCACTACATTCATTTTCACCAGTAGTACTGATGAATAAAAAAAAAAAAAATTTGAGCTAACATTTTTTTTTCTTTTGGAATAAGAGCTGAAATTTTACCTTTCGTGAAAAAATTGGAATTTTATGAAGGTGCTTCGAGAATGAATGTGAAATCGCAGACAGAGACGTAAGTAGAAGGAGGCGGTCTGCCCCGGGTGTCACCCATTCGGGGGTCAAATTATCGAAAATAGAGAGATATGAAAAAAGGGGGAACTGAGGAGCAATGGTGGCTAAGTTTTCTTGGACAATTACAGTAGGAAGCGAGGAATTTTTTAAATTAATGGAAAGGTATATAAAATTGCTCAAATCAAGATAAGTAGATAGTTAAATTGTAATTCATTATAATTATTTTAGTGAAATGTTGTTTTCCTATTAAAACTGAATGAAAAAACAGCCAAGTATACTTCAAAACACACATAGTCTAGGCTTCCATTTCCATTGTTCAGTCCTGAATTAAGCTCAGGCATTTTACGCATGGCACAAAATTCTTTTTTTTTTTTTTTTTTTTTAAAAATTGTTTTGCTTATTTAGAATTCTATAAACTTTCAAGCTAAGATTCATATGTAGCTTGAAGTATTTTATATTGTTCGTAGTTTCTAATTTACTATTTGAATTTTTTTTTTTCCGGCAACTGCCTTCTTCGGTGGTAGATAAAAGGGCCATTAGGCTCCATACATGTGCAAGAAGAAGGCAGTTGCCAAAAATTATGTAATTGTTTGTCTGCCTAAGTGTTTTAAGCGTATTCTCTCATCAACTTTGGTATGTGGTGGGTTAATTTCTCTTTCCTTCATTTTTTATATCACCTAGAAGCTGCTTCCATTTTCGTTAGATTCATCATTAACAGAAAATTTTTGTGAGATTGTGACAGCAATTAAAGAATTATGTGATCAACAAGAAAATGTAGACACCAAAAGTGTTCATAACTTTATCCCTGCAGTATGTAATCTTACTTTTCTTTATTCTTTTGGAATAATGTATTAAGGGAAGTAAATTATTAGATCAGATTTCAAAGTAAAACCTTGACCCTTGAACAATCAATGATAACAATAGAGGTCCTTCGTCCTGATATTCAAGAAAAGTGGTGTCATCTTGAACACGGGGCAATAGATCTGCTACCCAAAAAAAAAAAAAAAACAAAGGATTACAACATTCCAACAGAACTAAGAGTTCATTGTAAAAATGAATGGATGACAAGAGGGCTGAAAATCAAAATGATATGTTGGAGTGTCTTGAATGATTCAACACCAAACTCTGAACTAGATCAAAATCCATTCAGATATACTAAGGTTGAGATGGCATTTAAAAGAAGCCTATGTTATCATTTCAGTAACAAATAATTGATTAGGTCTTGACTTTTTAAAATTCATTATGAAATCTTATGGTTCCCTTAAAGTTATTTATGACAATTTGCATAGCAGCTGGTACATGTGAGAGGAGCTTTAGTAAGTTGAAATTAATCAAAAACTACTTCCGGTCAACAATGAGCATCACCAGGCTAAACTGTCTTTCCATTTTGACAACTGAACATGAAGCAACTCAAACATTGATTTTGGAGATGTGATTTCAGAGTTTGCAGCTTGATTAAAGCTAGAAAGAAGAGATTGTGAAAGCAGTTGTTTTTAGTTTATCTATTTTTTAAATGTTATTAAAATTGCAATTTTTTTATAATCAACTATTTGTAAATAACAATAATGTTTATTTAAGCTTGTTTATACTTTACCCTTACAGGATATAATATTATATATATATTAGGATATTACATAATGCTGATTATGAATGGGTGAATCTTTAGTGAAGTGAGCTCTGGTTGTATGTGTGAACTGCTGTGCACTAAACCCGAAGTAACTTTGTCATCAGCTAAGTTTTACCATCTAATTTAGTTTAAAGCTTTTTTTCACTCGATGACAGAGCTTCCAAAATTGCAAATTCTTAGTGGCTAATACTCATTTCTTTTTTCACTAGTTTTTGATTTAGAAATAAGCTGAAAGCTTGATAGTTAGATTAAATACTGCAAATTATAATTAAACTTTTAGGTATATCTAGGTAATAATGAGAGGAAATAAATGCCGCGAGGCAATATTTATATGGAAAGGACAGATGAAATACACCCAACACTCACCAAAGTGGAAGGGAGGAGGGCAGCAGCAACACAAAACAACACACAAACAAAGAAAATACAATATTTTTGGTAAAACCCTTTTTCAAGTTAACAGATGTAAGTGGCTGGGCCTGCGCAAGACTTGTGTTTGGCACAGCCTCTCATAGAATGCGTAACTAAAAGAAGGGAAAGTTTTACATTTTTTGCTACTACACATTAATATTTGGTGCTAGAGTAAAAAAGATAAAGCATTTCTACACACAATGGATCCACGTGCGTAAAGCAGTGGGAAAATGCTAGTTTGGTTTATAATTCATGTATTAAAATCTACATTTAATCTCTGCAGTTCACACAAAAGTGTGGGTGGTTCGCACCAAAACTTATTTGTAGTCTATGCATTCCCATTCCTAATATTTGAAGGGAATAAAGAAGTCATATACACAACAGTATAGCACCTTACTCCTCGGATCTTACTCATTCACTCACTTCAACCCTAATTATGTTAGTGTGGAAATATTTCAATCTATTCGTAAATGAAAGAAACTGTATAAATGTTACTCAATAATTATTTTTAGAAACTATGTATTCTGACTTCCAGAGAATCCTTGCCTAATTCTGTGACATTTTTGTACATGTACTTCACCTTACACATGTTGCAATTTAATTTAAGCAGCCATATATCATACCAAATAGAAATAATACCGAGAACATTTGAATCTATGAACCATCAACAGAATACTTTACTTCTCTGTAAATCATTGTATTTCTAGCAATCTTAAATAGCTTCCAACCTCGTCTCTAAGATTGTTTATAAATAACAACAACAACAGAAGTGGACTATTAACCCTCCCTCTAAATCGCCCAACTTAACATTAAAAAAAAACAGGTGCTTCTTCCTTTATTATGATATACAGCAACCATGCAGTCAAGAAATCACATAGCCATTCACATATCCATTGCGATATTTCATAAGTTCAGACCTGTGCTAAGAGATAGGTGCACAGCATGAAATTAAAAACTTCTTGGAAAACTATATTTAAAAAAGTACCAACTTCAATCATACCATGAGAAAATAAAGTGAGCAGAGTTTCACATGATATTTTTTAGTCTGGTGCATTTAATTTGTTTTTATCTAAGAAATTCTTGATGTTCAAGCATATAACACACACCCCCGCTCTGGTGCAGACAGATATTGGAGAGACTGGTCAATAGGTTGTGGGGTTTCTTCAGTTTCCTTGCTTTAAAACGGAAAGAAGGAGGTATAGGAAAAATAAACTGTCACTTACCACAGACAAACACAAAAACACACTTTACAATAGGTCAATTTAAATCTTTATTCATGTCATGAGCTAGTCATGCAGGAAGCCTTGGTGTGTGCACATCCCACTGCCAAACAGCCCAGTCCTACTGACATCAATAAGGTTGTAAAGTGTGTTCATATTTTTGTGTTCATTTCACTCTCTTGCCTGCATCTGCAGTAATGTCAGGTTATTTTCCCTAACCTTTCCTGTTTGCATGGTCACCATTATTCTTATTTCTTTAAAATTGAAGTAACCTGTACAATTCTCCAGTTGAAATGTAGTTTTTTTTTTTTAAGTTACAATAAATGTCATCCAGAAAAGTTTCAGTTATATACTCTGAAAACACTTTTGCTAGGTATATTTGAGAAGTGGTGCTTTCCACCCAATTCACAATTTCCATTTGCCTTACAATATCTAGTTTCTATATCTAAGATGTTCATCTCTAACTCTACATTACATGACATGACACAACTGGCAAAGCATCTGTATTTTCTTCAGTGAATGAATTTTTAAATTCAGTGTTAGGGCACCTAACTTTGTCACAGCTTTCATTAAGCTCAAATTTGTTGGATATTAATGACGTCCTATTGTTAGAATTGCAAGGGCTTTTATTATTTTAAGTATGACATCAAACAGATTAAGGCAGATTACATGTCACAGCCATGTTAAAATATGACAATTGTTTTGCAAGAAGAAACACGTAACATTTGAAAAACTTTTCTTTAACAAACATAACTACGCTGCATTAAAAGAATTGAGAGACTGTTTGCAGCCTGAAGGAAAAATAGACTGTGTCGCAATATGTTCTTACAAACATAAGAACTGTGGGGATAGCGAATAAACCTAGCTCATGCTTTCAATGGATGCACTGAAAGCGTAATATATGAAAACATTGACAGTATTACACAATTTAATGCAAACAATATTCAAATTACAAGCCTCACCGCAGCTGACAATAGCAGTTAAGGAGTGTCTTTAAAAGATGAGGCATTAGCTATCACAAATGCAGATTTTATCTGATATACAGCCCCCTGTAAATGGAGGGTTGTGTCCGCTCATTAAGACTACAGATTTAGTGTGTTGACAGTGACATATCTGAGGAATCTTGTTAAAAAAGAAAGCTTATTTCAAATATCCAAGTGCAGGAAAAGACTTGCATGTTCAAATAGAGTAAACAGCTTCCCTACAATTTGCAGAAATGTAGATGATTTGAGGAAGTGAAGAGGAGGCATGGTTTCAATAGTGAATATAAATGAGTATATTGTGAGTGAAGAGTGAACTGTTAACCAATAAGGGAAGAAGTTTGTTATTTGCAAGCAAATATCTATATTTTTTTTTTTTTTTCCATGGCAAAATGTGGGTGTTCCCCTGTTCCCGCCATTGGCAGATATGTATTGGGGACTTCCCTCAGAGCAAGAAGACAGTGTGGGGATTCTGGTGTGATAGTCTGTAAGGGGTACATTTGCTTACATTTGCAACCATTAGTGGTGAGAGTACTAGCAATTCTGGTGTAAGTAAGAGAACTATATTTTTGTTCCTTCCAACATTGTAAATTGAGTTATGTGTACTGCTCCACCATTCAATGAGGCACTGTTGTTGCTGCCAAGTTCAAGACACCATACCAAAATTGGCAAGTGGATATAATGAATGATTCCATTGTATGAACTCATTAGTTGCCAGTCTTCAATAATACTGTAATGTAACGTACCGTGCCCCCAACAAGACTAAATATTCAATATGCTCCATGTGTACATAATGTCATCACTATTCCAAACTTACAAACATTTATAATATGTTAAGAGAATGTTAAATTGTTTCACTGTTGTAATTATTTTCATTAAATAAATATTCATTTGCATTTTTGGAAGACCTAAAAATTAATTGTGAAATACTTTTTTGTTAAGGATTCATTGGGGTTTGATTCTTTCCAAAAATATTATCCTCGCCCACTCCTTCAATTTCATAATGCATTTTTCTATCAAAGATTATTAGTAACATTGTTGATTTTGCTAATAATGGCATAGTTCCCAACTTATAATAATATTTATAACTGTTAATAATTTGGTGGAAAGTTTTTAACACTGTAATAGAAATCTGGAATTGTCCTCAACTATTTGTAATATTCTGTGCAGAGGACTTAGTTCTATAACAGTGAAAGAATTTAAAAATTCTGTGTAATGCAGAAGTAGTACGTAATGAAATTGTCATCAGGGCACAAGCTCCATTGCAATAGATCAGTTAATAATAATTCTACAAATTAATGCAGAAAATTACTTTATTCCTACTTATTACAATTAGATAATTTTATAAATGACAGAAATAGCAAATCACTGACTAGGTTAGCTTTATTATCCAAAGCGCTATCAATCAATTTAAAAATGTGTTAAAATATTTAATACACAATAAACTTAAATAGATTTGCTGAAAGTGTAATCAATTCTGTATTTCTGTATGCAAAATGAAATTAAGAATTTAAGAGAAAAATAAATGGGGAACTACTACTGGAGCATGTTCCCAATAGTAATTAAATTAATGTGCTACAAAAATCACGAAATTGACCATCAAATCATAAGGAAAGAGTGAAGTTTAAAGTATTTTTTTAGATTAAAAGTTAAAATTCCTACAGGTAATCAACAATGACTTCAGTTACAAAATTGAAAGTAAGTAACATTTCAAAGTATTAGGATGATAACATGAAATTCTGAAGTACTGACTCTCCTTCAATGTTTGAAAGACTTCAGAGGAAGTTTCAAATTTTGTTAGGACAGTAGCACAATAACATTAAATTGAAGAAAAAAAAAAAAACCAGAAGAAATAATAATATTCTTAGTGTTATAATATGATATCGAAATAAAATTGTCTTAGTCTAAGTATCTATGCTGTCCATGGATATTGTATATTCTCTGTGGTGAATAAAACAGATGATGTGCTGTTGCATTCTTGCTTAACCGTGAAACGGACGTGTTTTAATAGGTTATGGGCCCAGACTGTGACCCAGAGTTATTTTCTTCGCTATTCTAGTAAACAGAATACGGAAAAGTCGTTAATCTTATAAATAATTAGTTACGCGCTTGAAGATGGCTTCGAATTTTGTAGTTAACGTGCCTAAGCTTAAAGGCAGAGACAACTACGATGTATGGGCTTTTGCAGCGGAGAATATGTTGGTGTTAGAAGGCATGTCCGGCTTAATAAAGGAAGAAGGAAGTACTAGCACTGCAGCCGCAGATGATGCAAAGGCAAAAGCGAAGCTGATTCTTACAATTGATCCAGCATTGTATGTGCATATAAAGCAAGCTAAAACAACGAAGGAGCTATGGGCGCAGCTTAAAACTATGTTTGACGATTCCGGGTTTACACGAAGAATAACCTTACTTCGTCATCTTATATCAATCAGGCTTGATAATTGTGATTCAATGACGTCGTATGTGACAGATATTATTGAGACATCGCAAAGATTAAGTGGAACTGGATTTGATATAAACGACGAATGGATTGGCTCGTTGTTACTGGCAGGTTTACCAGAACGATTTTCACCAATGATCATGGCGATTGAACATTCCGGGATTCCTATTACGGCGGATGTTATCGAGGACAAAATTGATCGATATGGAGATGTCAGATTCGAATGAATCAGAGACAAAAACCGCTTTCGCTTCCAAAGGTTGGCAGAACCATAGAAGCAAGACTGCTAACAGACAAAACAAAAGCGGAAACTACGTCGCGGAAAAGTCAAATGTCAAAATGACAGGAGTTAAATCCATCACTTGTTACAGGTGTAAACGGAGTGGGCATTACAGGAATCAATGTCCATTGCTGGTGAAATCAGATGAACCTAAGCAATCCAATGTGTTTAGTGTTGTTTTTCTATCCGGCAAGTTTGGTAAACAAGATTGGTATATTGACTCCGGCGCAAGTTCTCATATGACGCCGAATGAACATTGGATAAAAAATGCATTGTATTCGTCAAGTGAACCAGAAGTTATTATCGCTGACAAAACCAAAGTACCTGTGCTGTGTACCGGCGATGTAGAAATAACTTCAGATTGTGGTTATGATATTACTGTGAAAAATGCATTGTGTGTGCCAAGTCTGACGACTAACCTCTTATCAGTGAGTGAACTCATAAAGAACGGTAATAAAGTTCATTTCGATTCACAGAATTGTTTCATACATAATATGAACGGTGAATTGGTGGCTATAGGAGAACTTATTTGTGGTGTTTACAAGTTGAAGGTAAAACATAAAATGAAAAGTGAGCACAGTTTATTGGCTGCTCCTGTGTTAACTGATGGTTATATGTGGCACCGAAGACTCGGTCATATAAATAGTGCAGATATGAATAAAATGAAGTCTGGTGTGGTTGATGGACTTAGTTATCCTGATAATTTTCAAACGGGAAAAAACAGTTGTATCGTGTGCTGTGAGGGAATACAGTCAAGACTTCCGTTCAAAAATATTGGAGAAAGAAGTACAGAGACATTGCAGATTATACATGCTGATGTGTGTGGCCCAATGGAACATAAATCCTTAGGTGGTGCACGATATTTTTTATTGCTGGTGGATGACTTCAGTCGCATGGCATTTATTTACTTCTTGAAAGCTAAAAGTGAAGTATTTAGCAGATTTAAAGAATTTAAAGCCTTGGTAGAAAACCAAAAGAATAAGAAAATTAAAATATTTCGCACTGATAATGGCTATGAATTTTGTAATAATGAGTTTACAAGATTTTCTGAAGAAAGAAGGTATTATTCATCAGAAAAGTAACCCTTACACCCCAGAACAAAATTGTCTGTGTGAAAGACTGAATCGCTCAATAGTGAGAAAGCAAGATGTATGTTGTTTGATGCAAAGCTAGATAAAAGATTTTGGGGAGAAGCAGCAAACACAGCCGTGTACTTAAAAAACAGATCAATTGCATCAGGAACTCAAGACAAGACACCATATGAATTGTGGTATGGCAAGAAACCTGATGTAAGCCATATTCGTATATTTGGCAGTGATGTAATGGTCCATGTTCCCAAAGAAAAACGTTTAAAGTGGGACAAAAAGTCACATAAACACATTCTTGTTGGATATTCAGAAAATATGAAAGGTTATAGAATTTATGACTACAAGAAGAAGAATATAGTATTAATATGCAAGGATGTGGTTATTATGGAGAGTAGAAAATATAATAAATATGAAGAAATTAGTGTTTCAGTGGGGGAGTCTGGTCAAGAAGGACAATTGACAATTGACAATAACAGACAAACCAGAATTACTGAAATCAGTTTCAGTGGGGGAGTCTGCTCAAGAAGAACAGTTGACAGGAACAGGCAAACCAGAATTACTGAAATCATTCAATCAGACTATGCTGAAGTAGAAGAGCAAGATAACTTAGGAAGAAAGTACTGCAGCTGAGAGTGTGGAAATTAAGACATTGCCTAAAAGAATAAGGAAACCGCTTCAAAGATATGGTACAACTTTATTAAGTGTATCCTGTAAAGAAGAAGGACAGCTCTGTTCCAGATGATATCATCAGAGAATTCCAGCAAGTGATGCAGAAGATGAAGGCAGTTATGGTCAGACAGGAGAATCGCATCCAAGCCCTGGAGGCAAGGCTGATGGCTTCAACAGCAAGTGCAGTGCAAGTGGGTGTTTAACTAAGAAAGGTTTGAAAGTGATGATAAAGTGTGATACCGTGCTAGGTCAGTGTCTAAATGTTTTTGCCAAATAGCATGTGTACATTGTGATTAAACCTTTTCATTGATGGTTAGATACTTCACATTGAGGCTTTTTATTTGCAATTAATGCACAATTATTGTTAGGCATTTGGCACTTAGATGTAACCTCAGATTTTTTTAAATGGATATCTAAAGAAAGATATTTGCATGCATTTACCAGAGGGTTACGAAGTACATAATTGTGATAGCATGTTTTGAAATTGAAAAGGTAGAATTACAAGGATTTGTAGATGCTGACTGGGCAACTAACACTGTAGACAGACGTTCTTATTCAGGTTTCTGTTTTGTAATGTCTGGTTCTGCTATTTCATGGGAAAGTAGATAGCAAAAAACTGTAGCTCTCTCAAGCTACTGAAGCAGAATATATGGCTTTGTCAGATGCTTCCAGAGAGGCAGTATATTTAAGAAATCTGTTATTTGAAATCACGGGCAATTTGTGTATGATTACTATCTTTAGTGACAGTCAGAGTGCATTGAAGCATTACAAGTAATCAGCAAATACACAAGAGGTCTAAACATATTGATGTTCATTACCATTTTGTTCGCGATGCTGTATTAAATAAATATATTAGGGCCTAAACTTGAATTCATGGAAACTGATGAAATGCCAGCTGACTTGCTCACTAAAGCTCTTTGTGCCTTCAAACATTACAAACTTATGAACAAAATATGATTATTAAGTAATATATTGTAATGTTTTGTGAGGCTGTAACTTATTTCGATATAGTGGGGGTGTTATAATATGATATCGAAATAAAATTGTCCAAGTATCTATGCTGTCCATGGATATTGTGTATTCTCTGTGGTGAATAAAACAGATGATGTGCTGTTGCATTCTTGCTTAACCGTGAAACGGACGTGTTTTAATACTTAGAAACAAATCAATGAAACAGGCTTTTACAGTAATCAGAAAAATTCAGAAAAAATACATAAACTTTTAATCTATAAAATGAAAATCGGATAAATTTGTCATATAAAAACTCAAACTATTGAGAAGATTTCGATGGGGTTTTCACTGTTTTAAAGCTTAGTATCTCAGTTCAGTTGTTTGGCATATCTTATGTTTCAACGTTACATAACACAGTACCATTAAATGAAATTCTGAACGTATGACGATAAATCCCAAAGATGGAAGGATTTGATGTTGCATACTTCGCACTAAACATACAACTACAATATTTCTGACCATACCCTTTAATGAAAGCAATAAGATAACTTTACAATAATGACTATTTTGCACACTAAACAAAACTTGAAGTATTCTTTCCTTTAATTCGGGATATTCAGTTTTTAAACGCCACAGAGAGCTGTACTGAATGCGAGAAACTAATATGAAAAAACAACAGAGATCTTCTTTGATCACAATCTCTGTCAGCACAACTATAATCTCTTTGGCAATCGTCGTTAGCGTTTGTTCACAATAGAATGGTTTGTAAATCCCTGAAACAAATCAGAAATAAAGAATATTTTTACAGGTACGGAATATACTTTAATTTTGAGTTCCAGTGCCAGATGGAGTTGCATAATGATAAAATTTTTAGCTCCAGCGACAGATGAGTAAGCATAATGATATATACCTAATGCTTGATACTGTGAAAACTAGGTCAAAATCAATTCTACAGTTTTCGATAATGCTAGATTATTTGTACAATAAATATGTCGTAACGTCTTATGACGTAGTTAAATTTTAACTTTCACTCAAAGCTTTCAGGTTCTGAAAATCAATTCAAAATCAGTATTTTCGGCACGATGCCACATAAACAGACACATTCCTAATCTTTATGTATGTGGTATGTATTAATGGTATTAATGCACATACTGTAGGGTGTTTGGATTTTCAAGCAACAACATTAGCTGTAATTTGGTTGAAATGTAACGTGGACTAAAATGGAAACTGACATTCTCTATCAAAGCATCCAAACCACCCCATTCTTAGAACTGTGCTGCTAAATCACCATTTATCTATTAATTGCTTAGCCATACGACAAGTAAATAAAATCACCGTTTAGCTTAGTACCGGAAATAGTCAGTACAAAATCAGTGAAGCTTGGTACGCATGAATCTTTTTGGACTAATAAATATAGCGTATGGGTAAATCAACTTCAACCTACATGGTAAGGTGCGGGTGAATCTAGGTTTGCTTTAATTTCGGAAATAGATGGCGCGAATTTTAAGAAACTTTGTACACGTTTCTCATCGCGTGAACAAAAATGGAGTAGGGTAAATCCACGCCAACTCAACCGGGCAACTCTGCTAGTATTTAATAATACCTTTAGAACTGTGCAGCCATTCCACACTTTCATTTTTACTCACCATAAAGTTCTGTTGTATTGGAGCCCATGTATACATTGTTGGTATAGGAGTAACTGCATTAATGATCTTAACAGGACTGTTCTGCACTTCTCCATCACAGCTCACTACTTCTGCTTTCTTCATGCAGCTTGCATGTGGAGGTGCTTCAGCCAACAAAACCCATATTGCTTTTGATTCTTGCCATCGCTTCTGCTCTGCTAAGAGAATTTCTATATATAAAAAAAGAAAAGTATACTGAATGTAACATAATTATTACATTTTAAGTTTTGTATCCATTTATGCAAACGATGTCTAAAACTTAATAGCAATGTGAGTGCAAATCTAATTTATAAAATGAATAAATAAATAAATAATAATATAATAAGAAATACTGAAAAACAAATGCAAACAGGCATAGGAAAAGTAAACTAATAACATGCCTAGTTGGATGAAACACAAATATATATTATTTTTGGGTGATACATTAGTCAGACGAGATATTAGCAGAAACTAGCCATGTACAATGCTTGTACGTCAATGGACAGTAGCTTCATGAATGAATCTGGACATTGGTTGCTGTTGGAGAGGGTAACAAGATTGATTATGGAGGGGAACCACAAATTTGTAAACAATAATTATGAGTGATAGCAGAGAACGATCACTCCAGGGAAATGGAGAGACTGGATATATAATGGGAAGAACTAACACTATTAAGGAAAAAAATAAATATGTAAGAGGGTAAAAACCAATAATTCATAAATAGACTGATTAAAAAGGGGTAGAGTGGGGAAAAGAATTAGCTATTTTTTTACAAAGTTATTCATGTTTTGAAGTTGAGGGAACTGATACTGGATGGTATAAATTTCGAATGATAACTATTTGCCTCTGGCAGTTAATTATAAACATACAGCTTGTCAGCAGTGAGGCATGTACCCTTCTATATAAAATGTTTAAAATTGGTTTGTAGAATTTAGTCATGGTCGTGATTCCATCAGTGAAGAATTTCGTGAAGGTCGACCAAAATAGTTGTTGTCAAAAAACATCGATGCTGTGCGCAACATGAGTGAAGAGGACTAGCTAGCATGTGACTTAATGTGAGAAAATGGCATCTTTACGCATATCAAAAATTGAAGTAGATTTGATTTTGCATGAACCTTTAGCTGTGAAAAATATCTGTTCCCAATTGGTTTTGCACAATTTGACTGAAGCTCAAAAACAGGCTTGTATTAATTGGTGCAAGGAAACGCTCAAAAAATTGGAATTGGAATTGCAAAATCCATTTATAACATTGTAACAGGAGACGAAACTTGGATATATTTGTAAGAGCTGGAAACTAAACAACAATTGGATGTTCCAAGATGAACCAAATCCAACAAAAGGGGTTCATTTGCGAAGCACTTCCAAGAAAATGGTAGTCTGTTTCTTTGGTTATACTGGGCATATCGCGAACATTGCTTTAGAGGATCAAAGAACAGTTAATGCTGAATGGTACACACAAAACAATTTGTTTGCCAGAAGTTATCAATGCAATCAGGAAAGACAAACCAAAAAGTCACATCATTCTTCATCATGACAATGCCAGCTCTCACACAACATGTCAAATGTTGGATAGAGAAAAACATAAAAAAAACATCGAATTAATGCCTCATTGCCCATATTCACTTGATTTACCACCTAATGACTTCCTTTGGTACCTGTATGTCAAACAAAAAAAATTCATGGACAGCGATTTTCATCACCTCAAGAAGCTGTTGAATCCTTCCAAAACCATGTTTTTGACGAACCAGAGTGAAAAAACTGTTTCAAGAATTGGTTTGAAAGCATGCAAAAATGTATACAAGGGTCATACTGAAAGTCATGAGCAACATTTTCTAACAATCTTGGTTTTAATTTTTAATCCAAACCAAGTACATCATCTTAAACTAAAGATAACTATGTACGTTCTCGCGGCGGCAATGCTTCATAAAAACTTCTCGGGTTTCAAGCCGCGTCAAAATTGAGCTGCCTGGCGACATTTCAGAAGCTTGCACTGCTTGACAATGGAAGCAGTGCAAGCTTCCGAAACGTCGCCAGACGGCTCAATTTTGGCGCGGCTTGAAACCCGAGAAGCGGGGCTTGACAATGGAAGCAGTGAAAGCTTTCGAAACGTCACCAGACGGCTTAATTTTGACGCGGCTTGAAACTCGAGAAGCGGGGCTTGACAATGGAAGCAGTGCAAGCTTCTGAAACGTCGCAAGATGGCTCAATTTTGACGCGGCTTGAAACCCAAGAAGTTTTTATTAAACTAAAGACTTTTCTTTCACTTTTCAATTTTTTGCACACATTTTTTCCAGAATTCTGCAAGTTCGAAAATATTCTTATAATAGAACTCCATTCCAGCAGACCTCAGACACTGATGCACTGCTTGCCGAATATTCTCCAGTGTCTTGTAGCATTGGCCTTGCATCTCTTCCTTAACCCTTTCAGACTCGAAATACGAAAATTTAATTTTTTTGAAATTTTCTGTGTTTATTACATTATTGTACATACAAGAGTATAGAATATAGTGAAAATTATTTGTTACATACAATACTTTAACAAATACAGGGTGGTTTCAAATGGAGCCACTGTGCACAAAATGTCATTACTTCTGGTGGAAAGGTAAAAAGCAGTTCGTTTCTGCAGATAGGCCTAGAGCTACTTGGCAGAGTGTACATGTCCATCTGCTTCTATGTGGTTCTTTCTTTGTGCTACAGTGTACACAGCGTCTTGGAGGCCCATGTGTTGGAAGATGCTTTGCTTCTGTTGTACGTTTTTCAACTGGAACAACAGTTTTAAATTTTTTTGCTGATGGCTCTGATGATCTACTTGGGCGGCCAGCACTTTCTTTGAAAATACTGCTGCCTACCAGGCCTGTTGCAACACGCCGACGAAAATCCTTCAACATATTTTTTTTTCCACTGTAATACTTATACGAAATAAAATAAATGCATTTCCAATAGAAATGTCAACCATATACCAGAACAGTCTTAGCCACTATCTTCTTGACTCTCTGTCAATTGCATAAAAACTGTTCATCATATTCTGCCTTATCTACACATCCCATGTTTGAATTGTAAGATTTTACTATTTTTGGGCAAGATACTATTGTAATTGTGCCATCCTTTTCCTTACGACTGACATCCTCCATAGTTACAGGTGAGTCAATTGTAGACAGCAATATGACTGAACGTTTGTCCTTCCACTTTATGCATGCAATACCAACAGAACGAACTAACCAGTCACAGAGGAAGTCCTTTTCTGTGGGATCGAATTGTTCCACAGGCTAGAAGTTTGTCATGTTTCAGTTTCTGTAGATAGTCATGTTGCCCTTACAGCTGCAGTGGTTTCAAATGGAACCACCAGAATAATTACGAAAATAAATACATAAATTTAATTATTAATGCAGTAGATACAATATGAATGTGAATAGGATAGTATTCTGAACCAAATCCATGTACAAAACATACCTTACTGAAATGAATTCAGTCACTGTTTGAAAACAAAGAGGAACATCCACCACATACAAAAAATGCTCCTACACTTGCTCTGCTAATGTCTAAGATTCAAAACATATGAAGCAGTTCAAGCTGCGGCTCACAGAGGGCAAAAGCTACTGGGCACGCGAAGGGTGTCTTCAAATGTAGCCACTGTGCTCATGCCAAGAAAGGAGAAAATCGTAGGTGGTTTCAAATGCAACCACCTCGTCTGAAAGGGTTAACAGAACTGAAAAGATAGTAGTCAGAGGGTGTCAAGTCAGGACTGTAGGGAGGATGTGGAAGTTTTTCCCACCCAAATGTACTGATCTTCTCCATAGTGGCTAGAGTGGGATGCAGAGACACATTATCCTGTTGAAGGATGATCTTCTTTCCAAACCTTTTGATAACCTAAGTTTTGCATTATTTCTTGCACTGCACTATGTCTTACTGCAAGTTTTGCAGCAATGTCATTCACAGCAATATGTCTGTCTTCTCTAATAATCGCATCAACTCTTTCCTTGTTGCATTCCGTGCAGGCAGTTCGAGGGCACCAAATACTTGGCTCATCTTGGATACTCATGTTCCCATCTGCACATGCAGACATCTCCATAGGCACATTAATGACAGGCGTGAAATTCAACAGATGATTTTTCCACTTAAACAAGGAATTCAATGACAGCATGCTCTCGAAACGAAACACTGCTGTTCACCATTTTTGAAATATTGCCTGTGGTCATGTATAGCAGGAAACAACACGTCATGTACAGATAGTGATTTATGACGTTGCTGTCATTTAGTTACATTGCTGAAATTTTCAGGTTTACAATCAGTTGCTCATGATTTCAGTATGGCCCTCATAAATCTTAGAAACAAATATTTCAAGACACCCTAAAATGATTTGTACAATTTTTTTTTTTTGCTTTAATTATTTTTGTTAAAAACTTAAAAGGTGACACTCCTACAGAACTTACATACTATATTAGGGAGGTGAGGAGATTAAAGAAGTTTGTGAGAAGAGAAAACTATGGTGTTAAGAGATAGCAAGGCAGTAGAGAACACTTAAAACAACTAAACAAGTAGTTAATAACAGCAAAGAGGGAAGCTAAAAATGGGTTTATGAAGAATATTATTGGTGCAGGGGAAACACTGAATAATGCATTTAGAAATTTCTATAGCTATGTTAGAAAACTGAGGGGAAGTGAAACTATTCAGACAACTGTAAGTAAGAATGGAGAAGAAGTTAGTGAAAATCTGAAAATGACAGAGATGGGATGGAAGGGAATAAATCATGGGAGCATTTCTGCATAAATAGAAATGAGGAAAGAACAAAATTTGAAATAAATCCTCAGGAAATTATAAAGGAACTAAAAGAGCTAAAAAAGCACAAAGGGGTCTGTGTATGTAATATCGCTACAAATGTAATAAAGATAGTGGGATACGATATTGTATCTTAGCTTGAAATATTATTTACAGTGTGTATGGAGGCTTACTGATTACCAGAGAATTGGAAAAAATAGCAATAGTAGTACAAGTTCATAAAGAAGGAAACAAATAGGATTGAAAATTACAGACCAATTAGTTTGAAATCAGAGATAGACAAAATGATGAAGAGAATAATAAGCAACTAAATCAGAAATGTCTATGAGAAAAGAAACTGAGTTAAAAATCGACAAAATGGCTTTAGGCAAGGATATTCAAGTGAATCTTAGATGGTGGGCTATATACAAGAGATTTTGGATGAATTGGGCAAGAGGAGCAAAGCTGATAGAGTAGCAATAGATCTTTCAAAGGCATTTGACTAATTGAGTCATAAAATGGTTTTAAATAAGATGAAAAATATTGGCGTGGATGAAAAAGTGGATTGCTGCATAGAGAAATTCTTAAAAGGTAGAAAGCAAAGCATTGGAGTAGGAAATACAGTATCAAAAAGAGATGGAAGTGAATGTGGGAAGTACCACTGCTATTCATTATTCTAATGAAGGATTATGTCGATGGTTTACAGTCAGAATGTGTGGTGTTTGCAGATGATATAATGGTATATAATAGGATCCAAATGGAAGAAGAGTGAACAGCTGCAGGGTGACCTGGACAGAATATTTAACTGGGTAGGTCAACATGGAATGAAGATAAATGCCAAGAAGAGTCAGCATATTAGATATACAGATAAGAAATTAAAGGTTGTTTATAATTATGGGATCGGACAGAATTGCTTGTGGAAGGCTTGAAATGTAAATAGCTTGGCATAACATTTGAGGATTAACTCAACTGGGCCAGACATATAGGGTAGGTAGCCAGAAGAGGTTACAAAATCCTTAATTTGCTGGAGAGGGTGATGAGTGAAGGTAATAGAGAAGTAAGGGTAACAAAATTCTGATCACTCTGTTGCTTGAGTATGGTGATATAGTTTGGACCTATATTTTGGGTAGCAAATACAGGAATTAGAGATTGTGCAAAGGAGAATAGCTACATTAAAAAAAAAAAAAATAGTACAGTATCCAGTCAGTAAATGAACAATAAAAATTCTGGATTGGGAATCACAAGAAGAAAGGAGGAGCATGAAGAGATTATTAGGATTGTTGGTGATGTGGCTTGAAGGGATATTGGTCAAAGAATTAGCAGTAGTGCATGGAATGGAAAAGATGACTATGGCCACAAGCTGGCACTTGACTTCATGAATAATGGAGTGGAGTAATTTTATTTTTTGGGTAAGGGTCTCAGGGATTGGAATAAATTATGAAAGTAAATTATGAATAATTTACCAAAAATGTTGAAGGAATTTTAAATTAAAATTCATAAATGGCAAAAGGAGGAAATTGACACTCAAAGTATATACACTAATAATAATAAACAAAATAAAAGAAAGGGGAAATTAGATGACTAGGAAAACTGCCATTGGAACATGCGGACCATCGGAATTCAATTCAACTAGTGATAACACAAGGCTAAGATGATATTACCAATTACAAGCAACCCTGGTCTAACCTACCTGTAGATACACAATACTCATGAGCAAATGCTGAATTAATGTGGCACAACTTAATGAAATGCAGTCTAGCTATGCTATTACCATCAAGATGATTAGGTTACAACATGGATTCTTTTTAACATTCTTTCTGCATTCAAGAACTGTATACAAAGCCAGAGAAAGAAATCACATTGCAAGTTGTGTTTAAAAGTGAATTATTCTAAAAACAAACAACACTATCATAAAAATCGCTCAACTGTTCGACGAGAATGGTGAATATGTAGAAACAACTACACATTATCTAAAATTTTTATTTGTTAACCTCTACTTTTTAAGAATGGGAGAAACAGATAAATAAATGAAAATTATAAAGAGGCACTACAGAACAGTACATGCGTTTTCACAGAGGATGCTAGTGCCTAATTTCGCCTCTGGCACAGCAAGGCCACGGATAAAAGAGAACTGTCACCTAAAAGAACAATTGTGGAGACCTAAATCAAGAATTTATAAATGAACATCTTTATCACAACACATATTAAAATAGTGTTAGTTCAAAAAGAAACACTGATGTGACACTAGCATTAGTGTCCAAAACTGGAAAATTAGACAAAATCTAATCCTGACTCCACACTCTTGTGTGAAGCATTTGGGCGAGGCATTCAGATGAGCACTGCCAAGGCAAGTGGCAATCAATGGCTATAGTCCACACTTCCACTTTACTCAGTCATTATCTGAACATCCAATAGGATAGTTGATGAAATTACTGTTGTAACAACTTTCACATATCTGGCTTGTAATAATAATGTGCATGCATATTGTACTACAAAATAAAAATGTGTGTCCTATATTTTTTATTCAGTTACAAGTTATGTTCAGCTAGATTTCTTTCAGAGAGTTTTCCTACCATGAATATAAATCAAATATTTTTTATCTGAACTGAGAAGCTATTGTAGGAATCGAACTAAGTAGTCAATTCAAGCATCACTACACAGTGTTTTTATTTTTTGTCCCTTTTTTTAAAATTGCCACAAAATAATTAACTATTTGATTTGTTTACATGTGTTCAGAAAATACCATTGAAAGATAATCAACTATGGTAAATCAAACAACATGGAGTTATTTACTGGACCTCCCTATCTGTGCTGATAGTGGGTTTTTCAAGTACACACGGAGCCAGACATTGATCCAAAAAAACCAAATTTGTGTATAAATGCCGTCCATACCAATTGTGACCCAACAGAAATATTTTTTATAAGAAAATTATATTTTGTTCATTGATTGTTGACAAGAATCGATAACATTTACTCTTAAAGAAAAGAATAAGACAGTGTAGGTGGCTATGGAGATAGATCAAGAGATTGAGGATAACGGCATAGACCAGTTGCTTAGAATAATCATTGCTGAAAGAACCTTGCATCTTCTGATATTACATAATTTCAACGTAGTTCCTAGAGGAGTAGAGGAAGTAGGCAATAATATACTCTTAAAAGTGTTTGTAACAAATGGACTGAATTCTTTATAATTATAATAACTTCACAAGTCATCGGTTATGTGACACAATGCCAGACCTAATCCATATTTTCTTCCATCAATGACCCATCCTAATTTTTACATTTGACTGCTGCATCCATTTTCAAGTTTTACACACGCAAGTCCTCCTATAAAATCAAAATGTGTACTGACAAACGAGAGCATGGAGTGATACCTGCACTTGCCGTTCATGTCTTTTGATTTATTACCAACTCAGAATGATTGCTGGCAAGCCAAGGTGAGTAAATACGAGGTGAAACAATCATACCATCCACTTTCTCACATTCATGTAGACTAGTGTCTGCTTGTTGAGAGTACGGATTTAGGATAAGGAATCTCAGATGATAACATATTCTATTTTACAATAAGTAGCAATCATTAGGAAGAAATGACAAAAGAGTGTGGAACATATTCCACTAATAGAGAATAGAATCTACAATCTATATCCATACTCTGCAATTCACAAATATTGTGGATGGCAGAGAGTGCTTTGCACCAAAACTAATATTTACGCAGTGCATTCCAATCCCGAAGAGCAAGGAAAAAGGAATTATATAAGCATCGTATCTCTCCAGCCATTGTGCACTAAATAGAGTGGTGGATGCAGAATTACACTGCACTCATAAATTAAAGACGATATTACTCCAGTACCGGGGTACTCGAAGGGATCACTTAGAAGATATTTTTCTTATCTTGTGTAGTTTGGTGAGTATATCCAGAGACCAAATTTTTTACCTCCAATACCCTCGGTAAAATTTTCTGTGGCTTAAAAACCTAGAAATTTTGGTACTTTTTCAGTTTTTTGGCTATAACTCCTTTCTGGTGAGTCATAGCAAAAATACTTTTAATTCCACTTTGAAAAAGGACAAAATTTTGTACTGCAGAGTTTTTTCTAAATTAAAAACTAAGCAAGCTGCAGTTCTTCAAAATTAAGTTTAAAAATTTTCCTCAAAGTTGAGTTTCCTCCTAGTTTATCATTCTGGAACCCCTGTATGTGAAATTGATATATATGTGCTTTTGAATGTCATAGTATTCATATATATATTGTGCTATGATTACTGATGATCACATCAAACCATTGTACGGCATTGTTGGCTGGGAGATCCCCAAATATTGTTTAGCTGCCTGCTAACAGGGTTTTCGATTCACTGTGTGATCCTAGTGGGTATAGAAGATCGACACTTTAATATGGGATCCGAATCACAAAAGTGTTCTGGCAGAATTCACAATAAAGCTGTGCCAAAAGTGAAGTTCAGGTTAGGGGCTTTTGAAAATCCCAACAGAGACCCAGATTCAAACTGAGGACTTTTTGATTTCCAGTTAGACACCTTAATCACTATTACTGATGATATTTATACAAGTTGATAAAATATATTGTAGAAATCAAATCATTAAGTTATGGCATACTTTTATTTTTTACTTATGGCTTTACTTGTCGTCAACATCGAGGCCATTAGAGACAGGATGGGACTGGGGACAAGTAATGGGAAGGAATTCGGCCAAGCCTTTTTGATGGAAGCATCCCGGCATTTGCCTGGAGCGATTTGTGGAAACCATGAAATTATGGCATAAATTTTATTTACATAGTCAAAATAAAATTATAAGTCAAAAATTGACTATAAATAAATTTCTTTTCTGTTTGGATGGTCCAGGCTAATCAATGTCCTCATCTTGCAATATGTCTGGTTCATTCTTAGCAGTAGGAGCAGCTTACTCAAGGTCAAAGAACACTTCCTCTCCTTCATCCACCTCTGTCTCTGGAATGTTTTCACAACATAGGCCAGAGTAATTTTTGCAAGTAGATGGACAGTGTAGACCAGACTTGCAACAGCTGGTACAATGCAACCTTTCTTGCAGGTACATGATACAACCTTAAGAATAACCTAAAGTGCAGCAGTGCCTTTCATCATTGTAACTGGTTGAGCCCTTTCTATACCCCCACAGCAATGGGTACATTTCTCCACCTAACCACACTTGAACTTGGTAGTACATGTGCAAAAAGTAAAAAATTGCCACATTTGATGTTGGTGGCAACTGTGCTAAGTTACATGCATTTTGTGGGGCGTATTTTGTAAATATTTTTTATCTGAGTCTGTCCAGTGTCCCAAAACCAATTTGTTCACACAGTGCCAAGATGAGCTGTTCCCCTACCTGTTCTATGAGTCTCCAGAGGCTTCCATGTACTTCCTGATGTGGTTGGTGTTGAAAGAGGGAGCAGAATTTTATTTTCACATGGCTGAAAAATGCTGATGTATCAATTCTAGTGAAAGCATGAGCGAAGAGGATATGTGTGAGCTCAAACTTGAAATTGTAAACCTGGTTTTTTGCCTTTCCCTGGTCAATAGAAGTACCAGTTCTAGTGCTATTAAGGTCTATTTGTAGAAAGAGACCATCAATATCCTCATTTGCAACTGCACACTATTGGATTTTGCTGCTTGGGGAAATAGCCGAGTCAACAATCAATCCAACTGCATCTTCTTTTCCCTTTTGAACTACGATGACTCCTTTTTTCAGTTTTTGAATTAGCTTCAAAATTAACAGTAAATCTCATCTGCAAGAAAGTTTTCCTGAGTCACTGAATCATTTATTCCTTCACTGAAAATGCAGTCTACTGAAGTACCTGATGTCTTCAGAAGACAAAAACTTTCAGATTTTGTTCTTCTCTACCCACCGTAATTTGGGTATCCATCAAATATAACAGTAATATTGAATCCATAGTGTGTTCTCAAGTAGGCTTCAAATTTTAATCAGATATAACCAAAGTTTACATTACGATTAGACAACCATGACAAGGGATGAACTGTGCAGCAAATCGAAAACTCTGTTACTTGTTCTCATGCATCTCGGCCGATGATGCCATACAATAACTTCATTTGACCATCAGTAATCAAAACACAATAGAAATGTACACTATGCTACACAGAAACACAAATATACCAATTATATATACAGGGGTTGCAGGTCATTTAGAGTGACAAAATTAGGTGTAAACCTGTGTTTTTAAAAAAATATTAAACTTTGCCAATTTTCAAAGAACTGCAGCTTGCTTAGTTTTGAGTTTAGAAAAAAATAATAATAATTTGCAGTACAAAAGCTGCAGGAAATTTTGTCCTCTTTCAAAGTGAAAATAAAGCATTGTTTGCTATGACTCACCTAGGAAGAGTTATAGCCAAAAAAACCTGAAAAGTACCAAAATTTTGAGATTTTTTGGCCACAGAAAATTGTGCATAAGGTGTAAATGGTTGAAAACTTGGTTTCTACATATTCTAACCAAAATATATAAGATAATATAAAATATATTCTATGTGACATGTCGCAAGGTAAAACTACCTTATTACTGGACTAATTTGCATGTTCATCAACAAATTCGAATTAAACCTATGTTGTCAGAAAATCTTAGTTCAATCTTTGTATCAATTCTGTGATGGTCTTGTAAGAACTGTGGCAAGCATTCACATTCAAGTGGTTATTTTATGCACTTTCTCTGTCGTTTCAATCAATCCTTTGTGATATGGATCCAAAAATCCACAACAATAATCCAAATGTGGACGCACAAGAGTTTTGTACAATATCTGTATAAACATTACAATTATTCAATATGTGAACTAGGAATCACAATCAGGAATTAGATTTACCTAAGATGGAAATTTATGCAGGACCTATTTCATGTTGATTTTAGTATTATGCCCAAAAACTTCAGGGAATCAACCAGGCCAATAATGACTAGTTTACTCTGAACTTATGAACAAATGGATTCTGTTTGTTAGTTATGAACACTACCGTGGACTTTTAGCAAGTTAGTGTAAGTTGTCATTGATAGTACCATTCCAAAATTACATTCAGATCACGCTGAATTTCAAAGTAATAGTCACAGCACCTTACTTATATGCATCATAAGCAAACATCTGCAGACTGTTAATGTTGTCTCCAAGATCGTTTATAAAAATTAAGAAAAAAAGGTGGTCTTATTACACTTCCTTGAGGAATGCCTAAGTAATATCTAGAAAATAAGATAGGGTAGGGAAAATAAACAGTTACCCGTCACTTACCACAGATGAAGGCAGGAGGGCGAGACATGTAAAAACACAAAAACAAAAGAATTACACAATATTTCGACTTAAGTCTTATTCATGTAGGAGGCGAGACATATGGCGGGCTCGGATGTGACCACATCTTTCCCCCTGCCATATGTCTCGCCTCCTACATGAATAAGACTTAAGTCGAAATATTGTGTAATTCTTTTGTTTTTGTGTTTTTACGTGTCTCGCCCTCCTGCCTTCATCTGTGGTAAGTGACGGGTAACTGTTTATTTTCCCTATCCTATCTTATTTTCAGTGCCTCGCGGCAGTTTCTTTGTTTCCTTTATCTAAGTAATATCTAGATTAGAAGAGGCTTCCGTCGATGACATAATGTGACCAACCAGTTAGACAATCTACTATAAAGCTTTCCCAAAAACCAACTGTACCAGATATTTCAGGATGCTGATCACGTAACAGAATTAAAGAATTGCACATGTCATGAGGCTGGACACTAGAACATTACAGAACAGTGACATATGTTGATGCTAGATTAATCAGCTAGGAGACAATTAAAAAAAAAAAACTTGCCATGGTAACTGTGCAGAAAGTAAAAATGCTAAATTTTTTTATACTCTCAGAGAGGAGGATGGAATTATCAGAAATCAGCTGCAATCCATTGATAAACTCTTTTGCTTTATGGCCAGTAGCAGTCTGGTTCAGAGTTACATAAACAAATCAGGCAGCAAATGTAGACCTTTAAATGAATGTGACAGTCTCACCATTCAATACAAATGAAGGAAGTACCACAGTTGACATACTCAGAAGGAATAGAGAACCTGGCCCTCACAAAATAACAGCAGAAATTGAAACAATTACCAGATTTTAGGTGTTTGCCACTTTGTTCATTTGATGGTCTAAGTTTTCAACTGCGTTCCTCAGAGATACTGTTTATTTTGACATAGCAACAAGCTGCAAGCATCGCTACCTTGTTGATACCCCAACAATCTAGTAATGATTAACAAAGATGGTCGCAGAACCTTATGAAATCAGCAGAAATGACGTACACGTCAAATGAGAAATTATAATAATAATAATTTATAAAATTGTGATGGAGCGCACGCTCCAGTGGAAATCTCCCTACATGCCCGTATTTCTCCTTTCCTCTTCTCACCTACTTTTGCCCTCTACTAATTTTTACTTTAAATTCTTTCAGTGTGTTTGGTAAATTATTCAACATTTCTCTTGATAATTTATTCCAATCCCTTACACCCTTTCCTACAAAAGAAAATTTTGCCACACCCTTATGCCTTAAATAAAGTGCCAGCTTGTGGTCATGGTCATCTTTACTCTTCCATGCACTTCTGTTAATTTTCCCACCAATATCTTTCCATGCTTCATCACAAATATATGCCTTGTACACTTCCATGTCTTTCTTCACCCTCCTTCTGTCCTCCAATGAATCCCACTCCAGTTCCTTTATCATATTAGTTACCAATTGTGTTTTGCGGTAATTTCCAAAGACAAATCTAGCAGCCCTTCTCTGCACTTTCTCCAACTCCTGTATTTGATACCCAAAATGTGGGTTCCAAACTAGACCATCTTATTCTGTCAGAGGTCTGACCAAAGTTTTCTAACCCAATTCCCTTACTTCTCTTGTGCATCCCCTCATCACTCTTTCTAACAGGTGAAGGATTTTGACCTATTTCCCTACTACCTGTCTAATGTGTCCTGCCCAGTTACGTCTGCTATCAAATGTTATGCCGAGATATTTACATTTTGAGTCTTCAATAAGCAGCTCCTTCCCCACTTTTTTTCTGTGTACCAAATAAGCTGCCTCTTCTTTGCATTTTCTTTTCCTATGTTGACTCACCCAGCTAGTTATCCTATCTAGATCACCCTGCAACTATTTACAGTCTTCTATTGTTTTGGACCTTTTATATAACATTATGTCATCTTCAAACAACCTAACTTTTGACAGTAAACCATTACACACAATCATTCATTAGAATAACAAGTAACAATGGTTCCAATACACCACCCTGTGGAACTCCCATGTTCATTCCTACTTCTTTTGACACTGCATTTCCTACCTTAACTTTTTGCCTTTTATGAATTCTTCTATCCATTAAATCACCTTTTTTATCACTCCAATTGTTTTTACCTTAATTAGCACCATTTTATGGCTCGCTCTGTCAAAAGCCTTTGAAAGATCTAGTGCTACACTAGCAACTTGACCTCCCATATCCATTTCATCAGAAATATCTTGTATATAGCCTACTGAGATTCACATGAATAAACAATTGCTTGTCTAATTTAAGAAGTATGCTTGAGTGCAAATACATCAATGCAGCGCCATTAAATTCTTTAAGATCTGTTCAAAAAGTTCACTAAAATATAGTGAAATGGTTAACGTACGAAACATTTGATGTATTTGGGATTTTTAATTTAGTTTAACTCTGATGCACACTTCAGTGGCAATTTCCTTACACACCTATTTTTGCCCTTCCCTGTATACCCCTACTTCTACCCTCCAAAAATTTCAACTTTAAATTCTTTCAGTGTTTTTGGTAAATTATTCATCACATCTCTTGATAATTTATCTTCACCCCATGTTGATCTAAACAGTTAGATATCGTGTACAGACCCCCTGCAGCTGTTCACAATCATCTGCCATTTTGATCCTATATACATATGTCATCTGGAAACAAATTAACTTCTGATACTAAACTATCAACACAATCAATCATTAGAATAATGACTAGAAATGTTTTCAATATGTTACCCTGTGACACTCCCATTTTCACTTACACATTTTTTTATACTGCACTTCCTACCATAACTATATGCTTCATAGCGCCATTTTAAGGCTCACTCTGTCAAAACCCTTTGAAAGATCTAGTGCTACACTATCAATTTGACCTCTCTCATCCATTTCATCCAAAATATATTGCATATAACATGCTAACTGAGACTTACATGAATTTCCTTGCCAACTTCAAAACCACTAAGTTACTCCTATACTTTTCTGACGTGGTTGCATATTAATCTCTTCATTAATTTACCTACCACTGATGTCAAACTGATTGGCCTATAATTTTCAACCCTATTTGTCACACCTCTTTTATATTCCAGCACTACTACCACACTTTCCTAAGATAGGTAGCATGTATCCAGACTCAATTAAAATAATGTTTCACAATAAGGTACAATGTCACATCCTGCTATCTTTAAGACATCCGTACCTTTATTTATTTTAGTTTTTGGAATAAATTAATCTGTCCCCCTTTCTAGTATCTCCTTGAACTCTTCCCACTTTACCTCCACTGTACTTGTGCCATCTTTGCATTTGCTGAAACTTTCCCTGAATACGTTTTCAATTTCAAAATCTTTGCCTTTTCATAATTGTACCTGTTTCTCCCTTCGATTTTGGCTACTGCTTTACTGAATACTCTAACTGCTTCATGATCACTTATTACTTCAGTTACTTGACACCCCACAAGGTTATCATCGACTTTTATTAGGAAGATATTCAACATGTCTTGTCCCACTGTGTTCTGCTCTACAACTTGTGTAAAGTGGTTACATTAATTGTATGGTAATGTGGCACAAATTATTCTTAAAGGAAACACCACAACATTTTATTGCTTTGATTCATAACAATGGAATTATTTTGTCTTGAAAAAAGTGTTATAAATCCGTGGTTAAACAAAATTTATTAGTTTATCACAATTTGTGTTAATATGCAATAACAAGTGATTAATTTGCTCCACATTATATTCGCCAATGTACAAAGAAATTAAAATTATCCAAGGACAAAAATTATTTAGGAGGAATGATCAAGGTGACCACCAAAAACATTTTTTTTAAATCTAAATTTTATCTTATCAAAAAAATGCATGTAACACAATAAATCACCAAAGAAAGTAGACAGACATTTTCCTCTAACGATTAACTGTCTTTGTGGAACAAGCATGTGCAAATGTAAATATGGAAGAATAGGTCGGTCACGAGGGCCATGATGAATGCATAAAAACACTTTCCACACATACATACTATATACACTGAGGTGACAAAAGTCATGGGATACCCTGCTAATAGTGTCAGTCCTCCATTTGCCCAGCGAAGTGCAGCAATACGATGTGGTATGGACTCCACGAGTCGTTGGAAGTCCTCTGGAGAAATATTGGGCCATGCAGCCTCTATAGATGTCTATAATTCTGAAAGTGTTGCTGGTGGAGGATTTTGTACATGAACTGATCTCTTGATTATGAAAGATAAGTCTTTCCCGGCGTATCTTTGATATAAATTCATCGCGGGTTTGCCACCGGATTACATTTTCTACTGACAAGCTTTCGGCAACGATCCTGGCTCGCTTCTGTTCCGCTATTCAGTTCAGTTCAGTTTTTGTTGTTCCTTTAGATACAATGGACCCGATGATGGTGGCAGTGCAAGTCGCCGAAAGCTTGTCAGTAGAAAATGTAATCCGGCGTGAAACCCGCGAAGAATTTATATCTCTTGATTATGTCCAATAATTTTCGATAGGATTCATGTCGGGAGATCACGGTGGCCAAATCATCTGCTGGAAATGTCCCAAAAGTTCTTAAAGCCAATCGCGAACAATTACGACCTGGTGACATGGCGCATTGTCATCCTGGAAAATTCCATCTTTGTTTGGGTGCATGAAGTCCATGAATGATTGCAAGTTATCTCGCAGTAGCTGAACGTAATCGTTTCCAGCTAACGATTGGTTCAGTTTGACCAGAAGACCCAGTCCATTCCATGTTGCCACAGCCCACACCATTATGGAGCCACCACCAACTTGCTCAGTGCCTTGCAGACAACTTGGGTCCATAGCTTCATGGGGTCTGCGTCACACTCGTACCCTTTCATCAGTTCTTACCAATTGAAATCGTGACTAATCTGACCAAGCCACTTTTTTCCAGTCGTCTCCAGTCCAACTGATATGGTCACGAACCCAGGATCGCCGCTGTTGGCGATGTCGTGCTGTTAGTAATGGCACCCGAGTCAGTCTTCTGCTGCCATAGCCCATTAAAGCCAAATTTCTCTGGACTGTCCTAACAGACACACCCGTCGGACATCCCACATTCATTCCTGCAGTTAGTTGAAGGAGTGTTGCTTGTCTGTTCACACTGACAAGTCTACGCAGACGTCGCTGGTCCCAATCATTAAGTGCTGGCGGTCGACCACTATGTTGTCCATGATGGGAGGTTATGCCTGAATTTAGGTATTCTCGGCACACTCCTGACACTGTGGATCTCAGAATGTTGAATTCCGTAACAATTTCCGAAATGGAATGTCCCATGTGTCAAGCTCCAACTAGCATACCGCGTTCGAAATCCATTAATTCTCATTGTGTGGCCATATTCACATAATCAACCTTCTCACTTGAAGCATTTGACCACAAATGAAAGTCCTGCCCAGGCACTGACCATTTATACAATTTGTAACCAACACTAATGCCATCTATATATTTGCATATTGTTATCCCATGACTTTTGTCACCTCAGGGTATGCGAAGTATTAATACAATATAACCAAATGATTTTGTTGTGCTTGTAATACTGGTGCTGCACAGTCACTAATGATGGGACTTCGAGTTTTAATAATTACTTTACCTATTCAACCATTTTGATAATAATACAGTGTCGTGTTTGGATGAAGCACTAGTTTTAATTTGATCATGTATTTGCTTTGTATCTAAAAACTACTTAGTTTAAATGTTAGCAATGAATTAATATGAAATTTCTTGTTAAACTTTGGAAGTCTGCTACAGAAATATTAAGTTTACTGCAAGAAGTATGTGGTGATGAATTAAAGTTTTCAATTTAAAGAAGGCAGAGAAAATGTCACAGACAATATATAAGCAGAGCATCAACAATAGGAAAAACACAGACAACTACAATGAAAAATTCAGTAAGATCATTAGAGAAAATTGATGTCTGATTAAAATCACAGTGGCGAATTTTACATGACCATTTTAACATTACGAAAATGAATTCATAGCTGGTACCAAAAATCCTTTCTTCCAATCAAAAGCAAGCTTTAATTATAATTTGCTCTGACAAACTGAATAGCACTGAATCTGAGCTACATTTTTAGAAAGGGTAACAAATGTGTGTTTTTTTACCTATTAGCCTGAACCTATGAACTGGATAAGTCCAAATTCACTGATATGAAACAAAGCACACATGAGAAAGTTAAAATTCAGTAAAATGATTATCTTTTTTTAACTTTGTTTAGGTGCTTGAAGTCAAACTGTAAACCAAGCTTACTATGAAACAGGTACTGACCACCCTTCATGAATGCGTCAAAAGGGAAAGGCCTGAAATGTGCAATAAATGTGTCTTACAAACTTTACCAAGACAAAATAGTAGCACAAAATACTCTTTCAATCAAGGAGTTTTCAGTGAAATCTGGAGTCCCTGTGATGTGGCACCCACCCTACTTACTTCACCTTTTTCCATGTGATTCTCCCCTTTTTTTATTTTGGTCCCCAAAGCGAAGAATGTGTTGAAAGGTACCTGTTTTGACACTGCTGACACAGTGAACAAAAGGTGAAAAAGGTAATAACACATGTCAGAAGAATACTTGCAGCACAGCTGTCAACAACTGAAAATTCACGTGGAATGGTGTAGAGATTGACAAGGAGTGTATGTTGAAGGAGATTATGGTTAAATGGCTTAAAGTTCAATAATAAAAGATTTTAATAATTCAGTCCAGTTATTTTCTAGCCAAACCCCACATGTTATATTCAATAGTTAATGTATCAAACTCAGGAAACATTAGTACCATTCATCTGTTTCCTGTTTTGGTTCCATGCCACTTTAACTTCATCTGCTCGCTTAAAGCGTTTCATCTGGCGTAGTCTCATGTACTCCGATTTCACTCGCTTTTTCCATTCTGCTGATATCTTAATCTTGGACATCTTTCCTGTGGAAAAAAAGTACAATATTAATTCATAAACATATATTTATTTGACTAGGATGGGACATAATGTATGATGAAATAATCTGCTAAGTAATTTGACCCATCCAATAGACAAACAGTGATGGTACAGATAAAATAGCAAGTTGAATAGAATCAGGAATGACAGAAGTTCTTTGCAAATTAAACCCCTGTATAAGCATATTGCAAGGATGTTGCCTTTCTCCAATTCTGATCAATACATATACCTGAGGACATGGATGGGAAAATGCTATATAGTAGGCTTAAAAAATAAACCAAATAACAGACCAAGTTGAATATATTAAATCACATTCACAGATATCAACTGCATTTGAAAAGTGTTATGATATACAGTAGAACTCCAATCATCCGAATTCCAACTAACCGAATCGCTTTTTTAATTAATACATAAACATACTGAAGTACATTTTTTTTGAAAATTCCTGGATGTTCAGAAGTTAGTGCTGAAGATATAGGAAAGTGTCTGGTGTGTGATTGGTCAGACCCTGGGTATGAAATTCTAAATGATGAACTTATTGAAAGTGTGAGAGAAGAAACTGCTGAGGAAGAAGATTAGCTTAATGTTGAAGCACACACGGGTCCATCAGCAAGTCAAGCATTAGACAGCCTTGAAACTGCGTTGAAGTGGTGTCAGAGGTGTAATGAATTATAGTAACTATTACTAAAGTACAGGAATTTGTTCGGGCGACAAGTGTCGCCAGCCCAGGCGTTGACCTGATGACAGAGGTGATTTTGACACTTACGGGGCTGCGAGGGCGTCGCCACTTCAGGAATGTGCAATTCGTTGGATGGTGGGTGTGATATCCGCCAGGTTATTGCCATCCCGCTAAACAGGTCAACCAAGCCTTCGTTTTAGGTAATGAAGTAAGGAGCGATCACTTGGAGACCGGAGCCGATAGCAAGCACTTCAGGCATCGACTTGCCGACCCAGCCAGCTATCCGTTCATCACCTAATTGCTAAGTACTTTTTTCTGCAAACCGACAACGGGTTGGACTGTGGCTTTCGGCGATTGCTTGCCATGTATCGCGAACTTCTACGGCAATAAACTTGCAGTAGACCGTCTACCAGTTCATTAATAATTTCAGTAGGCAAAGTATTCCCTCACATGTTTGCTCGCCTCAGGGCGTGGTGTCAGAGTTAGCAATTATTCCTAGCAAGGAGGCAGCAGACTATCAGCAGTCCAGTAACTGATGGCTGCCCCGATCCGCGAGAAAACCAGTACTAGATACGTTCACAAGTAAGTCCACACCCCAAATGGCCACACCATCCTGACAAACCTGTGGTGCGGATCAACCACAAAAGGCCCACCACAGTGGATGGAGCATCAGCCGGAGTGTGACCACATGCAACTTCTCACTGTCAAGCTGATGCATGACTTGGCAGTCAACAGCTAGCTTTGGCCGAGATGTTCAGCAAGCAATGACTGTTATTTACAGTATGGTACGTACAAAATATACTGATGTGCAGCACTTGTTAGTACGATTAACATGTAAAAGTATTGCATTTTCATTCAATTGATTAAAAGCTCTTTTTCATTAAAAATAGTTTTTTACTCCCATTTTCAACATATATGCAGTAATTAATTAAAAAAGACCCCTTTTCAGAAAAAATATAATTATCTGAATTTTTGATTATCCAAAAGGGGTCCAGTCCTAATTGATTTGGATCGTTAGAGTTCTACTGTATAAGATACAGCACAATTGTGAGTTTTGTGTGCTCTCTTCCAACTGGAGATCCTAAAGAACGATTACTGAAATTTAAAATCCAGACTTGAGGAGTGGATATTAGGGTGCCCCTTATTTTTCAAAGTCAAAACTTTGTAATGCATAGGTCAATTTTTTTCATTTCACCCTAAAACACTCACAAATAAAATTTTATGCCATTCTGAGAACAGTAACCCATGCCAACTTGCACCGACGCATTTTCATATAAGTTACACAAGAGTAAAGGTGCGTGTTACTGTCATTACAGTTCTTGAATAGGGATCACATATTTTTCTCTTCTAATCGATGGTTTTAGGATTACGAAGTACAGAAAGAGCATATTTTTTATGAGGAGAGGCAAACAACCAATTTGCAGGAGTGCTATTAGTTTTATTTTTAACATACGCAAAGGCAAATTGACTATAAGTGAAAGCCGTAATGTCACTACACGGAAATGCATAATATTCTGGGGAATATTATGGAAAAGAATGCAAGCAAATCTTTGGATGTTTATAAGTGAAGGGAAGAGGATTTCCAACGTGAATTGGATAATGTTTACAGTATTGCACACGCTTACACCCTTGAAAGGATGTAAACAAAGGAGGGTAAACTCTTCTTACAGTGACAGGGAGAGCCAAGGAGACCAGGTTTCTTGGTGTGTGTGCAGAAAACTAGCTGAAAAAAAGAAGAAACGGTAGCACAAATGAAAATAAAGAGAAAAATACTTAAATAGATGTTGTCCAGCAAGTAGTCAAGCTCTTCAGTGTCATATGATTTGTTGATGCTATCTGAACAACTCGGCGACACATTTTTTGGCTGCAGAGAACATCAGGAAGAGCATTTAACAAATCCACCCAAAATAATACAATTAGGAACTGCTGCAAAGCTCAGAAGAAAGGAAATCATTAGTCCTAAATTAATAGCTGCATTGGATAGATGTCAGTTAAGTGTAATAGATTCAGTTTACGTTCTTCAAGTTATCGTGGAGGCACTTAGACCTAGCATTGACAATTGTTCTGCAAACAAGTCTTCCATTCAATGAATGAGGACACAAATGAGGAAGGAATGAGCAGAAGCTATAGTAACTTATTTTAAAATGACGTGTCCTAAGTAGTGATCATTCAGTGAAATGGCGAGTTGTTTCTTGGTCTGGGCGTAAGAAGTTTCAAAGAAAAACAACAGCCAATCTACCTCATAATTACATTTTGCAATAGGAAACAACTTCTTGTGGTAAAGAACAAGGTGCAGTTGTTCTGAGTAAGTGCAGATAATGAGCTGTGACACAATTTCATCTAACATAGGTCACCTCAGTGGTGGCTGAGCACTTCTGGAGCAAATGTTAGAAAGAAAGTTGATACTTCTTTTTTGCATGACTGCATCAAAAATATATAAGTACTCTCAAAAAAATATTTCAATGACACACAAACTAAGTAGTTGTTACATTTCTATTTGACTGAATTAAAACAAAAATACTTTGAGAGAGACGACTACACAGAACTAATTGAGCTACGAGTTATATTTTTGGATGGAGATAGTGACAAAGAACTGAAAATAAGGCATCCTCGTGCAGTGCATGAAAGGTGATGTTTGGCAAGAGCCATTTATTCACTCAAGATAGTTTCCTAAGATTTCAACCTAAACTGAGCAAGGAACGCAAAATGGTACGTAATTTAGAAAAGGAGAGTACATTTGATTTTGTAGAAAGGTACACTCCCTTGATGGCAGAAATATCCTGCTGTATTTTGCATGGTTTGCAAAATTTAGCTGTCTTAGATTACATTGTACATTATTTTGTATCTTTTACAACTTGATCAATGCTTGTCTACATTTTGATTTAGGAAAAACCATGGTGAATTTATATCCGTGAAGAGCAAACATATGTTTCTTCGGGTGAAAATTTAAAGCAGTGTTCTTCAGAAAGAAACTGCGAATTTTGTACAGGCTAAAAGAAAGACATAGCTGAAAGAGCTGTAAAATTAATTCATGAGTTACATGGTTTAATTTTGGCCGATGAAGAACGGAAACAATTTTCATGCAAAAACACCGAAAATTGTACCCACACCGTAAAAAAGAGATCCTAAAAAGAAAATACCCATCATAATCTTAATACTTTTGTCTTACTAAAAATGAAGTATTATTTTTTGTTGTCTGGATTTCATAGTTAACCCAGAAATACAAAGAATTTTAATGATTTAGTCACATATCAAGCGATAGTCAAAAAAGTATTTTTCACAAACTTTCGGGTCAACTCGGCACCGGTTAACGTCATTGTAGGAGGATAAAATTTCTTATGTAAGTAAGCTACAGTGATTTAAAAAGAATTAGAGGGTATGCGATTGAATTTTTGAAAAAAAAAATTTTTTTGCTCTTATAAGGGAGACCTTAGTGGATATTGTAGAAGCTGTTATTGTCTGAATGGAAAAAAATCACATCCCATTAATCATTTTTTATTTTATTAACTTAAAGCTTTATGCCTCATTGAGGTCATTAGAGGCAGGATGGGACTGGGGACTAGGAACAGAAAGGAATTCGGCCATGGCCTTTTGAAGGAAGCATCCCATTATTCGCCTAGAGTTACTTGCGGAAACCATGGAAAACCCAAATCTGGATGCCCAGATGGGGATTTGAACCAGCGTCCTCCCGAATGTGAGGTCAGAGCGTTCACACTCGGTCCCATTCGTCAAAATTGTGTCAGTAGCAACAGATGGAGCCAAGAGTATGTCTGGTTCCAAATGGGATTTGTTTTGATTTTAAAACCAAAAATTAAACATAAGCTGATAAATTTAAACTGCAAGCTCTTTGTGCACAAACATTTACGAAAGAACTTGGTAAAATTATGAACCTATACTATAAATATGCAAGCGAGCTGCAAGTGTCTAAGAGTTTTAAATCGCAGCAATTTGGATGGATGTTTTGAAATTTTCAGAGCTTGTGGTCTGGATTAAAATCTGTGAAAATAATTTGTGACTTAAATATACCAAGGAATGGAGCAAGAAATTAAAATTGTTTTGAGATGGAGCATGTAACTCAAGGTAGGTCAAGCATCACTCGCTTTACATTTGACATGTTAGTTTTGGTTGAAGTTCCTTTCGATTCACTCAATACTTTTTTTTGTTAATAAAGAATGTGACCATTATATCTTATATCTTTAAATTAGGAATTCTTGTATATATATATTGGATCTCGGAAACGGCTATGACTATTTTGATGAAAATCCATATTTAGATAATGTTTTGTTTTTAAGATCACCTAAATAGGTACCTTCAATGCAAAAAGGCGATTTTACAAATACGAAAATACATGGTATCTCGGCTCTATACATGGCTCTAATGCCATCTCGGAGACGATTCAGGTACCGGAAAGCCTACTCATATTTTCTCTTTGATTTCCACGAATATTTAAATGAACAGTAGCTGACTCCCTGCATGTTTAGTTGTAAAATATTTAAAAAGAAGATATTTAAAAAATGGTTTTGTGAGAAGTAATACTTTACCAAACTTCTTTGAAAATAATATTGACCGTACATCAAACATCAATATTACTGAATTGTAAAAAGTGGTTATCATTAAATATGACCAGTTTAATTGTTAAACATTTCAAAAGTAAATATTTAAAAAAATAGATACTGGCTTTGTCAAATGTGATTTTTTCAAACTTAGAAGAAAATTCTAATGCTACACGATCTTATAGAGCATACTGTTTTATCTCTGTTTGTTGTAAACAACTGCGAGTTTAGAGAATTGTATACTAACTGACCTGTGAGAATACTAGCACTGCATTTTTGAAGGTATAACATTTAAAAAGAAGATATTTAAAAATTGGCTTTCTCAGAAGTGATAGTTTACTTTACAAAACATCTTTGAAAATAATATTACCACTTATAAGGTAATCATCGTTTACTTTTTGAACGCATATCGGACATCAATATTACTGAATTGTAAAAAGTGGTTATTATTAGATACTACCACTTTAACTGTAAAACATTTAAAAAGTACCATGCAGTAACACAAATTTCCAGTAAGATCTGCATTTGCCATGACCATTCATAATGCTCAAAGGCAAACTTTTGAAATTGTTAAGATCAACAGTTTTTATGTGTGGCATGGGCAGCTATCATTACCGTGGCGCCACAATATTATGATGAATTCTTATAAAACTCGAAAATAAATAATAAAATTTTGGTTTTCGAGATATAGCATGTCAAAAATCAGTTATAGGTATAGTTCCTTGTGCTGTTTCTTCTGGTGCAGGCTGTTTTTCAACCTAACAACAAGAACTAGGAAGAAAATAAAATACCTATAGTGCATTTACAACATGTAGAAATAATGGTTTTGGTGAAATATTTTTTTCTGGTCCAGGCCAGATCTCACTCTAACCTCCTCACTTTTGAGATGCAATATTTCAAGAACTAAGTGAGATAGCGAAAAAAAAAAATTACTATCTATTTATCTTATCGAGTTACATAGGAACTCATCAAATAATTTGGCTGTGGCGAAATTTTTCTTCTGGTCTAGGTCGTATTTCAATCTAACCATGTCAGTTTTGAGATACAATATATCAATAACTAAGCAAGATATATATATTAAAAAATTATTCTTTACTTTCAATTTGGTTTGTTGAGTTACATAAGAATACATCTTCAAATTATGGAGCCACAGTTATCGTAGAATTGTAACAATAGCGTTGCACATCCAAATAGATGAGATGTGCATCGTCTAAAATAAAGTGGAATATCACTGAAAGGCAAAGTAGAGACAAAGACACTGATTGGCTGGGGCAATCACGTGTGAAGTGTTGTGATTGGCCAAAAGACGAGAAGCGGGAGACATACTAATGAAGAACGTCGACAGAATAAGTGCTCGTGAATGGCCGGCCATGTGGAAAATGATCGCCGAGTATGAATATTCAGTTATGTGCAGACCATACTGTACTGAATAGGAACGTAAAACGTGTGCTGAGGAAGCTGATGTTCGATGTGCTAACCAGTAATCCCGAATAGTGGACAGTCCGATACAACAGTTACGCCTGGTGCAGACATACTATGTATTGTGATATAATGAACTGTGAAATAAATGCAGTTCCAGTGTTCGGCAAATGAGTGTTATTATTGATCAACAAATCATTACATGACCAAGCATATCATTCATCATTTCTTGGGATTTAATCATTTCAGAATCAGCATGGCATGTTTATGTGACATTTTCTCATGTAAAACGACCAAGCACATTAACAGTAAACCTCCCAAAGGAAAATCCTAGACATACCCACAAGATTGTATGGAAGGAAGTATTAGTTTTAAAAAAAAAAAAAAACAAAACTTATTATTAATGAATGACTGATTATTTAAAATAAAATGTTGAATTATTATTCATGATTTTTTTAACAGACAGCAGTTATTATGTGAGTAGGAAAGAAATATACTGAATGTTTAACAAATATGGAGTGGTATGGCAGCTCAAATGTAATTTAGTTGGAAAAAAGTTGTTACTGTGTTAGCTCTCAAAAAATTCTGGCTACGATCACAGGTTGAAATCCAGGTTGGAGCAAGAATTTTTAAGATTTGTATTTGATGGTATGAGCTACGTAGGGGCGTTCTGTGGTTTGGATTCTACGTCAAATTGTAGGTCCCAGAGGAAAGGAACTGGCCATCCTACCTCTGATACAATGGCTTATGCCTCCTTTTGGAGGATCCAACCAACCTTTGGGTTAAGTTTTTATACTGTCTATATATTTAATCTATCCAATATACCTAATACAATTATTTGAGCAACTCTTGTGAATAGACAAAATTGATTTCTCATAAACTTCTCTAAGGATTTTGATGAAACCTTGCTGACTGAACATAAATCGAAAGATGCCAAGCGAAGATCGGTCACCCAGGTACTAGTTTAATTTAAATATAGGCCGCAAAGATTCTGTATAATAATAATAATTTCATGTGATCTCAAAATTCCAGTCATGGAGTTTCTCATCAGCCGTGCTGTACACCTCTATTGTTGTTACCTAATTTGAAAAGAGACAGATTAACGTGAAATTCGAACCAGAGAACATCCTAGCATCTTAGCATTAGCAAATCGAAGCTTTGCCAGAGGTGAATGTCAATTTTAAGATCCATAAAAATTACCACCGAGACAGGGATTCGAAACCAGGGACTTTCAGTACCTCAATTGTACACTGTAACCATCTAAGTCAAGAGACAACTCCAGATGTAATGAAAAATAAATATAAAAACATAATAAAATAAAAATGCACTTTTTCCATATCATTTAGTTAGCACAAAGCTTGAAGTTGCAGAAAGAAATTTGTCTGTTGCCCTCGAAGGCCTATCAAGCTATTATAGGGAAAATCACTTAAAACCTACCCCTTCAAAAACTGAAGCACGTGCCTTTCACCAAAATATAGGAAAGCTCAGTGTAAGTTGAAAGTAATGTGGTCATTTATAGTACTGCAGACATGTAACTCCCAAAATATTTGGGAATGACACTTGACAGAACCCTCACATATAAGAAGCACTGCACGAATTACAAAATGAAGATATCTACAAGAAACAACTTACTGCGCAAACTAGTTGGATCACAGTGGGGCAGTCAACCATAAACTATACGTACATCAGCAATGGCCCTTTATTACTTTGTTGAAGAATATGCATGCCCAGTTTGGTACACTTCATCCCACACCAAACAGGTGGATGTAGGCCTCAATAACTTCTGTAGGCTAGTGACAGGGTGCCTAAAGCCTACCCCAGTTTACAGGCTTTAGGGAGCATGCATAAACCATGTAGCACCATTTTGGCCTCCTGTAACCCCCCCCCCCCCCATAGCCCTACGTGGCTTTTGCCTTTACCCCCCCCCCCCCCCCCACATAGCACGCAGCTTTTTTCCCTTTTGAGTCCAGAAGACATTTTGTACTGTTTTCTCCTGTCAGACTATTGTAAATTACATACCGAGATAATTAACTGAGGGAAATAAATATTCACATGCTGTTGTGAGTTCTGTTCTTCATTTTAATTGTGAAAAATGTTATGAAAGGAAGGCTACGTGGCCTGATTCGGAAACCACCCCTCTCCCCACGTAGCCCAGCGTAGCCTTCCAACCAATCCCCCCCGGACCGAGCCACGTAGTTTGTGTATGCTACTAGCATTCAGGGATTGCAACACCCAGTATCCGGAAAGAAGTGGCTGCGAACAAGGAGGACAAAAATAGAACAGGATAGTGCACATCCACTGCATGGCCATACACCACCAGCCGAGAGACTCAAATTCAGGAAAAGTTTCCTGAGAACATCACCAGAACTAATTGGGTCACCTGAAAAGGCAAGAGTACAGTTGTGGAAAATGAAGGGCCCTAACATCTAGGGACCACTGACACTTGCCACTTGGTCACGCGGAGGACTGGAACATCTGTCGGTCCTTAAATTGATTGTGAACAGGAGTGAGCAGGTCCAAGGAAA
The DNA here is from genome assembly GCA_031002005.1 of Vandiemenella viatica. Lineage (NCBI taxonomy): Eukaryota > Metazoa > Arthropoda > Insecta > Orthoptera > Morabidae > Vandiemenella > Vandiemenella viatica. The sequence goes on from CM061920.1 coordinate 272,335,946, forward strand.
ACCTAGTAAAATGGGGTTGTAGGCTACTGTTGCTACTGTGCAAATGTGGTGAGGACCAAACTAAGAACCATATGGTCGAGTGCCCATCATCCTGCAACAAAGATGATCTGTTTCGAGCAACATAGAATGCACCTGAGGTTATGAAATACTGGGCTAAATGTGTTTAAAGTTGTTAATTTTCACATGTTTTTACTGTGTATTTGATGTTTATGATTTGAGAATAGTAATAATTTTTGATATCCCAAAACACAAATGTGCTTTTACATGATTGAATACATATTTTTCTGCATTTTTAGATTCAGATGTTTACAGCGTGTGATTCGGGTATGGAAGGTCCCCATTTCAAAATACAGGACTCGGGTGAAATTTTTACAGGCCTTAAAATCAACCTTCACTCTCGCAAAGCTTTGCTAATGCAAACATGCAAGGACTCTACCTACATTTTACAAACATCTGATGAACCTAAGTGAGGCTGATAAAGAGACTCTTTTCTAAGGCAAACAGTAACGTTACAACATTTAGTCGTAAAGGACCAGAAATTTCTGAATTCTTTCTATACACTTCTCTACATACACCAGCCCGACACCGCCCTGCTCCATTAAAAAGTAAACCAAACTAAGAATGGCTGAGTTTCGGATGACATGAGGCGTCATTTGAATTCACTTCATTCGAATGAGCAATAACAATAAGAAAAGTGTCGGTGCGGTGATGGCATGGGCTTGGTGCAGTCTAGTGTGACATTACCATTAGGCAGGACACATTGGACAGATGGTAGGAAGAGGTATTGAATTATGGAGTCTACTGGAGAGTGTGATGATGTGATGTACAAGGGATATAATTTATAAAATTTTGTTCAGACCCTCGCTCACATAATAATAAATTATGGACACAAATATCAGAATAGGACGGGTTACACATATGAACACCTAGCTGGGTCTGTGAAAATCACAAAGGAACACTGTCAGTTACCAAAAAAGAAGCCAATTGGGATACATAAAAATACAAGCAGCAAAGAAGAGATTGTGCTGGAAGTGTATATCCCATACACTGGTAATAAAGCATGTATGGATGTTTTGAGAGTTAGAAGTAATGTATGGAAGGTAAAAATGACCATGGCTATAAACTAGCACTTGATTTCTTATATATGGAAGTGAAAGAATTTTTGATTTAGTTCTAGATCATGAGACTGCTTACAAAAAAATTCTGCCACATGGAAAACAATGCAGCTATCAAAGAATTACCAGTTTTGCTTTTCCAAAATTTTTCTTCTGTTCCAGGCCGTATTTCAATCTAACCATTGCTGCTAGGAAGAAAACAAAACAGTTCTGGTTGATATGATCCATGTATGGACTTTTTTTTTACTTATGGCTTTATGTCTCATCGACATTGAGGTGATTAAAGGCAGGATGAGATTGGGGACAGAGAACGGGAAGGAGTTTGGCCATGGATTTTTGAAGTAAACATCCTGGCATTCACCTGGAGTGATTCGAGGAAACCGTGGAAAACCCAAAATGTGGATGCCCAGATGGGGATTCGAACCTGCGTCCTCCCGAATGTGAGGCCAGAGCGTAAACCGCTCACCCACATACCTCAGTATGTATGGACAGTAAAGTTGTTGTAGCCATATAGAATTAAACCAAATTTTCTTTTGTAGGTAATAGAGTGAGCAAATTGAATAAATTACCTAGAGCTACCTATACTGAACAAGTTATGTCAAACAATGAAAAATGTAATGTGTATGCTCCATTACAATTAATAAGCATTAGTAATGGTTCTTATAATTTTTAGCCTATATTTAGTGTCTGCAGTTTGACAATTAACTTCACTGATGGAACAACTGAAAAGAAAATTTGAATTAATTGGGTCAGTAACACAATCTCTCACGAGACAGCATTTATATTTAAAATTGTTGCAGGTGTCTCCTACCAATACCTTACCTTTTCAATTTGTTTATATTCCTTGTTTCTGTAAATTAGACTGCACCAGGCAGCATATCAATTAGTCTTTTCTTCCTTCACATGTGTTGTTCTTACCTACAAAAGAATAGCCAAATATATTAAACTAGTAGAAATGTCGGTAGATTGTGATACTGCTGCAACCACTTACAGTCTCGTGATGTAAACATTTCCCGATGGAGAGATTATAACGTCACTACATTGCAGAATGTGACGTGTTCAGACTTTGATCGATTTGAGAATACACGTTAGGCCACAGAACATAACCAATAGCAATAATAATAATAAAAATTATGGAATGAAAAAGTTACAGAAAATTATTACTTGTGCAATTAATAATATTATTAAAATACCAACAACATTCCAAACTGACAAATGATATAATTCATTAGTAATGTTCTGTAATGTCGCTTCCTGTAATGTTAACATTATTAGCCACAATTCCATTGATTTGTATTTTATTCCGTTCTTCTGTATTTCCTCGCATGACTGAAATTGCTATTAAAATCATTCATATGACATAAAATATTTATATATAAAATAAAGATTTCATTGATAACCATTTGAGTTTAGGTTGTAACGCAGCCTGGATAATACTAACAGAGATAGACACGATTTAGAAACTGGGTATCAGCAATATCATGTGCTACGGTTACGTTTCACTATGGTCCAGGCTGCATTAAGACACAGACAGTAACAGCAATAGTTGCGACATAGGTATCTGCAATAAGGTATTCAATAGTTACGTTTCAGTGTGGTCCAGGCTGCATCAAAACCTCATCACTAATGAAGTTATTCCTGTACTACTGGTGCCAAATTAACAATTTCACTATATGAGATGTATACATCACATTCAGCAACGTGGTGACGTCACACTCTATCCATCTGGAAGTGTTTAAATCGCGAGGCGGTAAGTGATTGCAGCGGTATAGCAATCTAGATATTACCCGAAATGTCAATTGTGAGTAATAGTGGTACTTCACTACCCTAGCGTAATTTACATGTATTACACATATTTTTAGTGTAAATTTTTTTAAAGAGTTCTAAACCTATAAGTCAGAAATCTACTGGAAGTGAGGGAATTTGGATACAAAATATTGGTCAGTCCCACACTGAGTATCAACTACATCAGTCTTCCTTAACCTGTGGTCTGCGGAGACGGTTCAGGTGGTCTGTAGGCAGAATATTATAAATTTAAATACACTATACACATATTAAAATCTACAAGTGAGTATAAGCTATAAGCCCACTTTTACAAAGCCATGAATACTAGACAAAAATCTGACATTTCAAGGACGAGGACAGGACAGTATTGATCCTACAATAGTCTATTCATTTCCATTACCATGGAAAAAAAAGAGTGCTGTTCTTAAGGATTAAATTAATGACAGTTTTCTGAGGGCCTTGTGAGAGGGATTGTGGTATATGGAAGGATTGGTAACATAAGAGATGTGAAATAAACAAACATAAATGGAGAAAGGTCTAGTGTATTTTAATTATTCTGTGCTTGTAGGTTAATGGTATAGTGTACCATTCAACCTACAACAACATTAGTATTCATTTGGTTATATAATCTTAAGTGTCTGGTTAATATCTTACCAACTTTTAATAGTTCACTTCCAGTTTCATAACTGTGTTTTCATTCGAATTTAAAATGTGCCTTTAGATTTATTATGTTATAATCGTACAATAAAATATGTCACAGATGACGTTGGAAATGTATAAGATGTATACTGCGGGGATTCTACGATAACCATGGTGCTGCAGTTTTATGATGGATTCTTATGTAACTTGACAAGACAAATTGAAAGTAAAGAATATATTTTTTTTTTTTGATATCTCACTTATTTCTTGAGATATTGTATCTCAAAACTGACGTGGTTAGGTTCAAATGAGGCCTGGACCATAAGAAAAATTTCGCTATATGCAAATTTGATGATGAATTTGTATGTAAATTGATGAGACAAATCAAAAATAAAGTCTAAATTTTTTTGATACCAGTATCTCACTTAGTTCTCGAGATATTGTATCTCAAAAATGAGGTGGTTAGGGTGAGATCCAGCTTTTACCAGAAAAAGAAATTCACCAAAACCACAATATCTACACGGTGTAAATGCACTATAGGCGCTTTATTTTCTTCCTAGTGGCTGTTGTTAGGTTGAAATACGGCCTAGACCATAAGAAACATCGCCAAAGGAGCAAGGAACTATACCTATAACCGTTATTTAACAAGCTATATCTCGAACACCAAGCAAGATATCAAAAAATGTTATTCTTTATTTTTGATTTGTTTTGTCGAGTTCTAAAAGAATTCATTATGAGATTGGGGCACCACGGTAGTGAAAGACCTGCCTGTACTGGTCTGAGGATACAATGAATATTGATAAAAGTAGGAGCAGTATGTATGAGATGACTATGACCAGAAACTAGCACACATTTCAGGTATAAAAGAAATTAAGATTTTCTTTTGCACGTACAGGTGTCTGAGACTAGAATAATATACCATGGAAAGTACTGAACAAATTTTCTTGAAAACTGAAAAAAATTGGAGTCTATTAAAGATTGTGATTCCAGCACAACGATTAAGACAAAGATGTCATAATACTACATTACTAAATTGCAAGACCCTATTTTCAAGCAGTTATTAGGTTGTGATTCCTTGCGCAGTGTAAATTTTGTTGTAGCAGAATCACTATCTCCACTGAAATGTATTATTTTCAAGCATTAATTAGGCTGTGATTCACCCTGGAACATATGACTTTTCATTGACTACTGCAGTATTATGATGAATTGTAACAAAATCTCCACTAACTCCAAAATTTGAAATAAAACAGTGTAGGGAAATTGCAAAGGATTAGGACACATTCAAAAACCCAAGATGAATCACATGGTAATGCAATGCAGGTGCCTTCTGACTAGTTAGAACAAAACATTTCCATCATTACATTGAATCCTGCAGGCTTGTGCATAATTTACAGCCCCAAGAGCAACATTTATTAAATAGTATCACCAAACGAACGTGTGCAACAGTTTTCAGACCAAAATGAAAATTCCTTGGTGAGTCCCGGTGATTGCGCTAGAGGCCCAGCAGATAGGCTACTCATCATCTATCATCACACTAGTAACTTTTTCGGTTTAATTCTAGATGGGGATACTGCTGCCTCGCGACTGTTAACGTGACGTCACGTTCACGTACAGTCATCTGCATAAAATACGTGTTATTATTTGTCGAAGTTAACAGCAGATAATTTATTATTGAAATGCGAGCTTCACCTGAAACATTGAACATCCGGTTGTGTTATCGGACATCTGCGGCCGCCTGCCTCTGATCTACCTTCGGGATATCAGTTTATGTTGAAATTGTATAGCTTTAAATTATTGTGACCGAGCGTAGCGAGGGCACAATACAATAATAAATGATGACTGTACGTGAACGTGACGTCACGTTAACAGTTGCAAGGCAGCGGTATCCCCATCTAGAATTAAACCACTTTTTCTTTCTACTCCAAGTCAGTAGGATTTTATTAAGAAAAAGGGGCAGCAGTTAGTAAGAGATGCTCCTAAAAGCTAACACAGCCAGTTTTACACACGGAAGGAAGTAGCAGATATATGTAATTTTACCTATCACTAGCTATTGAGCCTCCAGATTTGTAGAAGGAAAAGATTGAAAGATGGCATGAAGAAAATGAACAAACATATTGAGATCTGGAAGAATTAGCGTCTACTAATTTTAATATCGGATATGGAAATAATACTTCTTAAGCTATGTTACCAACTATTTTCAAAGTTCGTTAGTGTTCTACTAAACGATAGTTCAAAATCTTTTATTTAACTACAGATAAGATGAACTGCAAAAAAAGACATCCATATAAGAACCTCATTTTCACCAATCTCTTTCCTGCAATTACATTGAATAAAAGACATGCTCGCCTGTTTTCATAATAAACAAACGGTCAATAAGTAGCTAAGATTCCGAAGTATGATGAGCAGAATGATAGCCTCCAGCAAATCCAACTAACTGAAATTTCAGTGCGTACATGGATGACAATGATTTGTAAATGTTCCCATAAATCCCAGTGAAGACTGATAAGACAAACTGCCGAGATGAATATATTACTGTTAGCTGAAAAAGTTAATACCCAACCAACCCACTTTACATAAAATGCCAATATGAAAGAAATCAAATCAAATGTTACTCAACAGAAAATATACCATACCTCAAAAGAAATAATTACTAACAGATTAAAAATAATAATAATTCAGCTCTCCAAACTACATAACAAAGTGAAACACAAAACATATCACATAGCACACAAAACATACACACCAGAGACACAAACAGATGTTACTAAACGCCAATTTAACTTGGCTCCATCAAAGATTGTATGCATTGAGATTGGCGCTCTTTCTTTGCAAACAGCCAATTACGATAAATGTGTGCTGTGGTATGTCGAATATACACATGAGAAAGAGGCATTTTTAAAACGTTTCGTTAAAAGATATACAGGGTAATTACGTGATGATGTCACAAACTTTCAGGGATAATGGAGAAGGGTAGATGTATCAATTTAAGGTAAGGCACCACGGTCCGTAAACGATCGAGTCGAAAGTTGTAAGCGAAAATCGTTCCGATAACTCTGACAGTAGAATACAAGTACCGGTACCTACTGTTGTTGCTACGATTGTAGGTTAGCCAATTCCAAATAGCACTTACAATACGCGTAGAGGCTAATCCAATGCATATAGGGTACTGTGTACTGACATGAGCAATCCTGGTTCGTAGATAAAATTTGTAGAGGGCAAATGTAGGTGGGTGCAGGATAGGGGGTAGATGGGTGTGTAGGGAAATTGCCACCGGAGCCTGTACTCCATTGCAATTAAATTAAATGCTGGAGCCCCACCTTACTTTGGACTGAGGGTTGTTGAACACGTGGATCAGACATTTCCTGAAAACTGGAGAGGCAGAGGAGGTCCTGTTGAGTGGCCGGAACGTTTACCGATCACACCCCACTTGATTTATTCGTGTGGAGTCATGTGATAAGTCTTGTGTATGAGACGTCTGTCGAGATTAAAGAGGATCTACTGGCAAGAATTCTCGCTGTCTGCGACACTGTTCAAGCAACATTGGGGTTACTACAGAACTTTGTGCGAAGAAGCCATGTCTGCGTTGACGCTGTAGGCCGCCATTTTAAAGAACTGCTGTAAATGTAGCAGCTTGTGCAGGAAAATGGAATTCGTTATTACTGTATCATAGATTTAGGATTTTCGGTCCCTCTGACATCAAGTTACTAGTCCATCAAGAATTTTACAAGTTATACTATTGTTATAAGGTCGAATGGATACTGGGAGAAGAATTGGGAGAGCTATCTGGAAGGTAAGAATTATCCATGACCATGAAATAGCACTTGTTTTCAAGTATAAGGGAGTGTGACAGTTTTAATTTATGGATAATGGAGTCACAGATTACAATAAATTATCAAGGTTTGTGCCTGACAAATTACCTCAATCAGAAGCGGCGTAAGGCGTGGGCGACATGGGCGACCACCTACGGCCTCGAGGTCCATGGGGCCTCGCGCACCGTAGACACTTTTCTAATTTTCATTTCGCAAGCAAAATAAATAATGGCGAAACTCAACATTGTCGCTGGTTGGGTTATTCAAAATCTCAAAATAAATTTTTCTATGTCTGTTGTCAATTTACGGACTCAGATGTTATAGGGAAGGTTCTGTGATTGTAAACACTTAAGTAGAAGACACGGAAGACATGAGAATACCAAAGAATGTATGGCATTTATATTTCAATGGATGACACTAAAAAATGGAATAAATCCTAAAAAAAAACCCAAAAAAAACAATAGAACAGAAAAACCAAAGGTTAACTGGCGAATCTAAAAAACATTGGCACAATTTGTTGGAAAGATATTACTTCTTCATAGAATTAATATCGCATTGCAGGATCTGCTTCACCGGACTTCTTCCATTTAATCCGGTCTTGTGTGTCTTAAGGTGAGGTACTGACTAGTTACATGTCCTCCCGCAAGGTATCCAGTCAGCGCCTCATGGGGCTTCCTCGTGGTCTTTGGCCTTCCGGACTTACATAGAGTGTTGTTCTCGCAGTACATGGCAGTACCATAGCATACGACCCTCACGAATTTGCTCAGGGATTGGAACCACACCAAATGCCACTCGAAAGTTCTCATTCCTGATGCGGTCCAATTTTGTGAGTCCCTGTGGCGAGCGAATCATTTTCATTTCCGTGACATACAGCTGTTGTTCATGTCTTTCCGTGACTGTCTAACATTCGGTTGCATACATTGTCACTTGTCGAGTGATGGTTCTGTAAACCTTTTGTTTTTTTAAGGTATAGTGACACTTTCCGGTCGAAAAGGACTCCTGTGATCTGACTTCACTTCATCCAGGCTGTGTCGAGTTTGTTTCCGACACCTGGGAGCGTTTGACTATCCGAAAATATTACTGTTTCCAGTTGTTTTAACTCGGACGACACACAGTTTAATGTCTTCGATATTAACAAACACTTGACTTGGAACTCCACACTCCATCCACCGTACATTAAGTCATGTTCCATGTTTGTCGAGGGAAGTTTTCCATAGTTGGATTAGTTGTTTTAATTCTTGGCAACAAATCTAATTTGATGGATTGATATCATTAGTATCTTTGCCTCTCGTAATCTGTCATTTAAAGTTCACAAAAAATCTCTCATGGTTGGTAAGGACAATCGGATATCTAAATATGACCTTTAAGTGAACACAAGTAACGCATTAATGACAAACAACTTACACATCATTATCTAAGCCATGAATTTCAAAATGAATTTATCACATTGATTTAAAAAACGATTACCGCTGATGTGATTCGCAGGGTAAAAGAAACAAAACATTTACATCTTACCCGACTGCACTAGAGACTCTGGTCAAGTTGAATAAATGTGTAAGCTTAAGACTTTGTAATTCAACTATACAACAGAGTAATATTGACCCTCTTGCTGTCGCCGAGACGACTGGATAATTTACATTTAAAGCAATATTGGAAAAATTTGAAAATAATTGATTAAATATTCAGACCTGTCGTTGCCAACGTTACAACAATTTTGAAAATATGGTTGATATAAAAAGTGGAGTTAAAATTCGAGTAATAAATTTTAATTTTAATTTAATTTAATTTAATTGCAATGGAGCACACGCTCAGGTGGCAATTTCTCTACACACCCATCTTCCCCTATCCTGCACCTACCTACATTTGCCCTCTACAAATTTTATCTTTAAATTCTTTCAAAGTTTTCGGTAAATTATTCATCATTTCTCTTGGTTACTCATTCTAATCCCTGACACCCTTACCTAAAAAAGATAATCTTCCCACACCTTGTGCCTGAAATCGAGTGCGAGCTTGTGGTCATGGTCATCTTTTCCCTTCCATGCACTACTTTTCATACCTATTGCAATATCTTTCCATGCCTCATCGCCAGTATATGCCCTGTACACTCCCATGACCCTCCCCATTCTCCTTCTGTCTTGCAATGAATCCCATTCCAGCTCCTTTATCATATCCGTCACTGATTGAATTCTGCGATAATTTCCAGAAACAAATCTAGCAGTCCTTTTTTGCACCCTCTCCAACTCCTGTATTTGATACGTAAAATGAGGGTCCCATACTACACTACCACATTCGAGCAATGGTCTGACCAAAGTTTTGTAACCCAATTCCTTGACTTCTCTCGTACATCCCCTCATCACTCTCTCCAAGTGCAGAACTTTGAAACCTTTTCCTACCACCTGTCCTATGTGTCCTGCCCAGTTAAGTTTGTTATCAAAAGTAATTCCAAGATATTTACATTTCAAGTCTTCAGCAAGCAATTCTTTCCCCACCTTATATTTATAATTAACCTTTTGTTTTTTATTTGTGTATCTAATAAGCTGACTCTTCTTTGCATTTATCTTCATTCCATGTTTACCAACCCAATTAGATATCCTGTCCAGATCACCCTGCAACTGTTTACAATCCTCTATCGTTTTGATTCTTTTATACAGCATTATGTCATCTGCAAACAATCTAATTTCAGATAGTAAACAATCAACACAATTATTCATTAGAATAATGAATAGCAATGGTCCCAATACGCTACCATGTGGCACACCCATTTTTACTTCAACTTCTTTTGATACTACATTTCCTACCCTAACTTTCTGTTTTCTACCTTTTAAAAATTCTTCTACCCAGCAAATGACTTTCTTATCCACTCCAATGGTTTTTACCTTATTTACTACCATTTTATGGCTTACTCTGTCAAACGCCTTAGACAGATCTAGTGCTACACTATCAATTTGGCCTCCCTTGTCAATTTCATCTGAAATATCTTGCATATATCCCACCAACTGAGATTCGCATGAATATCCTTGCCTGAAACCATGTTGCCTGCTTGAAAACCACTTACATTCCTCACATATATTTCTGATGTGGTTGCATATCAATCTTTCCATTAATTTACCTACCACTGATGTCAAACTGATTGGCCTGTAATTCTCAACTCTATTTCTCACCCCTCCCTTATGTACCAGTACTACTATTGCACTTTTCCAGTCCTGTGTTAAGCAGCAAGTGTCTAGACCCAATTTAAATAATATTTCAAGATAAGGAACAATGTCACATCCGGCTATCTTTAAGATATCTGTAGTAATATTATCTTCACCAGCCCCTTTATTTTTTTTCAGCTTTCTTATTTCCTTCATGATTTCCTCAGGATGGATATCAAATTTTTTACTATGATTTTTACACCGCGCGGATGTCATAGTTGGAATTTGCTGTTGATACGCACAGTTAATTCTTCTACGATAGCAAAAACTTTTTTTTGTTTATTCAGAAAGTTTATTTGTTATTTTCAATAGCCAGCAAACATTGGAAGTTAATCAAAGTCAAAGTAAAGCCTGTAATAGTTACAAGGTGGGAAAGCAGAACCGGGGCAGTGAAGGCCGTATTGTTTCAATCTGATGATGTTTTTGAATGTATTCATTGCTAAAAAAAAGTCTCACAGAAGACTCGGAAACGCTTTGTGATTATATTTTAACCGAATTGCTCAGCTTAGAATTTAACATATCATTACATTTATGGTATGAGATATTATCACGTGTTAATATCCTACGCAAATTTTAGCAATATATGCAAGTCAATTGCTGCATTGTTTTTGAACATTTAAGTTAATTTTGTAATTTGATCAAGGAATATCGACAATCTGGATTTGAACAGTTCTTGTCTGTCACTCGTTAATTTATTGAAAAAATCAGTTTGTATCTGCCAAAAAAACTTTAAACATAAAAGGAAAAGCCAAAAATAGACTTTCCATTATCAAAGTAGTAATTAACCTAAACAGTATTCCAAAGCCAGTACGAAAATGAATTTTTTAACACCATGATTCATTCGATATTGAGCAGTATGGATTCAAGGTTTATGTCTTTGTAAGTTTCGGTTTTATTTATGATCCAAGCAAGTTAAAAATAGTCCAAAAGAGCATATTTTAAAAAACTATCATGATATGCACACAATCCGGCAACTAGAGCAATTATTCCATACGAATTATATAAAGGATTACAAAAAATGATCCCAAATTTGTTAAAGATGCGAAACAGCTGCTTCAAAACATAACAGAAAATAAATTAAAAAGAAATTTATCCAAATGTTTATACTGTCAGAATTTTCTTAACAATAACAGAAAAAACATTCTCCGCTGAAAGGAGCATTTTAAAATTTAAATTAATAGAAAATATTTACGAACTACAATGGGTCAGCAAATAGTTTCAGCAGTTCTATCAATAGTAGCTGGATTACGATATAGTCACCATCATCGGCCACAGTTGAACCACGCAGTGAGGTGGGTAAACGTGGAAACAGAGATGCTACTTGGAAGAGGCATTAGTTCTGTTTTGGGGGTTGTGCCTATAAACACCATTGGTAGGCGAGGTTTTACTAGGCATGGCCTACACCTAAATAGAAGGGGGAAGGTAGTACTTTCTGAGTTGTTAACTAAAGCTGTAAGGGAGCCCACTTCCAGTTACGAAGGGACCAGGACTGTGCCTTTTTTAGGTTAGGGGTTGCTGGTGAGGGGATAAAAATAATTAATCAAAGGGATACTGGTTGTAGATGCACTATGGGAAAAAATACAAATTCTAAAGAAACTAATGAGGCTATTGAAATAATCACGGAATTGGGTACAACTGGAAGGACAAAAGTTTACGCCAAAAATACCAAAAAACGAAAAATAAAGGTGTTATTCGTGAACTGTATAAGTATAGTGAACTAAGTGATAGAATTTACAAACTTAATAGAGATATATGAACCACAGGTGATTATAGAGGTAGAGTCTTGGTTTAAAGAAGGATTACTAGACAATGAAGTTTTCCCTGAAAGTTACAGAGTATACCGCAGAGACAAAGGAGCAATTGGTGGAGAGGTATTCATACTGTTTAGCAAAGATTGCTATAGTTCTCTAGTGTTCATAGATAATTACTATGAGTTATTAGGGGAAGATTTTTGGGATGATAAAAAAGAAAAAATCAGGGTATAGTCTGCTTACTGTAGTGGGAGAACGAATGATGAAATTGAGATTCTTGAAGATAAACTAAATTCACATCCACTGTTAAAATATAAGTGTGGAATTGTTATTATTGGTGGGGATTTAAATTTACCAAGTGTCAACGGGGTGGGATTTAAAATAAATAACACAAGGGAACAGAGAATTTTAAATACCTTAATAAGGGAAAGAGGTTTTACACAAATGGTACAGCAAAATACGAGGGGACCAAACATGTTGGACATCTTTCTAATAAAGGCTGATGAAAATCTTTGAAGGATGTCAAGTAACGGAAGGAATAAGTGATCACTGTGCGGTACTGATGGATATTAGGGGATTCAATAAACCAGTGCCACCATAGAAGGAGGAAAAGGTATTATTACAAAGAGGCACAGACTTTAGAATTGAAGAGATATTTCAGGGAAAGGTTTACCAAATGGAAGGAATGCACAAGTACAGTGGAGGCAAAATGGAAAGAGTTTAAGGAGATAAGAAAAAAGGGCGAGGAAATGTTTGTTCCTAAGCACAAAATAAAGGTAAATACAGGACCTACATACTACAATAGGGAAGTGAGAAGGTTAAAGAGGCTAGTGAGACGGGAACATAATAGAGTTAAGAGACAGAATGGTAGTAGGGAATACTTAAAACAACTAAACAAGCAATTAATAAGAGCAAAGATAGAAGCAAAGGATGGGCTTATGAAGAATTTTATTGATGCAGGAGGACCAATGAACGATGCATCTAGAAACTTCTACGGCTATATTAGTAAACTGAGGGGAATTGAAGATATCCAGACTATTATAGATAAGAATGGAGTTGAAGTCATTCAGGATTTCAAAATTGCAGAAATATTGAGTCACTATTTTAATGATACAAATAGGGACAATCATCCTGTGGTGGGAGGGAATAAATCAGAGGAGAGTCTCCCTAAAAGAATAAATGAGGAAACCACAAATGTGGAAATAAATTCTCAAGAAATTATGAAGTAACTCAGAAAGCTAAAAAAACGCAAAGGGGCTGGTGTAGATAATATTACTACATATTTATTAAAGATTGTGGCATACAATATTGTACTTTACATTTAAATTTTATTTAAAATGAGTTTGGAGCCTTGCTGCTTACCAGAGGAATGGAAAAGAGCGATACTAGTACCGGTTTATAAAGGAGGGGTTACAAATAGGGTTGAAAATTATAGGCCAATTAGTTTGACATCAGTGATAGGCAAAATGATGGAAAGATTGATATGCAACTATATCATAAATGTCTGTGACGGAAGAAACTGGTTTTCAGGTCGACAACATGGCTTTAGGCAAAGATATTCATGTGAATCCAAGATGGTGGGCTATATGCAAGATACTTCAGATGAATTTGACAAGGGAGGCCAAGTTGATAGTATGGAACCAAATTTTTCTAAGGCGTTTGACAGAGTGGGCCATATAATGGTTTTAAATAAACTGAAATCTATTGGATTGGATGAAAAAGTTACTTGTTGGGTTGAGGAATTCTTAAAAGCCAGAAAGCAAAGTGTTATAGTAGGAAATACATTATCAAAAGAAGCAGAAGTAAATATGGGAGTGCCACAGGGTAGTGTATTGGGACCATTGCTGTTCACAATTCTAATGAATGACTGTGTTTAATTTAATTTAATTTAATTGCAATAGAGCACACGCTCCCGTAGCAATTTCCTTATTCACTCATCCTCCCCCTATCCTGCACCCACCTACATTTGCCCTCTACAAATTTAAATTCTTTCAACGTTTTCGTTAAGTTATTCATCATTTCCCTTGGTAACTCATTCAAATCCCTGATACCCTTACCTAAAAAAGAGAATCTTCCCACTCCTTGTGCCTGAAATGGAGTGCCAGCTTGTGGTCATGGTCATCTTTTCCCTTCCATGCACTACTTTTCATACCTACTCCAATATCTTTCCATGCCTCATCCCCAGTATACACCCTGTACACTCCCATGATACTCCTCATCCTCCTCTTGTCTTGCAATGATTCCCATTCCAGCTCCTATATCATTTCTGTCACTGGTTTCATTCTGCGATGATTTACAGAAACAAATCTAGCAGCCTTTTTTTGCACCCTCTCCAACTCCTGTATTTGATACGCAAAATGTGGCACCCATACTACACTACCATAGTCTACCAATGGTATGACCAATGTTCTGTAACCCAATTCTTTTACTTCTCTCGTACATCCCCTAACCACCCTCTCCAACAAATGCAAAATTTTGAAACCTTTTCCTACTACCTGTCCAATATGATCTGCCCAGTTAAGCTTGTTATCAAATGTAATGCCAAGATATTTACATTTCAAGTCTTCAATAAGCAATTCTTTCCCCACCCTATAATCATAACAAACCTTTAGTTTTTTATTTGTGTATCTTATAAGCTGAGTCTTATTTGCATTTATCTTCATCCCATGTTTACCAACCCAACTAGATATCCTGTCCAGATCACCTTGCAATTGTTTACAATCCTCAACCGTTTTGATCCTTTAGTATAGCATTATGTCATCTGCAAACAATCTAATTTCTGATAGTAAGGGATTGTGCACAAACTACGTGGCTCGGTCTAGGGGGGGGGAGGGGTTGGCTGGAAAGCTACGTTGTGCTACGTGGGGGGAGGGGGGGAGGTTTCGAGCCAGGCCACGTAGCTTTTCGTTCATATTATTTGTCACAGTTAAAATGAGTTACAGGCCACATAACAGCATGTAAATATTTATTTCCGCCATTTAATTATCCCCGTATGTAATTTGCGATAGTCTGACAAGAGAAAACAGTACAAAATGCCTTCTGGAGTCAGTTGGGAAGAAGGGTACGTGCTACGTGGGAGGGGGGGGGGGATGAGGCAAATGCCACATGGGGTTACGTGGGGGGAGGGGGTTCACAGGAGGCCAAAATGGAGCTACGTGGTTTATGCACGCTCCCTAATCAATCAACACAATTATTAATTAGAATAATGAATAGCAAAGGTCCCAATACGCTACCCTGCGGTACTCCCATTTTTACTTCCACTTCGTTTAATACAGCATTTCCTACCCTAACTTTCTGTTTTCTACCTATTAAAAATTCTTTTACCCAGCAAACCATGTTCTCATTAACTCCAATTGTTTTTACCTTATTTACTACCATTTTATGGCTCACCCTCTCAAACGCCTTTGACAGATCTAGTGCTACACTATCAATTTAGCCTCCCTTGTCCATTTCATTTGAAATATCTTGTATATATCCTACCAACTGAGATTTACATGAATATCCTTGTCTGAACCCATATTGTCTACTTGAAAACCACTTACGTTCCTCACACATATTTCTGATGTGGTTTCATATCAATCTCTCCATTAATTAACCTAACACTGATGTCAAACTGATTGGCCTGTAATTTTCGACTCTATTTCTCACCCATCCTTTATGTACCGGCAATACTCTCGCTCTTTTCCAGTCCTGTGGTAAACAGCAAGTATCCAAACACAATTTAAATAATATTTCAAGATCACATCCGGCTATCTTTAAGATATCTGTAGTAATATTAACAACACTAGCCCCTTTATGTTTTTTCAGCTTTCTTATTTCCTTCATGATTTCCTCAGGATGAATTTCAAATGTTTTAGTATCTTTATTTCTAATTGTTTTGTTAAGCTCGTTCTCCGAATTAGATCTTCCCGTTTCTGATTCATTGTCCCTAATGCTCTCACTAAACCAGTTACTTAAAATCTCTGCCTTTTTCAAATCCTCAGTAACTACTTCTCCATCCTTATCTATAAGCGTCTCTACAGCCTCCCTTCAGCTCAGTTTCCTGAAATACCAATAGAAATTCTAGTTGCATCAGTCAATGGTCCCCCTGCATTAACAATACTCTTCATAAGCCGTCTTTAGCCAATTTCTTTGCTGTTATTAAGTCCTTGTTTAGTTGTTTTAAATATTCACTACTACTATACTGTCTCTTAACTCTGTTATGTTCTCTTTGTACCAACCTCTTTAACCTCTTCACTTCCTTTTATAGTACACAGGTTCTCTACTTCTTTATTTTCTGCTTTGGAATAAATTTTTCTTCTTCCTTTCTTACTATCTCCTTGAACTCTTCCCACCTTGACTCTACTGTACTTGTATCTTCCTTCCATTTGCTGAATTGCTCTATCAAATATCTCTTCAAATTTGAAATCTGTTCCTTTTTATAATTATACCTATTTTGCCCTTCAATTTTGGCTGCTGGTTTACTGAATCCTCTAATATCCATCAGAACTGCTTCATGATCACTTATTCCTTCCGTTACTTGACACCCCACGAGGTTATCATCGGGCTTTATTAGGAATATATCCAAAGTAATTTGTCCCCTAGTGTTTTGGTCTACCACTTGTGTAAATCCTCCTTGCATTATTAAGGTATTTGCAAATCTTTGTTCCCTCGTGTTATTAATCTTATTTCCCATCCAGTTTACACTTGGTAAATTTAAATCTCTACCAATAATGATCATTCTATTCTCACCTCTGAAATCTGAGTATGAATTTAATTTCTCCCCAAGATCCTCATCTTCATCTGTAATTCTTCCACTGCGGTAAGCAGCCAACAGTATGATTTTTTTCTTTTTTATTACCCCAGAAATCTACCCCAAGTAACTCATGGTCTTAATCTATGAACGCCAGTGAACTGTGGTAGTTTTTGCTAACTGGTATGAAAACTCCACCACCAATTGCTCCTCTATCTCTGCGGTACACTCTGTAAGCATAAGGAAAAACCTCACTGTCTGGTACTTCTTCTTTTAACGAACTCTCTACCCCAATTATTACTTGCGGAATTCTGTTCAAATTCCATTTAATTATTATATAGTTTGATATTAATGAAATAATTTTTTTTTTCAACTTGTAATGTCCTGGACACGAGAAACAAATAAATAAATTATTTGTGTGTCGTGTATCTCTATTAAGTTTGTAAATTCGATTACTTTGTTAATTATACTTCTTCAGTTTACCATTAACACCCTTATTACTGGCTTTAAATTTACAGCATTTATCTCCTCTTTCCCAGCTTTACCCTGTCGCTTATTGTTTCAGCAACTTCATCTATTTCTTTAACATCTGTGATTTTTCCCATCGTAGATCTGCAATCAGCATCACTTCGATAATTTATTTCCGTCCCTTCACCAGCAGCCCCCAACCTACAAATTCACATTCCTGACCCCATCATGACTGGAGATGGGCTCCCTCATTGCTTTAGCTAACAACTCAGAAGGTACTCCCTTCCCCCTTCTATTAGGTGTAGGCAACGCCTAATGAAACCACAACTACCAATGGTGTTTACAAGCACAACCCCCAAGACGGAACTAATACCTGGTAGCACTTCCGTTTCCACATTTACCTGCCTCACAGCATAGTTCAATTGTGTCCGATCATGGCGACTTATGACCTGCATGAACTCCACCCTGGTATTCTGTGCCTCCTCAGGTCACTCTCTAAACTATAACTCGCGTTTCTATCAGTACTATTCCCCGCACCTCCCACCATCACTACTCTATCGTCCTTCGTGAAACTCCTAAAAATTGAACCTGTATCCTCTATCACCTGACCTAATACTGCAGATCCAGCAGAAGAGGCCCTACATCTCTCGCATGACAACTACCTAGCAGCAGAACTCCTTTCTTCCTATTCCTGCCTTGCACGCCCTTATTCCTAAAGGTCTGCTGCATCTTACCTACTCCTACATTCAGTGGCGTAGCTAGGTCAACAAGGGCCCCGGTGCAAAACATTTATTTTGGGCCCTCAGGCCAGACGGGCGATCTTTTTTTTTTTTGCTTTGTATGCTGGTAGGGGCCCCCTGAACTGAGGATGGGGGCTCTTGAATTGTTCTTTAGGGGCCCCCCTGAGCACAGCGAGGGCCCTTAGTGAGGTGCTCCTGTGTTCTCAGGAGCCCCTTAGACGACGGTAGAGCTAAAAAAAAAAAAAAAGGTCGCCAGTTTGCCGTGAAGGCTTGTAGGCTTGTGGGCCCTCAAAACTGCGCTTGTGGGCCCCTAGAGGTGCGCTTAGGGGCTTCTTGAGGTATGCTTGGGGGCCCCCTGAGCGTGAGGGCCCCGGTGCACTGCACCGCCTAGCCCCATAGTAGCTACGCCCCTGCCTACATCTACATGAGGCTCTTCTCCTCCTGACTCTGGCAACAGGTCAAACCTATTTGTCCCCACAATTACTGAAGTGTCTGGCTTCCTCATCCTGTTCACTACATTTCTCCTACGACCTGTTACCAGCTCCTATCATCCAACTTTCTCAACTTCCTCCAATCCACTATTTCTACTTTCAGCCACTACAGCATGAGCCTGGACAAGCTCACCCCCCCCCCCAGAGGATTTGCCTGCTAAGTCTGAGCCTCCACAGGCTGGGCCTCCACAGCCTGAGCCCCCGCAGGCTGAACCTCCACAGGCGGAGCCACCACAGTCCACGCCTCCACAGGCTGAGCCTCCACAGGACGAGCCTCAAGAACCCTGATCCTTTCACGCAACTCCCTGATCGTTCCTCCCATCTCTCACATCCTATTATCCCTAAGAGAAAGCGAAAAAAACAATGGGAGAGCCTCATTTATTTCCACAGTTTCCTCTTCCCCACATGCCCAGTGAAACTACTTCTTACACCAACTACAAACCATACCCTTCACAACGTACCTACGACAGGCACCACAGTTTCCATTCATGATTTTCCCAAATACTTCAAACCTCTTCTAAATAAACCTGAAATGTATTTGATAAAGTAGTCTAATAAGGTATATAGTAAATTTTTAACGTTTTTATTAAATATGATAGGCGCTATACTCTACAAACTGTTGAATTTTTAAACTTAAGCTAATGAATTTTGAAACAAACTTAAGATGGAAGGTCGATACTATTTAGTTCTAATGTGGATAACAACTAATTAGTTACTTATGAAAGTTTTTTTATAAAAAAGCTTGGAAGTTTTTACTTTAGTGTATTAGATGGCAATTAAACACAATTATATTTAAGGCTAAACAGGTTAATTTCGTAAACTTGATTGCGATATCGATTGTGGAACTTAAAATAACGATAGTCTATAAAACTAATGTGAACAACTGGGTGGTATACATGAATACTTATGTTTATTATTTATAATTTCCAGTTTTTTTGTTACTATTCTGGAACTAATTAATTAACAAACTATGTTATTTTAAACCGAATAGTAGCTTAATACAGGACGATACAAAAACCTTAATAATCGAAGTTGGAACTAGTTATTTGAATTTTTTACGGTATATAAGAAATTTAACACTATAAAATAACTTAAACCACTATGTTTACCTATGCTGTAGTATTATAATTAATCTAACTACCAAGCTTATGCTAAATTTAATCAGTGAAACGTGCAATAACTAGCAAAGAAACCTTAACAGCAATGACGCGAACTTTAAAACTGTTATTCATGAAGTAATCTTAAATAATTCTTCTCGCTAGCAATAATCGTAAGAGTTTAGATGATAATTTAAAGATTTTAAGGTAATTTAGTCTACAAAAACTTAGCTGATGATGCAAAATCGCTGTTTTGTGAGCAGCTGTCAACACATACAGTCAATGATCGATGGGTTACGGTCAGAGTCTAGGTATTTTGGAGATGATAATTATAATGGTATACGGTAGGATCAAAACAGGTGAAGACTAGGACAGTTGCAGGGTGACATGCATAGAATATCTAAATGGGTTGGTTAGCATGGAATCAAGATAAATGCCATGAAATGTCAGCTTATTAGGTACACAGATAAAAAACAAAAGGTTAATTACGATTATAGGGTGGGATCAGAATTGCTTGTTGAAAGCATGAGGCTCTCCCATGGTATTGTTCACTGGGTCTTAGGGATGATAGGATGTGGGAGATGGGCCAAACGATTAGGGAGTTGCGTGAAAGGATCAGGGTTCTTGAGGCTCGTCCTGTGGAGGCTCAGCCTCTGCAGGCGTGGTCTGTGGTGGCCTCGCCTGTGGAGGTTCAGCCTGTGGAGGCTCAGACTGCACAGGCACAGCCTCTGGGGGCTGAGCTTGTCGAGGCTCAAGCAGTAGAGGCAGAAAGTAGAGATAGTGGGTTGGAAGAAGTTGATAAGGATGGGTGGGAGCTGGTAACAGGTCGTAGGAGAATCATGGTTAACAGGATGAACAAGCCAGACACTTCAGTGATTGTGGGAAAAAATAGGTTTGACCTGTTGCCAGAGTCAGGAGGAGAAGAGCCTCATGTAGATCTAGGAGTAGGAGTAGGAGTAGGTAAGATGCAGCAGACCTTTAGGAATAAGGGCGTGCAGGGCAAGAATAGGAAAAAAAGGGTTCTGCTGCTAGGTAGTAGCCATGGGAGAGGTGTAGGCCCTCTTCTGCAGGATCAGTTAGGTACAGGATATCAGGTCACAAGTTTTTTCAAACCTAGTGCAACATTAGGCCAGGTAATAGAGGATATAGGTTCCCTTTGTAGGGGTTTCACTAAGGATGATAGAGTAGTGATAGTGGGAGGTGCGGGAAATAGTATTGATAGAAACGCGAGTTATAGTATAGAGAGTGACCTGAGGAAGGTGGTGAAGGAGGCACAGCATACCAGGGTGGAGCTCATGCAGGTCCTAAGTCGCCATGACCGGCCACAATTGAACTATGCTGTGAGGCGCGTTAATGTGGAAACTGAAGTGCTACTTGGGAAAGGCATTAGTTCTGTGTTGGGGGCTGTGCCTGTGAACACCATTGGTAGGTGGGGTTTCACTAGGCATGGCCTACACCTAAATAGAAGGGGGAAGGGAGTACTTTCTGAGTTGTTAGCTAAAGCGGTGAGGGAGCCCGTTTCCAGTGATGATGGGGTCAGGGGTCAGGACTGTGCCTTTTTTAGGTTAGGGGCTGCTGGTGAAGGGACAGAAATAGATTATCAAAGTGATACTGAATTACTGATTGCAGATTCGCGATGGGGAAAGTCACAGATATTAAAGAAATAGATGAAATGGCTGTAACAATAACTGACTGTGGTAAAAGTGGGAAAGAGGAGATAAATTCTGAAAATGTAAAGCCAGTAGTAAGGGTGTTAATGGTAAACTGTAGAAGTATAATGAACAAAGTAATCGAATTTGCAAACTTAATAGAGATTCACGAACAACAAGTAATAATTGGGGTAGAGAGTTGGTTAAAAGAAGAAGTATTAGACAGTGAGGTTTTTCCTGATGGTTACAGAGTGTACCGCAGAGATAGAGGAGCAATTGGTGGAGGAGTCTTCATACTAGTTAGCAAAAACTACCACAGTTCACTGGCGTTCATAGACCAAGACTATGAGTTACTTGGGGTAGATTTCTGGGGTAATAAAAAAGAAAAAATCAGAGTGTTGGCTGTTTACCGCAGTGGAAGAATGACAGAAGAGTATGAGGCTCTTGGGGAGAAATTAAATTCATACTCAGATTTCAGAGGTGAGAATAGAATGATCATCATTGGCGGGGGTTTAAATTTACCAGGTGTAAACTGGGAAGGGAATAAGATAAATAACACAAGGGAACAAAGATTTGCAAATATCTTAATAAGGGAAGGAGGATTTACACAAGTGGTTGAGCAAAACACTAGGGGACAAAATATTGGCTCTATATGTTTCCACTGACGACAATTCATTTATTCTGAATGAACATTTCTTGAAACCATACACACAGAAAAGTATAATACATGAAATAAGAAGTTTTAACATCTGGATATTGTGGGCCAATTCCTCAATTGCGATAGGCTCAATTTTTATGAATAACTGTAACGCCAATGCAATTGAATTTGTTGATTTATTTTCCGAAGGCGTTTCACTTCATTGATTTCTAAATGTAAGCCATCAGAAATCAATATATTACAGTGCAGTGAAAGTGCTACGTAATTATTCATAAAGATTCAACCAACACCTGTAATGCAAACTGCTGCTACAAACACAACTGATGCTGAAACACTGTGCAATTACAAGCATAAGTGACCAATTAAAAATACAGAACCGCTGAAGAAGCTTCAAAGAATGAAGTGAAACGCGTTCGGAAAATAAAACAACAAATTCAATTGCATTGGCGTGACAATTATTCATAAAAATTGAAGAAGTTTTATTTATAGACTTCCCAGAGCTAGAAGGGTCGTGGAAAACATTTTCGGCATTCTGGCATCACGTTTCCAAGTATTCCAGATATTGAGAAAGTTGATAAAAAATAAGGGCCAGTTATCTATTACATAATTATTTCCATGAATTGCTCCATTTTTGTGTAGTTTGCCTACCAACACCGAAAATCTTTGTACATTTATTAAAATTCCATTAACGCCATCAATTCAGTGACAACTTTCTTCTCTGCGACGTCACATACAGATGTTTACTGCTCGAGGATTTTGAAGCAACTGGGGCCAAATCGGCCTGACTAAATCATGTCACGCCCAGACCAGATCGATCGACTCTGCCATCTGACAAGGATTTATCAAGCGATAAGCCAACACAGCATACGATATTGCTCCTGATCTGACCGTATCAGGCATCAGATCAGAGGGTTTCACTGACGACCGGAAACTGATGTTAATAATCTTTTATAAAATTTTAGTACACCAACAAAGTATTTGGTCAGGATTAGTGAGTTTATGGCTGTTAAATATTAACCCCAGAAAGCCAGTAGTATTTCAAATAATAATTCAAAAGCTATGAAAAGAGTATTCACTTCTATTAGTTTGTTAATGTTTTGTCTGAGTTTTTCAGCCTTTTTCACCAAATGCCGAGATAAACCTCGGCAAACCTCTTATATTTTCTCTTATCACTGTTCATTGTACTGAACCTAAAAACGACGACCCAAATTTTAAATTCAGTTTTATTTTGGTGATCACCGAAATATTTTCTTTGGGTGTTGTATGAAGCAGATAGTTATCTCTATACTAGTACAAACGCCCGTCAAAAATTACGTTCGCCACCTATGGTGCTAGTAGAAATTTTTTCTCAAAAATCTTCTGAGGAAAAACGAATTACGATTAATCATTATCCCTTTTGTTGATGACTGCAATTTTTAATGTTGTGAAAAAGTTTCTAAGTTAAGAATAATTTCAAAACTAAATAACTATTATTTATTTGATTTATATATTTTGTGATTACCTACATATCGTGTGAACTTTCTCGAGTTTTAATAGACTTTATTGTTTGCTATCTTTTTCAAAAAAAAAAATCTTTGGTTATGTTGTCACTTCGTTCCATTAACTGCTGTAGAGAAAACAGCGTAAACATCTGATGTTCTTCTCCTTACATGAATTTCCTGCTAGTCACAAATAAACAAAAAGAAACACGTAAATTTAAAAGAACATCACATTTTTTACATTTCTGCCATGCATTGTAATTTGTATCTTTGCCACACAACCAATAATTGTATTTTAGCAGCCATCGCTGATGCACCTTCTTTTAACAATATAAGCAAATAAAATCAAATTCAATTATTTACATCAAATTTATACTTTCTTTTAACAACATAAGATAAAATAAAATCAAAAGTTATTTATTAAAAATTTCTTAGTTAGCTAAGCAGCGCTGTGATGGCAATCAGAGTTACTACCACTTCGGACCGAGCGTGGTGGTGTAACGGCTAGCGTTCTGGCCTCGCATTCGGGAGGACGACGGTTCGAATCCCCGTCCGGGCATCCAGATTTGGGTTTTCCATGGTTTCTCAAATCACTTCAGGCAAATGCCGGGATGCTTCCTTCAAAAGGCCATGGCCGAATTCCTTCCCATTCTTTGCCCCCCATCCTTTCCCGTCTCTAAAGAACTCGCTGTTAGAGAGACGTTAAGCAGATTGAAAAAAAAAAAACTTGCTGAAGGTTGAAGAGCCATTGAAGTGAGTTCTGGCATCATATTAATGTAGATGCCGTTTTCGCTTTTATTATTGTGGAACTACGAACGACTCTGTTGATATTAGTTAGATGATAAATTTACACAGTGAACAAAATTTAAATATTTCTATATTACTTATAATCTATACTAAAGTTATAAATGCGAAAGTAACTCTATCTCTCGGTCTGTTTGTTACGTTTCTTGGGCTAAACGGTTAATCCTATCGTGATGGAATTTGAAAAGGAGGTGCTATTTGGCATTAGAATGGGGATAGCATTCATAAATAATAAATGTTGTCATACAATTTTGAAAATTTACTGAACGGCGATAGACAGACGCTGTAGTAAACGAGCGGCAATTCACTACAACCAAGTTTGGATTCGTCTCTGATCAACCACTCTCCGATCAGCTTCCCGAAGATATGTGGCCATAAGATCAGAGCAATTACGTTCTGCCCTCACTTATTGCTAGTAATGAGCAGGAATCAGCGATACAAATGAAAACATGTAGTTGAAAGAATGGAGTGACTGTAATACTTCAATAAAAATGGGCACATAGACATACACTTGAAATAACTGAAAAATACTGCATAACATAGCTCTCATGAAATAACTCTCTTACTAATAAAATCCTGTCACTCGGAATATTCTTTCTAAGCCAGCAGAAGGGTATAAATGCATTAGCCTTTACATAATAAAATCTGCATGCCATCTGGTGGCGTGATCCATCTTGAGACTCGGCGAATAGACTGCCCCGGAAGCTGTTCTCAACTGCGCTCTCCAGAGTAGGAGCGTAGTGGGGGAAGTCATGTGACCTTAGTTCTATTCGTTTAAAAACCCTTACTAAGGGCTGTCTGGGCTACCGTGGTAGGGGGACTCCTTCCCACGGGAAGTGACTTTGCCCAACCTTGAGCTCTGCTTCGCTGGGTGGAATTACATTACATAGCTGCAGCTTGAGAAAAATTATCCCGAGTAAAAGTTTGCAAGATACTATAACTAAAATCAGTCAATATACTGCAACGCGTAGGATGCTTAAGTCTCTGTAGTTGCTTCCTGAATGGCGGTCTGATAGCTCAGTTGTGAATGCGCTTGCTTACTGATATTTTGAGCAAGGTCTCCGGTTGTTCGGATTCCATGTTAAACTGTAGGTCGTACAAATTTAAGGGTGCAATGCGTGGAAAATCGTAGGCGATCTAACAATGCCGTATGTGTACACCTTTTTACGCTATATTGATCCCTGATAGTATGTTACTCTCGCAGGCAGGGTGTGTGTGATCTGCACTGTATTATAAAATGCGGAAGTAAATCTCTGTCTTTTTGTTACGCTTTGAAGACTAAATGGCAATGTCGATATTAATGGAATTTGACAAGGAAATACTATCTAGCTGTTAGAAGGGCACAGAATATTTTTTTCGGTATGAATGACAGTTGTAGTCACGAAATTTTGAGAACTTGTCGAATGGTGACAGACAGATGTATGCGTGTGTTAGTTTGTAATATTACGTCGGTTGCCCAAGAAGTGTTTCTCGCGTAGTGTGTTAGTGTATGATTTGTTAATAAAATTCGTTTAGAGAGAAAACGTATTATTTAGTATAGATCTTGATTTGCTCTGCACTGTACTATTAGTTTGTGTGTGCCTAAAAGCTTCTGGCACCAGTTTATTTTGTCTTATTTTTTTACATATCTTGTGGGCCTAAACCTGTCCTAAAATGTATCTCTAGTAGAGCACGAGCAGCTAAAGTTATTAGAATCCAATAATTGGATGCTCATGCTGAAGAAAGAAGAAAAGACCAAGCTGAAACAAAGCTGTCCTTAGCTAACCCCCCCCACCCCCCCTCATCCCCGCACCTTCGTTTGTTTTTCTGTTTTTAAATATGTTGGAAATTTATTCTCTTCATGAGAGAGGTTCGACGGTAGAATGATATAATGATGGGTTTTCTGTCATATTATTCCAACTCGGTGTTTTTTGGGATCAAAAATACGTTACTAACTTCTTTCTATATTCAGTTCTGGCAATAAAATTCTAAGTCCACCCGTACGAATTCGCGGGTATCAGCTAGTTATATCATAAAACTGATAACGGGTATGGAAATAATGTGCACTCGGTATATCTGTATTGTCGTCGGCAGACCTAATGTATCTTACCCCAACATGACACACAGTTTAACATCCTATATTAACCCGAGTTTAGTGTAAGTTATGTAGGTTGATAACCCTACAGATGAAAATGGTTGTATCTATGCCTTGTGTGTGTGTTAATGTGTCTGATACGTTCTGTCAGCACCTTTGATCGAATGAATTGAGTTATATGATACGCAAATCTGTTATTTCAATCCTTTGCACACCCTATCACTATGGGAAGGTTGTATGTGTGGTGAATATGCATCGCATCGATTTATTAACCTAATTTAACATACAATTGAGCATCCTACATTAACCAGAGTTTAATGTAAGTTATGATGGATCGTTTGCCTACTCATGGTTAATGTGTTTGATACGTTCTGTCAGCACCTTTGATCGAATAGTACATTGAGTACTATGATGCACACACATGTTGTTTCCATCCTTTGCACACCCTATCATGATGTGAAGATTGTGTATGTGGTGAATACTAATCACAAAATTTTCCTAACCTAATGTGGCATCCTACATTAACTGGAGTTTAATATAAGTTATGTTGTATCGTGTGCATACTGATGGTAGTAGTTTTAGCTACACGTCGTTGTGTTAATGTTTGCTTCTGTGTCAGTATATGTACTGCCTGCACCCTTTGATCGATAACAACCATAGTTTTTATCCTTTGTACTCCCTGACGGCAACGTGATGTGTGTGTGGTGGAGGGGCCGTGCAGGTTACTCTGGAAACTATCGCGACAGCTGAAACATACATTTTTGTACATATATGACACTTCTCTGTAGCCTGTTGTGGCAATGAAAACTCTTCATATAGTTGAGCACTGTACTCTGTGATGCACGCAGGTGTAATTGCTATGTTAACTGACGACTTTTTTTTTATTTTTTTTGAGGGAATTTATGTAATTTTAGCTATATTTTACGTATTTTCAACAATTTTTTTACTGATTTTCATTAAATTTAGGGAATTTACAGGATTTTCAAGCTTCTTACTGAAACTCTGTATTTTTGCACAAAATTATGCTTCTCTCTTGCTCCCTGTAATGCTCAATACTTGGTTCTATTTCTCTGACTAGTGCCTCTCTCTCTCTCTCTCTCTCTATATATATATATATATGGCTATATCCATGACTACATATATATCCGGTGGCTGTGTATGCCACCCACCTTCTTTAAATGCAGACTGCCTTCCGTGTCGAATTAGCTTATGTGTCGGTATCGCATCACTTTTGATCAATAACACTGAGCTCTATGATGCATACATATGTAGCTGACATCCTCTGACTGGTCTACCATGATGGAGAAGTTAAGTGTTTGTTGGCTCTGATGGTTATTCTAGAGAATGCCAGGCAAGTACAAACACTTTTTTTTATTTTTATTTTTTTTTACTGCTTTACGTCTCTCAACAGCGAGGTCTTTAGAGACTGGAAAGGATGGGGACAAGGAATGGGAAGGAATTCGGCCATGGCCTTTTTAAGGAAGCATCCCGGCATTTGCCTGGAGTGATTTGGGAAACCATGGAAAATCCAAATCTGGATGCCCGGACGGGGATTCGAACCGCCGTCCTCCCGAATGCGAGGCCAGAAGGCTATCCGTTACACCACCACACTCGGTTACAAACACTTAATCCTTACAAGTTCTGTCTTCGAAACACTTGAACTTACAAAACAACAATATGATAAAATATATATTTATTTTTTAATGTGTGGTGGGTGAAATAAAACAAAAATGAATACAATATGGTTTTAATTATACTTTTCACATACAAGTAGTTTCATCAAAATCCAAATTTTTAATTACTATCTTATTAACATCATCAGATACGAGCAAATTTTTATACGCAATAAGTTCTTGTCTTAGAAGCGTATAGTCCAATGATGAACTAGGTGTCCATTGAGCTACACGAACATTATTAATATGCATATCAATTAGTTTTGGCACTGTAGCCATATGATAGTCACGTAGCACTTTATTAGCTAAAGTGTCCACAAACTGTGTATAGTATCTCGAAACTAGGTAGCCCGACTTCTTCGTGACGGTCAAGGCGCCAGTCATTGCGGGCTGCGCGCTGATCAGGTTCCTCCAAGACGAATCCCCCTTGAAGACAATGCTGGTAGGATCAATATTTGGGTAAAAACATACCATTTTCACCCCGACAACCATTCGACAAGAGAAAGTAAGATTTCCAAGTGGAACTTCGGTCTGGGTGCTTGCAGTGTTAAATAAGTCGGACACTACATCCAATACTTGGATCAGCACGTTCAATTTTTCATACTTTAGTGTAACTTCGTTGTTCCCCAATTTTTCGAGCACTACAACAGGTTCAAATTCATGCTTAGACGATAAACCTATCGTAAAACGCCTTGAATCAACAGCGTTGAGCCGATACACAGACGAGAACAACAGTACTGGACAAGGCATGACTTTAGAATTACGCCAGGTGGTGTCCCGAACACCTGCATGAAGATATCCATTACAAACCGGTTTCTGGCGCGGCGTGTTGATTAAAAACCGGTTGCCGGCGCGGGGTATTGATTTCAGGGTCAGCGTGGTGGGTATTCATTACAACAGGCGACCTAACAAAAGAACAATGGGAAGGGTATCAGGTTACACCGGAACACCTGCGCGGGGTATCAGTTACAATGTGCAGCGAAGTGTGAACCTGTTTGAGGTTATAGGTGGTATCAATTTCAACCAGGTGTCAATTACCGTGTTTGGCGAAGTAGAAAGCTAGTTGAGGTTATAGATGGGATCGATTAAAAACAGGAGTGAGGTGTTTAAGAGGATTGGCGATGACAGGGTACCGAGACTGGTGGACGAATAACACTCTGGTCACGCATTCGGGAAGAGGCAGCTTCGATTCCCCGTCCAATCATCTAAATTTCTATTTTTCCATGGTTTCCTGAAATAACCCCATTCGAATCCCTATTAAACACCTTGTCAAAATATGCATGTAATAGAAACATAATGAGGATCTGACCACTAACTCATGAAACTGTGGAACGTCTGTCAATAGTTGTGAGTCCAAGTATATTTTTATGATCCTTGACACTGGTGTGTACATGTGTAAGTTGTCAATATTCTGTACGTCATAAAAGTATATAACACCAGAGTTTCTGCTTGACACCTTTCGCAGCTTGTTCTCGAGGGGCGAGGTTCATGAAAAAAGATATGTAGCAATCCCCGGCAATATGCATCTGTAACCGCTGTTTCTGCAGGAAGAAAGCATTCTTCCATTTTCACATTGTGCTCTGTGCAGCATTTGTTGCATGTGTTGGGATAAGAACTGCCCACATCGCGTTGTTAACTATGTGGCCTTTGGGGGTTGTACACGAGACCCGTTTAGACTTCGAAACAGACTCGTACACTGGCATTGATGAAAAATTTCACAAATGATCTAACATCTTCTACAACTTAGTGGACGCTATCTTCACTGCATTCCTCCTTAAACCCCTGTATTGCGATCTTAGGTATTTTGAAATCAGTGTAAAGTGAGAGAACATTTACGTGTTTGACAGTCTGCTACCTGAAGAGTAAGGATCAAATTACCTATCTACAAAAACGAAAGTGTTTAAGGGCGTCTCTGCCTATGCCGAAACACAATACTGTAGGCTTGTTAGTCAGGACATAGACGGAGCACGTGGCAATTCGAAACTAGTTACTTTTTAATGTGGATAACTATTCGAAGACGCCCGGCCTAATAAACAAAGAAAAATTGTCTCAAATGGCTACGAATAAAATAATCATCACTTCCTACCGGTACAAACACCACTAAACGTGTTATTCGTTGCTGAAGTGTTTGCAGTGGCTCTGAGCGATAAAGGGCTATTTGTGTCTAAGGTACTACTACAACAGATACTAATGAACAGTCGGACCGGGAATCGAACCCTCCAACTCCCGCATTTCAGTCCTGAACGTTAAAAACTCACTTACCGTGCTCGATAATTAGGTCGGCATATAAAAAATAACTCTGAAAGGAGGACGAATGATTCCAGCACTTACTTCGAGTTATTTTTGGGGAACGAAAGAAAACCAGTAAGTTAAGCCGTGATGCATATCCTCGCGAACGGTAGATCCGAATGTTACTGCTCACTCACCAGGCTGGGTATTCTACGATCCTCTCAGCTTTCGGCATCCGATGCCTGTTTCCGATGATAATAACATCGCAATTGTCTTTAACGTTATTTAGCTAACTTTCAAACTATTAGAAATAACACTGTGTAAAATCATTCGCAGTGATCTTAAGAGATACTACAGTATGAATATAAAACCTTGTCTCGTAAAGTT
Organism: Vandiemenella viatica; assembly: GCA_031002005.1. Classification (NCBI taxonomy): domain Eukaryota; kingdom Metazoa; phylum Arthropoda; class Insecta; order Orthoptera; family Morabidae; genus Vandiemenella; species Vandiemenella viatica. The sequence goes on from CM061920.1 coordinate 272,366,719, forward strand.
TGTAGACTGGTTGGTGGAGGAGATGTTACTCTAATTCGCCTTGTTCAGAACCGACTTTGCCGTTCTTATCATACGCATTCGATATAACTTACATCTCCAACAACTGCTTATTCATTGCTTTGATTTAAAAACTCGCCTACCAGACTAGATATTCAGATCGGAATACAAGAAATAACTCTGAAAAGAAGATATATGGAATACACTGAAGAGAGAACCCGTGATCTCTCGTATGACAGTCCCGAACATTAAAAACTGACCAACCTAGCTCGATATTTAGACCTGCATACACAAAGTAACTCTGAAACGTGGATAAATGTAATGCACTGGAATTATTCCTGCACTCACCTGAGTGATTTTTGTGAAACAATAGAAAACTGTACGATAAGACTATAACCTCGATGACGGAATTTCCCCGGCAAACCGTTTTTTATCCTTTCGAGATCTCGTGTTTTTTCCTATAAGAAATTTAACAATAATCTGTTCTTTGAGACTAACATGCACTTCTAATTTACTGTTAAACAAATAGCGCTTCCTGTTAGTTGATGCAACAAATTCTTGCATTTTGTTTAATTAATAATTCACTAAAATCGAAATACTTTAATTTTAATGCCCTTAGTTTTACTTAGACTTTTATTTGAGATAGGGTGGCTAGTCCCTTCCTTCCTTATCTTCCTTAAGAACACCTGCAGTTTAAAGTGGAATCCGAATCATGAAACACTTTAACGTCGGACATAGCTTGTTGTAACGTCTGGTTACAGGTCTATGTGTATTCACCACCGTTACAGGAATTCGATCAGGAAACCTTTCTCTTTCAAGTCAGACGCCTTAACCACTGAGTCACTCTGGCGCTGAAAGATCTGTAATTATGTGAGATCCTTCTGTAGTAACATGAAGTAAGTGCCATAAGATTTACCTAGACAGAATTAAAATACCTTCTTTATATCTGGAACCCTACAGGTAAAGGGTACTGTGCTTTAAGTTTCTATTTGGAACTCTCCTAAATGAGATATACTTAGCCTTGAGTTGGTAGTAGGGTGGCCAGTTCCTTTACGCCTTACCTTACTTAAGGGCACCCACAGTACCATAGAAACTTCCAGACAAAGATTAGGAATCCCCCGCTTACGAGAACTCAAGAAAAATTATTTGAAAAAAACTTTGTAAAGGACAATTATTTTGTAGTGCAATATGTGCTGTTGAAAAGTTTTTTTTTTAACTGTCCAGTGATGGGTGAAATAAAAAAGAAATCAAATTAAATACAATGTATTTTTATTTACTGTATACTTTTCTCATACAAACATCCAAATTTTGTTTATTAACATCAAACTTCAATTCATGAACCGTAAGTCACTATATAACACATTACTAGTCAGAATGTCCACAAACATCATATCCAAGATCATAATTCTTAATTACTATATTACTAACATCATCAAATACTAGTAAATTTTTATAAGCAAAGAGTTCATGTCTTAAAAGTGTATAGTCCAATGATGAACTGGTATTGTATGTCATTTTAGTCACATAAACATTATTAATATCCACATCAACCAGTTTTTGAACCATAGCCATATGATAGTCACGTAGAACTTTACTAGCCAAAATGTCAACAAACTCCTTGTAGTGTCTTGCAACTTGGGAGCACCATGTCTTCTTGATTGCCAAGGCGCCAGTCACTGCAGGCTGAGCGTCGATGAGGTTTCGCCATGTTGATTCTCCAAAGAAGACGCCGACTGGCAGGATCGGTATTAACGTAGAAACATATCGTTTTCACCCCGGCCACCGTTCGGCATGAGACGATGTGGTCACCCAGTGGTATATCGGGCTGGACGCTGCCGGCGTTGAATAAATCAGACACTACATCCAATACTTGGATCAGCATGTTATATTCTCCATAGGTTAGTGTAACTTTGCTGTGCCCCACTTTTTCGAGAACTACAACAGGTTCAAATTCGTGCTTAGACGATAAACCTGTCCTCAAACGCTTTAAATCAACAGCGTTGAGCTGATACACAGACGAGAACAACAGTACTGGACAAGGCGTGACTGTAGAATGACGCCAGGTTGGTTGCCCGAACACCTGCGTGAAGATATCCATAACAAACCGGTTGCCGGCGCGGGGTATCGGTTTCAACGTCAACGGCAGAGTATCAGCGTATAAGCAGAGTATAAGCGTGCTATGCGCAGATGGAAGTCGATCCCGTAAGTACGCCGCCCATTGCACATTCAGATCCTGATAAGAAAACAGTTATCAAAAAACGTAAGCTACTTGCGTATACCGACCAATAACAGTCTTCTTACATAACTACCAGATGTGAAGGAACCCCAACTGGGGAAATTGACCTAAATATGAATATCGATAGAGTTCCATCTACGCCTAATAATCCCACAATTTCTACAGGCCTTAGAGCAAGTGAAGAGATAGCACAATCAGAAATGTCAATAACAACTTATATTAGCAATAGCAACGAAAATGCCATAATTAAGGGATCCAGGGATCTACCAACAGATGATTCAACAAATGCTCAAGCAGCTACTTATTGAGACAAGAGAAATTCATGTATTCAGAACGCGATTCTGGTCCATTCATAGTCTATGCAGAACAGACGCATTCGGAAGACCACCCAAATATAGACGCCCTCGGACGTCTACACCCCATGTCCGTTGGTAAATTTATTAGGAACTCGATCCCAGAAATGAAACATTTGATACTTAACATATCAGCTGAGGGGAAGAACCGTGTCCAAAACGAATTCAACAACTATAAGGCAGCAAACCGCTAGTCATGAGTCACCAACTACCCACAGAACATAAAATTCTTGATATCGTGCTACTGCACAGTTAAAGAGGGGATAATAAGAGGGATAGATACAAGATTAACTGAGGAGGAAATACTAAATGTAATAGATTCAGATATCGAAGTAATAGCAACCAGAAGACTAAAACGTAAGATCATAATCGACGGAAACTACCAGTGGATCCTGCGCCAAATGGTATGCACTACATTCAAAGGACAGTGCCTCCCACCACACGTTTTCATTCACTACACTAGATGTCTAGTCAAACCATTTGTTCAAAGAGTTACTCAGTGTTATAAATACTTGAGGTATGATAATGTCAACAACCACTGTCGCAGCAATGCACGATGTGCAAAATGCGGAGAGTCCCACGAAACATCTGGATGTAACAAAACCGATAACTTTTATTGCGCAATATGTTGTGGAGACCATATAGCCACATCAAGCTCCTGCCCAGAGTTTGTGAAACGAAAGCCCATCAAGACCCTTATGGCTTACAATAACCTCACATTAGAACAAGTCTCAACACTAGAAAATTCAACCTCTTAAGCCAAACAAGTTGCCAGCCCCTCATTTACCCCAGATCCATCCAGATTCCCACTAATGCTCACGCCTAAATCCGGAAGGTTAACAACCACTCCCACACAAGCACGGGCAATAACTAAACCTACTCCTACTCTGCAAGAACGACTCCATAAGTAAGCTAGAGCTGAGCTTCCACTCAAGCAGCAACAAACCAGAGGTCAACATGTAAAGAATCCATCAGAACTGTACTTTGATCACGGACCTTCCACATCTGCTCCGATAAGCTACAACTACAACCCTCACATGCCCCTGAGCGTCGAAAAGGAAGATCCCCTCATTGACAAAGTGGTCTCCATTGTCTCCTCGTTTTTGAAGATGGTCAGTTCAGGCGTTATGCTGGGCATTAGAGATTTTATTAGAAAATCCTTAGAGCCCAACAATAATGGGGAGATTCAATAACTTCATATGGTGGAACATCCGGTCAATCCGGTCTAACAAAGAAAACCTAGTATACCTCCTCCAAGAAAATTCCATTGCAGTTGTGGGACTAATGGAACCATCGTTGAAAACGGATTGCCAATTCTTTTGTACAGTATACAAAGTGATTCGGCCTGATCGAGTAGATGGATACGGAGGAGTGGCTCTTTTGATCAAAAACGGAATACAGTACGAAGAAATACAGCTTAACTTGTAGGGTTCGCCTTTGCAAGCCTGCGCAGCCAACGCAGAATACGACAGCAGGAACCACAGAAAAATAGCAGTTGCCTCAATCTATAGATCCCCTCAAACTCCAGTCTCTAATAGAGAATTTCGTCATGTAATAAAGCAATTAATCCCTCCAATGCTAATCATGGTGGAGCTCAACGCCCACCACCAACAGTTGGGAAGCTAATCCAACTGTGCAGTGGGTAAAGTGGTAATAGATTTACTGGAAAAATGAACTTGGTACTACTGAACGACGAATCAGAAACGAGGTACCATAGACCCACAGAACGTAAATTGGCAGTGGATATATCACTCATCTCCCTGGATCTGGCCTATGACATAGAATCTAAGATCTTCACCGACCCATCGGGATCGGATCATTTCCCCATCATAATGACACCTCCCAATCAGATATTCGAGGGCACACAAACAACAACGCCTGATATGATCGCCATACCGCTGGAAGATAACTAACGCGGATTGGTTGAAGTACGATACAGAAGTAACGAGAAATCTCGAGGGCTTCGAATTCTCGGATGATGTAGTAGCCGACTACCAATCCCTTATGACAGCCATTGAAAAGGCGGCAATGAAAGCTATCCCCGAGATTAGACCGCGCGCCTGCCATAGGAAATCACCCCCTTGGTGGGATAAAGACTGTAACCTAGCGGTAAAAGAAAGACAGATGGCCTGAGGAGATACAAAGACTCGGTGACAGAAGAGAACTATATTCATCTCCGGAAGATAGAAACAAGGACCAAAAGAGTACCAAAGGAGGAAAAACACCAAGGTTGAACCGACTTCTGTAATTCTCTCAACAGAACGTCTCCATTAAAAGAGATTTGGAGAAAAATTAAAAGGCAGAATGCGACGGGAACTACGCGTAATACTTCTCCATCTATACTAGTTGCGGAGGACATTTTACGCAACCTTACCCCAGTCCCAGCTTCGGATAAGGTGGTGAACAGAGAAGATGAGAGTCAATATGACACTCTGTTAGCACCCTTCACGGAAGAGGAATTTAATGCGCCACTTAAACACAAAAACAACACTGCCCCTGGCCCAGATAACATCAATTATAGCATGATCTCATTCCTCCCAAGTCAAGCGAAGAACGTACTTTTAAGACTGATGAACGCCGTGTGGAGCAAACGCGTGAATATACCGGAGATGAAGCGCGTAAGAGTAGTGCCAATTTTGAAACATGGCAAAGACCCCACACTCGCCTCATCGTACAGACAAATATCGCTGTAATCCTGTAGCCTCAAAACTCTTGAACGGATGGTTAAACACCGGCTGGAGTGGTATCTAGAAAACAACAACCTACTACCATGGCAACAAATGGACTTCAGGAAAGGCAAGGGTACCATAGAGGTAGTAGCACACCTTATGACAGATATCTACGAATGCTACCTGCTCTAACGCGTGCCTCATGGCCATGTATGTGGATCTGACTGCATGCTTATGACAATGTGGTGCCATCAGTTCTCTCTAGGAAACTATTGGACATGGGACTAACTAGCGATTTTGTAACTAACCTCATCTCATTGCAAGCAGGGAGGTCGCTAGAGATTCACATCAATGGTACAATAGTTGACCCTCGAATAGCAACTCCAGGTCTCCCTCAAGGCCCCACGCTCTCCCCGTTGCTGTTCAACGTCTATACCAGTGACCTCGGAAGACTGTTAATAGGAAAGGTGATGATACTCCAGTACGCAGACGACTTATGCTTCTATGTAATGATGAATGAATTAGTTGATTGCAAGAACACCCTAGAGGACTTGTTAGATAGACTACGGCAATGACTCAGGAATAACGGCTTGGACATATCCCAAACCAAGTAAGCAGTGTCAATTTACAGCAGACTTAGAATCCCTGATATGGACGAGGTACAGCTCGGATCTTACCGCGAAGCTGGCAGAATTCCTTGCGCAATGGTCAAACGCATCCGACATCTACACAGATTGGTCGAAATCCAATTCATCAGTGGGCTGTGTATACTTGGATCTAAAGAGGAAGCGATATAGTATGTTCAAACTACCCGGAGAAGCATCCGTCTTCACAGTGGAAATGGTGTCAATTCAGAAGGCAATTTAGTATGCTGAGGCTTCGGTGGACACAACATCGGTAATAATATCAGACTCTTGCTCGTCGTTGACTAGTCTGCAAGGACACACGCATGTTGCCAACAAAGACAGTATTTTATGCATCTTGGAAGCAGCATACCGGGTGAAATAAAAAAGCAAAATACCAGTGTTCGGCCTAGAAGGAAACGAACAGGTGGACCAGCTGGCGAAGCTAGCATGCGAGGAAGACAGTGCCTATCCGTTCGTAACTGTGTGAGACTAATGACAATCGAAAAAAAAGAAGCAAGAGAATCATGGAACAGAGAGTGGGAGGAGTCACAACTAGTCAAAGGAAAACATTATGGACAGATCCACCCCGTCATCCCGAAACAGCATTGGTACCAACAACTGAAGTTCCAAAGAGAATCTATCGCAACGATCTCCAGTTCAACCATGGCTGCTTCCCCGCACACCTGAACAGAATAAACATAGCTCAAAGCCCCTTATGAGGATGCGACGAGACGAGCGTAGGGGACATTGGATCATATCCTCTTGGGATGCAAGAACAGATACAACAACACCACAGACCTAATAGAACAACTGACAAAACTAGGTTACGGCTAACCATCAAATGTGTCACACCTCCTCGCGACAGACGACGCCAGGATCTTCACACTGCTATGCAGATATCTAAAAAAACTGTGAGATGGACATATGAACTTACAGATGCCTATGAACATGAGTGTTTCCAACTCTTGGTAGATATCTTATAACTGAAGTTATGTACTTAACAATAGATATCAGATATTGTATGGTAATAGTGATCATATACTATATGTGATAGATACTTAAGAATTGTGTTATGGACATATTTGTGAAAAAATACTCATAAGCTGTATTATGGCTGTATGGCTTACTGGCCCATTGCCAATAACAATAATAATAATAAAAAAACAACTGAAGAATCAAGAGCATACCTTTAAATACAACTTCAGAATAAAAGAATATACAACATACTTCGTGATACCGAGCTCTGGCAATTGCTGGATGAAGCTGATAATCTAGGATAGCTGCGCGAGAAGGCAAAATTTGATAAATTGAAATTATCAGAGCGTAGAAGACGCCGCGAGCAAACGGCATCAGAAACAGAAAGAAGGGCAGGATAGGAAGAAACTCAAGAAGGAACAACAACCAAAATGTGGCCACAAGCACTGCCCACGACTGAGGTGGTGCCTGCGCCAGGAAGACGGCAAAGACTCAGTTCATCGCAGTACCTCTGGAAGCCAGAGGCACCTTCTCCAGGGCTCAGGGGGCGACCTTCTCTGATTCCAGGAGGGAACTCCTGATGTGGGAGTAGCTGGTTCCAAGAACAAACAGGAGAAGAACGAGACCACTACAAGAAACGTGAAGCTGGCTGAAAGCACGTCAGCATGTCAGCAGTCGTCCCGCTGCATCAACAGAGACAACTGGCGGCCTGGATGTCGACGCAGGCCAGCAATGGTACAAGAAGAACATTTACAAATAAGCAGTTTATTGATTAGAAGAATGAAAATACATGGAAAAGTGCTGATTTTCGTGTAAATTAGTGTGATGGGAGATTAATTGGTATATTAATTATTACATTAATTATTAAAATACTTTTAATTCACTAAATCCTTAAGAATAATTACCCAAATCTATTTTTTTTTTAAAATAAATAAATTGTTTTAAGAAAAAAAACTGTAGAAACTAAGGACCTACTTTAGGTAACAAGGTCGTACGTAGGCTATGTAAAATCAGGCAAATAATAAGTAAATAAATAAAGAATAATTTTATTGTACATTTATTGTAGGTGGAGTCCAAAAGAGCACGGAAAACTTGAGCACTTTTATACCATCTGCCAATACACCTCATAGCATAAGCAAATTTAATATTTGTGTTATACACTCTCCATTTAGTTAAACCACAGGTTTACAGAAACCACAACAATTCTTAATTTCGATGCACATTCTCTCCTACCACGTACGTCCTCAACAACCTTCAGTCCACTATTGCCACATTCCTTACACTGCAAAGCTTTGTTTATTAGTTCAGATAGAGCAGAAAGTTCAGTAATTACACAACTTGAATCAATAGTTGTCATCTCTATTTTTACCAGCATTAATATTGTCGTAATCATTGTCCATATATTTCAGTTTTTGCCTTGAAGCACTTGCAGGAGTTGAAGCTGATTCACGTGTTATATCACGTGCTATTTCAGTATTAGCAGAGCTAATACGTTTGGTAAACCGATTTCCATAGAATTTCCGTTGTTTAACACCGAACGTTTGAATTCTTCCCATTGTTTTGAAATAGGAGAAAGAATGCACGATCACAATTCGCGGCACAACAGCAGCAGAACACTGACTAAACTCTCTGTATAAACATAAGTGAAGCAACTATGATGCTTTCACAGGCTAGCCAACATTAGCGACTAAAACGACCTAAAAACAAAATAAGTTATACCAAAATTCTCTTTTTGACAGAGCTGTCTGCATGGCATTAGGATGTAGTCGTGTGTTCATCCACTTTTAAATTTCCGTATTTTTTGGGCTTTCTTCGGTTCAATATCCTTCAAATATACTTTTTCTTGTTCAGAAAACTACAGAGAATTTTTTAAAGCAAAATTTGAAAAATCGATTTTTTGACAGTTATTCACGTAGAAATCTCCTATCTACAATCAGTATCACTTGATCATCTATTTCCATCCCTTCACCAGCATCTCCTATCCTAAAAAAGGCACAGTCCTGACCCCATCATCACTGGAAATGGGCTCTCTTACTGCTTTTGCTAACAACTCAGAAAGTACCACCTTGCCCCTTCTATTTAGCTGTAGGCCATGGCTAGTGAAACCCCACCTACCAATAGTGTTCACAGGCACAACCCCCAAGACGGAACTAATACGATTCCCTAGTAGCACTTCCGTTTCCACGTTTACCCGCTTCTCAGCATAGTTCAATTGTGGCCTGTCATGGGGACTTAAGACCTGCATCAGTTCCACCCTGGTATGCTGCGCTTCCTTTACCACCTTCACCACCTTCCTTTCGGCGAAATCCTCATAACAAAACACGAATAGGCATCAACTTCGTCCGGAAATACTTAAGCACATTACACGATTCCAGCGAATAAAAACTGTTTATTTATTGGCCTTTAGCCTTGTCGGCCATACAGCCAGCCTTTATAAGCTTTACTTTGATGTGAACTTAGGTCATTCATTTAGTTATCAATCTTAATATTATTGTGTACATGGGATTTTCATTAGTTACTAGTCTGGTAACCTATATTACAACATTTCTGACAATTCACTTACGGGTTGCTCACACTCAAACATTATAATATGACATCGTATACTTGCATTCGCACATAAATGGAGGATACTTTAAACAAGAAAACTTCTACTTGGTGTAAAGGGTCCACTTTTATGGTGTGTATAAGTAGAGCTTTAATAGGTGTATTTCAATCTTCTAGATATATCATTTTCTAACAGTGAATGTTTTGTCGATAAGTTAAGGCTTAACTAAATTAACTACCAGTAAGACGTTAAATTTAGTCGTTATATATTTACAATGCGTCTACATATAGAGAACACTTTAAAAGAGGTAATTTTAGACCGTACAAATGGTACAGTTTTAAGATTTAGATGAGGAGAAATATGTCTCCATCCTTAAAATATGTCATTAATGTCCTATAAATGTTTTTGTCGTTGGAGGCTAGCAAGATGATCGAATTCGTTGGTAAAGGTATACCGAGGACTACTCTTAGAACGAATCCTGCAACTTCTCAAAAACAATTACCAAATCTTCTACGGCTCGTAATCTCCGCGAGTTAAATAAAAAATTTACAACTTGTAGAAAATTACTCACAATCATTAGAAAATCCTATAAAATGGAAATTAAGGCTGTTTACACGAATTTAAATATGAAACGGGCAACGTAAACCACTCCAAGTAGCTGAAACTCGTCCTCATAACACCGTAGCTTATACAACATTTATAATTATTAACAACTTTTATAATTACAATCATTCAATTAATATTTCACGTATTATACTACTTCTAATCATATTACACACCACTTACAGAGTATACTTTCATAAAAACAATATTCATTAACATGAAAAAATGTGCAAAGTAATAATTAATCAACTTTTATCTCTTTATATTTAAACCCTAAGATTAAAATTCACAGAAGGCTGGGTTTGAGGGCTGTTATAAAATGGTACTTCGAAATCGAGGATAAGAACGATTCTACATCTACATCTACATCCATACTCTGCAAATCACAAACATTGTGCGTGGCAGAGGGTGCTAAGCACCAATCCTAAAACCGCGCATTCCAATCCCGAATAGTGCGAGGAAAGAAGGAATACAAAAAAGCATCAGTACGTCATCATATTTCTCTAATCTTATCCCTCCGGTCATTGCGACCTAAATAGGTTGGCGGAAGAAGTATTTCATTGCACTCGAAATTTAAATTTTTTCGCATATTCTCCAATAAATTCGAATGCAAGCTACGTCGTCTGTCTTCCAAACTATCCCAGCCCAATCTATGTATCAATTCTGTGACGCATTCATAAGGGCTGTAACAACAAGTCACGAATCGAGCGGCTTTCCTCTGCACCCTCTCTACTGTGTCAATCTGAACCTTGCGATACGGATCCCAAACTCCACAACAGTAATCTAGATGCGGACGCACTAGTGCTTTATAAGCTATCTCCTTTGTATGAGCATTACAATTCCTCAAAATACGACCTATGAATCGTAATTTAGAATTAGATTCTGTTTAGTTAATCAATCGCAAAGAAATTAATTGAAAGAACACTGAAAGAAAAGTATATATAGCGTTTAAATTAAAATATTAATTGCTAATTGCTTTTTTGTTTATTTATGTAGATATTTTCTTATACTCTCTGCCCAGAGATATCGCTATATCATAGTAAAGTAAGAAATACGGCGAATGGATTACATCAGTATCAACGTGGTGTCACTAAGATGGGGCTCCCCGTCCAGTCTTCCAGATTTGGGTTTTCCATGGTTTCCCAAATCACTCCAGGCAAATGCCGGGATGCTTCCTTCAAAAGGCCATGGCCGAATTCCTTCCCATTCCTTGCCCCCCCCCCCCACATCCTTTCCCGTCTCTAAAGACCTCGCTGTTGAGAGAAGTTAAGCAGTTTTTTTAAAAAAAAAATGGGGCTCATGGAATTACTGATACCAAATACTAAAAAGGGCTAAATTTTTCTTATCTTATGTTAGAAGAAGAATATTCTGGAACTAGCTGCATTTCAACTTAACCAAAATTTCAATCAATATTGCTAAAAAAAATCAAACTATGCAGGCATACTTAAACACGTGAAATGTTTAAGGGTAATTCATCATACATTTTCGGCATGAACTGCAACTGGACTAAAGCACATGCAATAACACATACACTATACCCCGATGTAAACTTGACTCAAGTATGTACGGCATTACATCATTTTTAGGGTCATGAGCGTTATTGAGTAACACTTACATTTTGTTAAACAACTGAGAGGAAATGAACTGCCAGAACACAGCGTTGAACCCGTTATTTTGACGGGCTTACAACGTATTTTTATTCGGTGTAGATGTTTTCCTACATTCTTTGTCACTGTTATAGTAAAATTAAATAAATTGGTTGCAGTCACTCCTTTCAAAGCGTCATTTTTGACGGGCTAAGAAACTGACTCTGGCCGCGGAAGCCTACGATTATAATTAATAATGTTTTACTGATTTTGACTGTGCAAATTAATTGTACTTGGCGGGCGCACTGATGTGTGCCCATTGCATCTGTTTACTCTTAGATCTCATGATCAAACAATGTAGACGCGATAATGTGGTGTTATACGCCGTTTGACAGTAATCGCTTCTACCCAAGGAGTGGACAGAACTTTTCAAAACTCTATTTACAAACAGTTAGATATCAGCACTTAAACCCTGTTTTGCAGTCTGCTCTGTATTGATCTGTGTGGAATTAATTATTTTAATTTCTTGACGTTGTAAATTGATGCGTTGTTTGTACCTTAACATACAGTAACTCTAACTTTTTTATGTTTAAATTAATTCTTTGTTTCCAGTTAAGCTTAATATTGATTGGTGATTGCCATTTACTAACTTCATTCACCTATTACTTCGTTCTTTTTATAGTTTTTACTGTTTGTCTTCACTCCATCCAGAGTAGCTGACTCTTGGTAGCTTCGAACTGAAAGGTTTCCACCCTTCGCGGTTTTCTCCGTATTAAGGTGTTATGGTAGTGTTTAAGGAGTTACAAAAACTGAGATGAGGTGAAGAAGGTAGTGTCTCCAGTTGCATCGACAGAACGTAGTCGGCGGTTGCACTCTGAGGGTGGTGGTAATGTGGGTGTTAGATCAATGTCACGCCGCCCCCACGCGTTGCCATGGCGACTACAAACAGGGGCTGCTGTAGCCCTAAGACGTTCCAAGGAACTTCCTCTGGCGGCAAATATATTGTCGGTGAACACCTCAATCGCTGTCTCTCAGGCACAAAGCGAAAACAGAGTATGAACCTTGGTTTATCTTCATAAAGTATTGTTCGCTACGTCTTCTCTGATTCCAATCTCAGCTACTATTGACCAATTTCTTCATGTCACTGTAATCATTTGGTAGAGATTGTGCAAGTTAGGCTTTGTCGCGTTTCTTGTTTCACCGAAACCTACATTTTATCTATGGAATGGCATTTTCATCATTGAGGTATCAGATATTGTAAAATTCTATACTAAACAAGGTACAGCAGGTTTTGCTCAATAGTTATAGAAAGGAATGAAAGTAATAAGAAGCATTCACAGTGCAGAATCAGATTAACTGAAATAGTAATAATTAATAGCGCTACTAATGAGAGTAATCATTATAAGCAATCACAATGAATAAGGTAAGCATAACGAATATTGAACAATGTTGGCTTTGGTTCTGAAATCTTAGTCCAGGATCAATCTTGAGATTGTGACCCAAAAGCGATTTAGTTTATTTTCTCAAATGTATTTGTAGTTATACATTACCGGCAAGTAAAGCACAGTCTGCTGAATTTTTGATACTAATATTTTAAACAGAATAACAACTTCACCAGTAACTCCAAAGTAAATGAAGAAGAAATGTTAACTGTTGAATATAGATAACCGTTCGATGTATCTTCATTGTTTCGCAACGATCTCTTCCTTTTAGTCATCGTAACCGCGAGGTAAAAGCTTCAGTCTTTTAGTAGATTCTAAGTTTCCTAACATTAAAAATGATCGTTCTCTGAAAGCCATTATACTTACATTTTGATTGTATTTATTCTTGCAGAGATAATAATGTTTTAGAAACAGTTCAATATTTCATCGAATTAATTTACCAAAAAGTTGAAGGAATTTAAAGGTAAAATTTGTAGAGGGCAAATGTAGGTGTGTGCAGGAAAGTGAGAAGATGGATGTGTAGGGATTTTATTGCCCCCGGAGAGTGCGCTCCATGGCAATTTAATTAAATATTAAATCGATTAGAATTCTGTGTCAACTGTAAAAGGTTTATTGTGTTGGTTCGTCAAAGTTGTAGTCGTCGAGTTGTAGACTCCAGAAACTGCTGTTAAATTTAACAGATATTTTTAAATTAAATTGGATTCGTAAGTTCCTTAAATAGTAACAATCATAGAATATCTGGATATCTTAGCTACGTTATCTTGTTAAAAATATAATATAGCTAAATGTTGTAATTATTGATGGACTTACCTGGTCAATCACGACACACTGTGTGTCAAAAAAGATAACAGTAAACAATTACAAATATGCAAATGATGAAGCTACAAGACATGAATCTCTCAACCTGTTACAGAAATGGGCGTCATCGCTGGCTTAGCGCTAAACCTGAAGACAACTTAATTCAAATATAAAAACGATATCCATCTGTATGTCGTCTCAGTGGATCAGGCAGGTCAACACAAACATTCCGCCATTAGGTTAAATACTCTATATCCCACAAAACCGGTTCTAAATTCGGTTGGGGCGCATATAATCCCGCGTTATGATTCACACTGGCCGCCTTCATAAACAGGTGGCCGGCTTTCACGTGGTCCTCTGTCTCTTTGGTCGTATCGATTGGGAACAAAAAAGGTATCTACCAACAGAAGGAAAGGGTAGCCATTGGATGTCCAATATCCGCCATGATACATTCGTTACAGGAAACACATGTGAACGGAACATTTGTCATTTGTCCTCATAGATACAGTCTCTTTAAACACTTTTACAGAAAATGCATTCCGGAAAAAAAGTTATGTAACACTTATCACAGAGATTGGGACTAAATAAGCGATTTCTGTTCCTGAATGTGCTGGCAAAATAGAAAGTCCTATGGTGAATCCAGCTTATGCATGTAACGAGCTCTTACTAACTGTATAGAATATATAAGCGCATTCATACAAAATCGCAGTGATAAAACCAGGATACTAAAAGCTTTTATACTTTGCGGATGGTAATGGTATAATCCCCCCCACCCCCAAATAAATAAATTTGAAGGCTTTTTGTTAAGTCAACGGCTACACCTTAGGTGCTACCATAAAGTATAGCCAAACTAAATTGCATTAGAGATAACCATTAGTTTTTTTTTTTCTGTCGTCAGTCTTTCGACTAGTTTGATGCAACCCTCTATCCCTTTCTATCGATTACCGAATAAATAAGAGACAATCTTGACCTCTGTCGGAGGGGTGAAATACAGTCCAATCGAAAATTTCCGACCGGTACGCAAGACACAGTGAAAAATTTCTGATGTGATCAAAAAGCATCAAAGAAAAGGGAGCTCATTTACACACACCAGGTGTGTAGCAGAAGTCAGCAAGTTAAGCGCAGAACAACTTTCAGCGGACACAGCACATTACTCGTATCAGCACAAGATCACTGTTCTGGCTCAAGATAATAGATGGTAAACCAGAAGAACCAGGGAGGCTTTGTAAATTAAAGTTCCGGAAATATCAGCGCCAATAGTGGACTTCAGCTCTGCCGTATCAGGTCATTAAGCAAATCAAAGTAAGCATTGATAACTGATACATCTCTATTCAGTTTCTAAACAGACTTCACTGAAATCCTGGGAGACGTGTGTGTATTTACAAAGAATATACATTGTAATTGAAAAAGGTTTCGTATCTACAGTGGCTAGTTGTGTTTTTATAGATCGAGGGATTTATGGTTTTTGAAGACCTTGCACAACGGTTTTATGATTAGGATCTTTCGTCATAATGTTGGTGGTAGAGGCACATAGCCAGTACATTGTTTTCCCGGAAAGACGAGATGACTACACTTGGCCTTCATTTAAGGGCAAAAATAGGTTTATATGGCAACTAAAAGTTATTAAGGAATTCAAATGAGAAATAATCAGCGACAAAAGAAATATCAAAACATAGTTTTTCTTAATAAAATTTGGATAAAGGGAAGGCCATCAAGGACACAGTTATCTGAGTTACGATTCCCTAACTTTAAAACATATTGTTATTGTTCAATATATCAGCAATATTCGTTTCGAAAAAATTGAATAATTATTCCAATTAAGGACAAAACGCTTGCCAGAATAAATGTTTTTATGGAAATGCCAATGCTATTTGCCATCTCTTTGAAGTAAACATTTTTTTTTTAAATTAGCAAATTCGTTGATTTAAATTCCTGTTCGACATTTTCCTTCTCAGAGTTTTTTAACATTAATGTGCGTGCTCTGTATACGTAGTGGGCACTTAGATATGGATGGTGTTTAGTTTTTCCGATAGTTTACATAATTTTTTTACGTTATTTAACTTAACATAGAAAGAATTCAATTTTAGCAGTTTTTATACTGATCACGGCGACTGAAGCTTGTTTGAGTCGGTACCTTTTGGGAATATTGGTCGTGGAAGATTGTGTTATCACTATTTCATTAACAGAAGATTCCAAACTCTGAAGGTCCGACACAGCTGATATCGCTGAGGGTGACAGCAGCCTATTCAATGTAGAATTATCACAACTGTCAGTATGTGTTATCTGTGTGATTATGCAATGTAATCATATAATAGAAGAGCGTTAACCACATAATTAAAATAGTCTGTCACTTCTTGAAATCATAGTCTATTATTTCTGGAATGACACGGGATTACGGTCAGGATATTAAGTTACCATTGTTTTCCACTTGTATCATGTTTCTTCTAATCTCTTCTTTTATTTAATGCATCTAGTTATTTTTTTGGGTGACTTATGCCATATTTCTAGCTGTACAGCAACTTTTCGACAAGTGGTGCGTCATGAACGACCTAACCAAGGTTTCTCGCTTCTTAAACAATATTGCTTTCTACACCCTTATAGAAATTTTCTGAACTACAAATATGACTTGGCTATTTCTTGTAAACTACACTTTCTAGTATGACAACATTATTGAGATACAATGGCAACGATTTCGTATCTCAGCAGTAATCAAAGAAGGAGTTTATAGCTTTTATAGTTTACCATTACGGTCTTATTAACATCCTATGAGAGAACTTGCCCGTTCGAGGCTGTGTCGATTTTTATTTTTTTTTTGTTCTTCGCCTCTGTGTTAGATCTTTTATGTTTTGTGTGTTTGAATGCTAATAACTGCGCATTCTTAGCCCAATATTAACTGATCGATTTTCCTACATTTCCTACTTTTCAGCTTCCAGACACAATCGATATTTTTTTGAAAAAAATATCGATTGTGCTGGCTACTGGATGCAATACTAGTAAATTTGAGTGTACATGGGTTCAAAGCAGTCGATGAGAATACAGTAAGCGATATATTCATGTAAGATCAGTATATTAACATAATTCTAAACCCGTAGGATAGTCACCACACGCGAACATATTGGTTTTCGTTTTCTTAATTGGTAGTTTGCGGCTCGTTGACAGCCAGGTCAATATACCAGCATGGGAATATTAAAATGATGTCGGGTGCAGTCTCCGGTACCGTCTGGTTCGCGATATTTTTCGCTTCTGCTTCTGAATCTGATAGTGATGATTAAGCGTGCCAGCTCGGTGATATTTAAAAGACACGCCACTGAGGTCTTCCTCGGCCCTGCAGGATCGATAAATCGCCGCTGTGCACACAGGCAGCTCTAAATTACCATACATATTGCAATGTAGGTGGCTGGGCTCGTCCACGAGTCTCCACGGGGAAAAGTCGGGAGGGGTGTGGGCATCCAAGGGCGGACCAACCTTCTCAGAGACGCCGCTGTATATATCGACGAAAATTTTATCCAACTACTAAATGCACATTTCAGAAGCGACATTTATGTGTCGCTTTCTTTTCTATATACCAGCAATGTTGTTTTTACGGGTTCGCCGGAGGAAAAACTTACTTTTTCTGTTATACTTATACGGCAGGAAAAAGTTATACCGTCTTTTCGACAAACCATCGGATGGACTCGTATTAATCGTTCATATTTATTAATTATGAGCTGTTCCCGTGATTTAATCTAGCGATTTAAGAATTTATTAAAAAATAAATTATCAAAGAAATATTGAATGAGTAAGTAAAAGCAGTCCCCCCGTTGGCTCACTTGGTTGCGGCATCTTGATCGTGACTTGCACTGACACGAGATTAACTGGTTAGGATCCTGGTGGTGGAAAACATTTTCATCGTTGGAACATGGCCGGCAGGGTAGGAGAGTTGGTGTTGCACAGCTCCTAATCGTCATATTGTGCACCAAATCCGTGGGTTAAATCCAAAACTTCTCTGCAGTGCGTATGGAGTGAGGGCACACGACACTGTTGATAGTGATTCGTCCGTCTGACGGGTATGCTAAGCCTGCCGTCCTCCTTGGTGTCTTTCGGAAGTGTAAGGCTGAATGTACCGGCACCGGTTTTCACCATCACCCTTCTTTGATATGTCATCCATAACACAAATATCACTCTACGCTGTACACGCACACTATAAATATCATCTGCACTTACAACAACACTTGCGAACACTGTCACTCTGTGGAAATCAACGGGAAACCACCAGACGCTACCATGGAATGGTAAATATTCCCCGTGGTAACCGCCTACACCCGGACATTGTCAATACGTTCTTAGAATAAAAAGTAAAAGGAGAGATTTCAATTATTTAATTTTTTTTATATTGCACTACCAGAGCACCCGGCGTTGCCCGGTCTAATAGGGATTGAATAACCCGAACACTATATTTCCCATGTGAATCATGTGTACCGAGTTTTATTAGTTTTGGCACCAACCATTTCCAGAAGTAAGCTGAACATTGATATACCCGAACAATTCCCAGAACGGGGTGAATTGGATGCTGTGATACGGAATGTCAGATTAAATTTTGGTCCATTGTATTTCAACTAATCACAACATCTGTCAAAGTTGCTGCTCGATAATCGAAACATGTGCCATTAATACCTACCATGTACACAAATCAGTAATAAATCTGTTTGTTCCGGCTTCGCGCAGAAAATACAGATTTTTAACGGTCTTTCACAACGTGAAATCTTGGGGTCCAAGTTAAAATCTGACGCACATTTTGAGACATTAGGACAAATTTACTTTGTAAATATTCTGGCATAACTTAAAAACAGCTGAATTCATTTTGAGTGGATTTAAAATTGTGGGTTTCTGTAAAGAACATTGGAAATTAAAAGAGGTTGGGGTAAACGGGTAAAGGAATTGGGCTTCTATAGACCAAATGTAGACAACATTTTTCTGTTTGTTTTAAAGTATACTTGTGCAAAGTTCAATCGAAATTATATAAAAAATGTGGGTTTTTATAAAAATTAATGGATTTAAAGGGAGCATAGGGGTGGTTTTTTGATTTGTTTGGTCAGAAACTTTGTCCATGTGTGCCAATTTTCATGGTGGTCGGTGAAATGGTGTCGATTGTAGCTTTGTGTGAAGAACATTGTCAAATATTAAGTGGATGGAAAGGCGGAGAGGGATTGGGATTTTGTCAGTATTTTTTTGTTTTAAAATATAAGTGGGCAAAGTTACATCGAAATCGGATAAAAATGTGAGTTTTTATATTTTTTTGATCGCAAACCTTCTACATGAAAAATACATATACGAGGCGCGTCCAGAAAGTAAGTTCCGTTTGGTAATAAAATGAAATTGTACACAGATACAGAAGAAATTTATATTGCACAAAATTCTAAAACTCTTAAACTACTTTTCCACATAACTGCCGAAATTTTGCAGGCATTTGTAATAGCGTGGCACCAGGTTTTGTATACCTTCTTCATAGAAATTTGCCGCCTGTGTCTTCAACCAGTTGGAAACAGTTTCTTTCAGCTCGTCGTCATTGGTGAAGTGATGACCGCCAAGGAAAGACTTGAGATGTAAGAACAGATGAAAGTCTTGCCAGTTCTTCTGTAACCAAAGGTGGACGCCCAATTCGTTCTTCATCGTGCACATCACTACGCCCACCATTGAACTGTCGGACCCATCTTCTCACCATCGAATCACTCATCGCATTTGGTCCGTAAACATCGCAAATTTGCCAATAAATTTCACTTGTTTTCACTTTCCTCGCATTCAGAAACCGAATCACATACCTGATTTCACAGGCGGCGGGATTTTCAATCAACGCCGACATTTCAAACAAGCACAACAAAGCGTACGTAACTGATAGCGATCTCCAAATGGCGGACGTTCTTCCCCTTGATACACATCGTCTACAGCACTTGTGTGGAACTGCAATCGCAGCGCTGCAGTGGAGATAAATTGAAACGGAACTTACTTTCTGGACGCGCCTCGTATATGTCAACTTTCATAGTGATTGGTGAAATAGTGTCGACTATAACTTTGTGTAGGGAAAATTGAAAAAAATTAAGCTTGTGGAAAAGTTGTTTTAAAGTATTTGTGTACAAATTTCCATCCAAATTAGATAAAAAATGTTGGTTTATATAAAAATTAAGTATTGTAAAGGGGTGTCGAGTATAGCTTTGTATAAAGAATATTGACAAATATTAAGGGGTTGGAAAGGGGGAGAGCGGTTGAGTTTTTACAAACCTAATGTTGAAAGTATCTTTCTTTTTATTTTAAAGTATACGTGTGCAAAGTTTCATCAAAATCGGATAAAAAATGTGGGTTGCATAAAAATTAAGGGTTGTAAAGGGAAATGAGGGGCGGTTTTTTTATTTTTATTTTTTGGTCAGAAACCTTCTCCATGAAAAAATACATGTATGAGCCAACTTTCATGGTGATCGGTCAAACAGAGTCGGCGTCAATTAATCTCGGACATATATATTCCAACATCCATTTTTATAAATAAGAAGCAATGCTTTAATCACATTTGAACGCA
This sequence comes from Vandiemenella viatica, assembly GCA_031002005.1. Classification (NCBI taxonomy): domain Eukaryota; kingdom Metazoa; phylum Arthropoda; class Insecta; order Orthoptera; family Morabidae; genus Vandiemenella; species Vandiemenella viatica. The sequence goes on from CM061920.1 coordinate 272,387,096, forward strand.
TTAATTGTTTCTACCTGTCGTTTATGTTTCTGTTGACCCAAAGACATATTTCAGTATTGTTCACATGGATTCTCTGCATGCAACATTTGAATTGGTGGTGCCTGCCGATTGCTGCATAGTATATAATCTGTGCAAAGTCGAACACATCATCAACGCATATGGCACTTAACATGGTACACATTTCGACTGCGAGTAAGCTCCGACAAACAGTGTATAATTTTGTGTGATGTAAAAGACCAAGTGACAGAGCTTGCGCCTCAATCGTAGGCACCTAACCTATGCTGATTATTGTACTAGGTATGGAGGACCTACAGATTAACGTGAACTTCCAAACACGCAGCGACCTTGCATCTTCACTTAAGCAAAGCAAAACTTTACCAGAAATGAATGTTAATTTTAAGACTCGTAAAAATTCCAACCGAGACAATTCTAATCGGAGAATATCCGAACAGCAGTCACGTGCCTTAACAAATTCAGCCAACAGACCACGTGCCAGCAATATTAGACAGGTATACAAAAATTACGGTTTTGCACTCTGTATCAACGACGAAATATGGTTCTAATCAGGATAAAAACTGTCTCCACATGTTAACTGATGAAATATGCTATTACTATGCAGAATTTCGTTGAAATAGCTCATTTGGTTTTTCAAGAAGCGCGCGTAGAAGCAAAAATTGAAAATTAATGATTGTAGAATCTGTGTCATGGGGAGGTATGATGGTAGCCTATATCCTAGCCAATGACATAATAAAATATTATTATGTGAAGTTACTGCGTGATGCGCGGACAGTAAAAAAAAAAAGTTTTCTAAATTCACAATTTTGGTCACTGTATCATCGGAAATTTGTAACTTGTTGGAATAAAAAGTATACTACATATTAACTGATTACATAAGTTGTCACTATGTGTATTTTAGTTAAAATCCGACGATTAGTATTTAAGTGATGTGCGAACATATATACGTCCTCTAAATTTTATGGTTTTGGCATCTTTGCCATTTATAGTTTACATTTAAATTATTCTTTTTGAAATAAATTAAAGATACAGCGTTTCCAAAATTTTATCATACAGTATTAGCCAGTAGTTTCTACGACTTCGTCAACGTGTACGAGGCAATATGTCGGTCGTCTTTCCTTCGTCTTAAATTATCACCATTAGTTTACCAAAATTTGGAACAAACTTTGTGATGAATCAACTTCAGGGTTAAATATCAATGGAATGGGGTTTGAGATTAAAACGGAAGCAATCTACATAAATACATAGGTCGTGATTTTCGATCATTAAATTCAGTATCAAAGACAAAAATCAATAAGAAATTGTAGATAGAATAAAACTTATTTACGTAAGTTATTATGTATAACTGTGTCCGCATTTATGCCAACTTGCAGGAGATCAACGTTGCTGCCAACGCCGAAGACAGTATCTGTACTTGTGGAGAGGTACCCGTCGTCCTATCGGCAACATCTGCTCCTTCTTTTGCAATTTGGATGAGTTGGCTTCACTGCTGAGTGTTTTCTTTTATTGTTGCATCGCAGGTTGTTGTCCATAGCTTATATATTTTTTTTACTGATTGTTTAGTATTGACTTCGATTTTCCTCATTGTCGTATTGGCCGATGTTTCGAATTATCTTGTTGCTTGCTGTTGTTGCCTTCCGGTAGAAATCTTGAGCGGCCTCTTTGTATCTATAAGTTTTGAAACGGTGGCTAGCACTTGAAGGTCAGATGTTGAGAACCTGTAAGGCTCGTTTGACTGCCCTATTTTGGAGTACATGCAGCTCTTTCCGGCGAGTCGCAGCCACAATCCCCGAAGAAGTGAAGATGTACTCTATTATTGGACGAATCATTGCCTAAATGTGGAGTTGGCATTCAATATGGGCTAAAGTGGGCCTAGTATTTTCTCCTTCCTACCCCGCATTTCTTCCAGGTGATGTCACCGACGAGCCGTAAAGCCTAGATGACGTTGTGGATGATATGGAGGCAGCGTTGAGAGCGTAAAGAGCCTCAGGTGATGCGATTTAAGGCCCGGGATCGTACAGAAGGATGGCCAACACACTACGTTAAAGACGTCGATCTTTGTAAACTAATTTAGTTGCTTGTTGTTCCAGAATATCTTGAACAATTACCCAAATGCATTTTTTCCTTTTGACAGTCTGTTTATATAACTTGGCGTCTGAGGAGAGGATGCATCCCGGACAACTGCACGGTATGAACTGGTGGCGAACTGTCTTCTTCAAACTGATTCCTATGCAAACAGCCAGGTGGTTTCTGCAAAGTACGATGCTACATTTGTTATCAAACATTGTATATATAGAAATAGCTTTCTACAACTGCGTTAATTAATTTGAAACTAGAAAAGAAGAATAATGTAAAATTATCTAAGATTTGAAAGTCTGCTTAATTTGTCTGTAGATGGAAAAGTTAAAGAAAAAAATGTATGAGAGAACTAAGATTAGAATATTTGTTGTAGTTAATCGACACTTTAGTTACAACGCAGCTGTGAAAATAAGAGTATAGTTCAGGGTAGGAAGAGATTGTGAATCGAATCAAACGAGTCGACTTGAAAAATTGTTCTTGTCATTTAACTAACTTTATTGGATGATTTCATGTTGATTCGAACTGCATTTGCCAACATGTTTTGATAGTATTAAGTTATCCGGACCGAGCGGGGCGGTGTAACGGTTAGCGTTCTCGCCTCGCATTCGGGAGGACGGCGGTTCGAATCCCCGTCCGGGCATCCAGATTTGGGTTTTCCATGGTTTCCCCAAATCACTCCAGGCAAATGCCGGGATGCTTCCTTCAAAAGGCCATGGCCGAATTCCTTCCCATTCCTTGCCCCCATCCTTGCCCCCCATCCTTTCCCGTCTCTAAAAGACCTCGATGTTAAAAAGAGACGTAAAGCAGTTTAAAAAAAAAAGAAGTTATCCGGTACTGCTACATTTCCTTCCTTCCTCATCACCAGCGCTGTACGCGCCGTTATAACATTGGCGCACTCGAATTGTTGAGATACTGGGTATGTCAGTTACATCGAAGAAAAACCGACAAAAGTTAGTTTGCACCAAGTAAGAAAACCAAGGTTAGTAATCCTGAACTTTACACCATACACTATCGAAGTTGGGGTTTTGAGGTTTGCAGCAAAAAAATTCATAGATTGGAGTGGACAAACATACAAGTGAAATTCAATATCGATGATTTTAAGAAAAACATGAACAAATAATTACACCAGAGGAAGATGTAATGTTAAGTATTACCACCGTGATAAACTACTAAGTGGTAAATCAACTTACCAAGGGATCCAACACAGAACCTATAAAGTTGAGCCCAGAAGTTGCTTAAAAGTGTATTCTTACTCGCTCATTTCGCTACTAGCTGGTTCACTGCTCTCGTCGAGTAGGCGGCATTAGGTAGTATGTTATCGGGCATTTACTAATTGTTTCAAATATTTCTATAAGTAAACGATTTTTTCATAGGGCATTAGGTGGTTTCAGACTCACATCGTTATGTGCTTTGGAGTGGTTTTCTATTTTTGCTGTGATAGTGCGAATATGATGAAACAGCAAGTCTCACATTTCTTGAATTGTAGGGATGCCTGTCTGTACACGCCTAAGGCTGCATATGGTCACTGCAGCGTTTAGAAAATAAGGCTGAGACAATAAATAGGAGCCACTGCTACGTGTAAAGAAGACGCACAACTCTTTTCGTTATGCCTATGATTGAGCCATTTAAGACATTACATATGACAGTCTGTGGCATATCTAATATCGTAATTTCGAATCGCATCCAGTCGTGTAGACATGACTTCAGATCTCAGCCAATCTGTAGGAAACGGAGACACATATTGGATAAGAAAAAGATGGAAACAACTTGAGGAACCTCACAGATTTAAGAGGCATAAACGATTGAAATTTTGTGCGATTGTGCAACTACCATAATTCAAGAAAGTCATATTCTGTCATAAACTAATTTTTTGATGAATACAACTCGGCAGAGGTGCTGTCATGCGCTTTGTGTACCTGCCGATATGAATGATTAAAATTTCAGCGTGCACAAACCTGAAAAAAAAATTAGTAGAGCTCTGCCACAGTTAGATGGCTGAAACATTAGGTTAGAATAAAACGACGCTGCTTCACCCGTAGAGCCGAGAAAATATTTGCCAAGACCGCTGTAGCGCGGGGTATGAAGTGGTTTTTGATTCCAATATTCGGTGCGCAAGGATTGAAAGTTCAGTGAGTGAAGTTTCAATGATATTTCCAAAGGAACGTTCTCAGACTGACCAGGTAAGACCATCGTAGAATTATCTATGGAAAATATGCACTATAGATGTGTATTTGTGTATGAAATACAACGACAGAACTCGGAAGAACAGATGCTTGAGCAGGGTATGTGCAAACCAACACCAAGCAGAAGAATATTAACTGGATTAGGTCTGGGATAGAAAGAGACTGAACGAACTATACGAAGGGTGCTGAAGGTTAGAAGAGGAAGAGGAGAATTCCAGACGGTGGATAGATATTGCAAGAAGGTTTGTTGATATGGCAAGAATTACGAAAGATAGAAATGAATGAAAAATGAGGTTATGCCATTAAGAAATATACTACAGGGAAGATTACACGTATCCAATTCTTCCATTCTTCTCACACCTATCTTATTGAACAAAGCGTACTTACTTTCTATACTTAACTTTTCGTTCAAGTTTGCCTCCTCAACTATCTTACTGCAGCCATCCAACGCATTGTCTTTTCACTCGTCCATCCACATCATCTTAAATCATCCAAGAATGCCTAAATCACTTGTCGTGAGGTTGGTGGACGCGGGTACCATTTTGGAGGGCTCGCACGTGGCGGTAACAATGTGGCTGGTAACGACGGGCATACCTCTAATTGGGTTCGTCACGCCAGAGCGAGACGAGCCGCGCCATTACACAGCGGACAGAGCGGCTCTCAAAAGGCGCGGCCCCCCACCCCATGCATATGGAGGAGCGGCCGCCCGAGAGCGCTCCACATGAAAACAAACACGTCAGCCAGGATCACCTCCGCTCTTCATAAACAATGTTCTGCTCCTCTCACACACTAGGCGCTGCGCCGGCAACATTCACCAAATGAAACGAACTTATGTTTCTTTTTTTATTGTTATTATTGGAGCTTAACCTCCTGTCGACATCCCGAGGCTCATTAAGCATAATGTAAGAATGGAAAGGATAGTAGAAGACATAGTAGGAGAAGATCAGTTTGGGTTTAGGAAAAATCACGGTACAAGGGAAGCAATTCTGGCTTTAAGATTAACACTTGAAGGACGTATCAAGAAAAACAAAGATACTTTTATGGCATTTGTTGATTTAGAAAAAGCTTTTGATAATGGTAGTTGGGACAAGATGTTCAAAATTTTAAAGAAGTCACGCCTAAAGTATCGAGATAGAAGAATACTTTATAAACTATATAAAAATCAAATGGCTGTAATAAAAGTAGAGAATCATGAGAGACAAGCATCAGTTAAAAAGGGTGTGATACAAAGTTTTAGTCTATCCCCGTTAATATTCAACTTGTATGTAGAGGAAGCAATAAAGAAAGTAAAAGAAAAATTTCCATGTGGCATAAGTGTTCAGGGAGAAAAAATCAGTATGCTACGATTTGCTGATAACATTGTCTTGTTAGCAGAAAGGGCTGAGGATATTGAGAAATTACTGAATGGCATGAACAATATACTGAAGGAAGATTTTGGCCTGAATAGTTTCAAATATTGATCTAGGAATTAGAAAAAACTTTTTAAAACTCTATGTGTGGTGCACAGCACTTTTCGGTAGCGAAACATGGACTTTAGGAATACCGGAAAGAAAGAAAATTGAAGCATTTGAAATGTGGTGCTACAGAAGAATGCTGAAAATTAAGTGGACAGACAAAGTAAGAAATGAACGAATTTTGGAAATGATAGGCGAGAAAAGAAGTTTATGGAAGAAGCTTACAGAAAGAAGAGACAGGCTGGTAGGTCATATTTTAAGACTTGCTGGATTGGTTATTTTGCTGGTGGAGGGAACGGTCGAAGGTAAGAACTGCAGAGGAAGACAGAGATTAGACTATGTGAAGCATTGACGACATGGGTTGTAGCAAAAAAAAAAAAAAATATTGAAAGAATGTCACCGACTATTTTCATCTGTATGAGAACTGTATAACCTTAGTGCAAGTATGTGTTTTCTGTTGTTCTAACAGAGGAACGTTTAATTTTGAGGTGAGGGTCTCAGAAACCCGGAAACTGTATCAGGATGCCCGGTATACTTGGAGTTGGCATAGTATAAGAGCTAGCAACGTCGCTAAAATTTTAATTTTAGGAGTGCTGGTTTTTTTGATATTTCCTTTCTTATTGAAGCTGGGTAGAGATGCGGTACATCTGGCACCTGTGAGTGGTTACGTGTACCTATGCGCATACCTTCCTTACAGTTAAAAACTGTGCATCTTGAAATCATCTTTTTCATAATTTTTTATTACTTCTTAGCAAAACAAATATATAGGTGCCAGACAGTTTTATCGTTGCTAACATTGCACCAGATAAAATTAAAAAATAAAATAATTTTCAAACCATTTTAAAAAAGCTGAAATTTTAATATGATGTAGTTCTAAACTTAAAGAATATAATACAAATTTGGCGGACAGAAATACGGTTGTTAAATTAGAAGCCAGACCAATTTAAGACTCGGTGAGAGTAGGTGGGTTAGAAGAGTGCAGCAACTAATTCGTTGGTTGCGCGAGAGAGATGTGTGTGACAGAGGGTGTCATGAGAATGAAGCAGTCACAGATTCTATTTTTTAAGATCGCTTTGAGTGTTTGTGTTCGTTGTATTGTGTTTTTTAAAATAAAAACTCAGTTTCGTCGTGATAGGTGATGATAAATGTATAAAAATACTAGATTATCTTTTATGTATTTACAATAAATCTTTTTATGTTTTATTAGTTTTTATCATATCATTTCAGTTTAATTACTCATATTTTTCGACTCTAGTTTTTTTTTATGAAATTCTAACTCATACAAATGATATAAATTAATTCAAATATTTTTCTATTTCTCTTTGACGCTCTCTATCGCAGTTCTCTCTCTTACGCAACCATCGAATTAGAGGCCGCACTCTTCTAACTCACCTATTCTCACCGAGACTTAAATGGGTCTGGCTCCTAATCAAACAGCCGAATTTCAGTAATTTATATTGTATTCTTTGATAGATTTTGATGGCGCTTTCATAATATGAAAGCTTAGGATATGACTTAAAATCCGGCGTCTTTCATTCGTCTTAAAATGATTTTAAAATGCACATTTTTTTTTATCTGTATGGAAGGATGCGCACATGTAAAAGCAACCGTTTAAAGGCGCCATCCCTACCCAACTTCAATAAGAAAACGAAAAACTGCAGGGAAGGCAGCGGGCTAGTGCTATATGATGCTTGGCACTCGTTGCTAAGTAAATAGTGCCTTTGTGGATTCAAATGCTCGAGTCGACGCTACCTATACACTCCATAACGAAGCATCGATATTCTCCGCCGAAATGGCTTTAAGGGCTTAGAATACGCCAAGAACACCATCTTTAAAACAGTGATTATACTATCCGACTCCAGAAGTGACTGGGAATCCCTTCAGCATCTTAATAATAACCCGTGGAGATGTCACTTAACACACAAGATCCTTGAGACTGTCACGGAGCTAGAAGAAAGTGGAAAAGGGATTATTTTCTTACGGATTAAAGTACACACAGGGATCAATGGAAACGAATGAGCGGATGAACTGGAAAAGTTGGCAACCGTAGGAGGCACGAAATTCCCACACATTAAGCTGACTAACCTCCTCTCCAGTATGCTAAATAAAGCAAAACAAATGTGGGATACATCGTGGCAAGATAGAATAAAAACAAAAGGAAGACACTACGGTACCATTCAGAGGCACCAGACAAAATGCACATCCACAAAACAATTATCGTCACCATCAAGAGACTGAAATTTAACCATGGAGTTTTCCCAAAACACCTGCATCGCATCAATTTACACACCAAGTTGCACCAGTGATGGAATCAGCGAATATGAACCAAATCACCCACCTCCTATTTGCTTGTAAGGAGAAATGGCGGAAGTGCACGCTGTTTAAGCAGGAACTAGGGTTACAGTTACCACTAAATGTGACCCATCTCCTGGCCTTGGAAAACGTCGCCGTCTACCAAGCAATAGTTAAACTCATGGAAGAAAATAATATCAGGATATAATGCAAACTGACACCTAGTGGCAAAGCGTGAAAGCTGTATCTTTGAAGAATCAATCATTACTTTGTAAAGTCGTGCTAAATTTTAAAAGCATTGTCAATGATGAAATAACATGTACAGTACTTCTGCTTCATTTCAAGTTGTTGTTAATTCATGTACCTATTGAATCAAAACATTGTTACTAGTTTAATGTATTTTGCTACTGATATGCGTATATATACATAAATACTGATGTTATCCTCATGATGTTTGCTGGCTATATGGAGAAAATCCGAATGGCAATAAGTGAATAAATAATAATAATAAATGTAGCATCTCAGACGAATGCTGCAGAATGCTAGTCGAGATCTCAGCAAAGCAAATAAAAAATTCTCGGAAAATCAAGTTGTTGTTAGCAAAGACGACCGCGTAAGTCTAAGAAATTAGCAGGTAATATTCTCTGAATATAACGAATATGGAAACAATTCGTTATAAAAATAATGAAAGAGGTAGCTAAATTCAGGTAACTTTAAGGTGAAATAATTGGAAATGGAAAACAGATGTTATTTCCTGATGAATATTAGAACTTTTCTCTATAACCTAATGCAATAACTGAACAGGCTTCATTCTGCACAATATTTCTCTTATTTTCTGTTGGTTTATCTAGTACACCTTCACGTGAATTCCTGACTTCCCTTCGTCCTTGTTCCCGTTTTTCTCGCCCCCTTGCGTTATAGCTTATGGAGTAATTTTCATTATTATTATTATTATTAATATAAATTGCAATGGAGCTAACGCTGGGTACCATTTCCTCTAGTTAACTAATTACCCCTTTATATTTTATTCTTTAAAATTTCCTTTTATAATTGGAGTTTTAAATTCCTCCCCCATTTACTTTTTTGAGTTACAAATTTTAATTTTAAATTCCTTAAGGGTTTTTGATAAATTAAGTTTTCCCTATAAGAGTTTCGTCTCACCTACAAATTCATTTATTCTTAAGCTTTTTACTAAATTATTCTGTGTTTAATGATAATGTCTTAACTATAGACTATATTTACTTAATTTTGCGGTATAAGAATATGGTTCCTCTCTTTTTCTGCAAGTAATTTCTCTGAGAACTGCAGCTGCACCACCTTATATTCTTAATTTATTTATATTACCAAATTATTTTAAAATCCTCTTGTTAAACTAGCTAATATTGACCGAAATTCACATTTATTTAGTGTTTCTCGTTTCAAGCTGCTCTTAGATTGTGGCGCTCTTTTGTAACCGATACTAACCGAAATCTCATAGGAGTTTCAAGGAGTATATAAAGCCCATAAGGCGATAAGAAACTAGAAACGACATTCGGTAAGAAGCAGTAGGAGAAGTAGAAGTTGCCTACAGTATATTTACTACACAGGAGAAAATGATTTAAAAAAAAATCCCTTAAGAAATTTCTATTGAATATTTATAAATCTCACTTAAACATTGCCTGAATAGAACTGAAAATTATTTCTTCTCAGTATTGATTATTAACTATGGACAAAAAAGACTATCATTCAAAATATAGTAACAAACTTCGGAGCCGGATATCGATATTTATGCACAAAGGTTTTATAGATTTATTATTATTATTATTATCATTGACACATTCGCAGCAGTGATGGTTTGTACTTCACACTTCAGTTCTGTTGCTGTTTCGCCATTAACCATGGATGCTGCTTTTTCCATTTGTACCATTGAAGAGCAGCGGTCAATTACCCGTATTTTGTTGGGTGTAATAAGGACTGAGATCTATAGACCTGAAATCCTTTTACAGCCGGATGTTGTTGTAGAAGATGTTTCGACAGCTAGTTCTGCTGTCTTCATCATGTTTCAGGTCTCTTCTAGCTGTAGCAAGCTGACTGTCACCGACAACTAGAACAGACCTGAAACCTAATGAAGACAGCAGAGCTAGCTGTCGAAACGTCGTGTTTGTACAACACTATCCGGCTTGACACCCGAGATGCTTTCATTGCATCAGTACGCCGGGAAACTCTGCACTCACACATCTGTAGATCTGTCGAAGCACAATATAGAAACAGTGTTTTTCCGCAACCGAATGTCTAAGAAACCTTACTTATATATAAATCTGTAGCTATCAATATTGTGTTTGGCTGTTTATGATGGTATCACGCAAAAACTACCTGATAGTTTTTGATGGGGTTTTCACAGTGTGAAAGCTTAGAACATGACTTAAAATCCGAGGAATTTCTTAACTGTAAGTGATCTTGGGTTGTAGACGTAAATGCAAACTTGATCTTAACCTCAATTTTCTTGTAAATTTGTAAAGGAGAGAACTTCAGCGTGAACAGGGTAATATCCCATGGATATCCTAAGCTAAAGCTATAAGACTTCATGAGTCTTCATTTAAGAGAAATCTGAACTTAAAAATCGTAAATTAAAAAGTTATTTTTCAATGTATAGCCCTACTGGTAGAAAAGCGGACTAAGGCTCTGTTCTCACCCAGGACATGTCTGTGGGTGCGTTAAAATTTGTAGATTTATCAATTTGTATTTACAAAAATTTATCAGATGAAAGTTTAGTTTTTAATAATAACAAACTTTCGATTTTGCTCTTTGAATTCTTTTAATATCGTCGTTAACGTTTTAATTTTTGCATTGTATGGCTAATTTACACTTAGGTCTACTTTTAAGCAACTTTGATTATTTATTTCCTCAGTTTTCATAACATGGTGGAGATAAACGATTTAATTGTATTCGAACTGTAGCAACGCAAAAAAGTAGACGAGTTGGGAGAGAAAAATTGTGTGTACGAAGATTGTTACAACTTTAAATTTTCACAGCAATGTACAGGTGCAACAAGTAATGTTTTCAGGCATAAACTCTTAAGTCAGGATAAAAAGACGCTTGAAAATCACACATTTCACAAAGATAATAATCCAAAACAAGTTAGCAAAAAAATTATACGGCTCTTTAGTGTGCCTGGATGTTTTGTTTTTTCATTAGGCCAGCGAAATGTGAGACCTGAACGAATATTTGGCGAATAATTGAACTCTGGCGAATAAAGAGTGGAAAGTTTACTATAGTAAGTTCCAGATTAAATTCATTACGGAAGGAGATCTATTGAACAATGTTTCACGGAAATTGTAAACAAAACATTTTACGCAACTGGAGGAGCTCCCGACTTTAGAAAATAGTTAGGATAAAGAAATTTCTGTTTAGGTTCTTTTGCTTTTTCTCTGGGTGTACGATTCGTCAATGTCGAGGTCATTAGAAGTGACAGAGGATTGTGGACAAGGAACGAGAAGGAACTCACCATGCTCTTTTTAAGGAACCATTCCGAAATTCCCCTGGAGTGAATTGAGGAAATCATGGAAAACCGAAATCTGGAATATTTGAGGCAGCGTCTTCCCGAATGCTGCTCGGGATCAAACCCACAGAAAAAAAAGACGAGCAAAAGCTGGTAGATTAATAAGTTCAAAAGCATAGCACAAGTGCCCCACACGTGACAAAGGCGGAACAGCTGTGCACAACTACTGCTGACGACAGAGCACCTCACGCTATTTGGATCCTATTTCGATTTCACTTTTATGTATTATGGCACCAATAGTGTCGATGCCCTCGCTAAGCTACCACTGCTGATAGGTTTGGTATTTAAGTCATGACCCTCGCACACAGTATTGTAATTAGGGACGTTACATCACTACCTTTTCTACCCGCTGGTCAAATCCCGAATGGCGAAAATTTCCTCGACCACTGGTCCTCGATTCACTAATCCTGTGCAGGTGCCGGACACAATTACACTAACGCTGCTGATTCTTTGTGTATAATATTTATGATTTCATCTAAGAATAGTTTTTCATACTTTATTCGAGCTTATAGCTTGCTAAGAAAGCAAATCTAAAGAGCAATAAAAGTTTTTTTTTTATAGTACACTTCTGTTCCTAAATGTTCCTTTGTCATGGTTGTACAACGGAATAATTTTTATTTTACCTCCTTGTGGCTGCACGATTCGTCTACCTAATGGCAACTTTTGCCGGGAACTTAGAGAAATCAGACGTGAGCCGTATTAACGACGGTTCTTACTGTGATTTCGGAATTCATAATAACCCCAATCCTCCATTGATTTTCAACTTGTATGTCGAGGAAGCAATAATAGAAGTAAAAGAATAACTTGATTATTGCATAAGTGTTGCTGATGACGTTGTCCTGGTTGCAGAACAGACCGATAATATTGAGAAATTACTGAATGGCATAAGCAAAGTTCTGATGGAAAATTTTGAACTAAATATAAACCAAAGGTAGACAAAAGTAATGAAATGCAGCATAAATGATAACAAGAGCAGTATATTAACTGTAAAAGCAGTATCAGATAAAATGGGAGAAGTAAGTGAATCCTGTCACTTAAAAAAATTCAACTGATGACGAAGCAGGAATGATGCTAAAAGCAGAATAGCACTGAAGAAAAGAGCCTTCATTTAGATTCAAATATATCTTTTAGTTTCAAATAATACAAGAAAGAATTAAAATATAAATATTTGAAATGTGGTGCTATAGAACGATATAAGTAAACAGATCAAGTATGAAACTAACTTGTTTTGGAACTTATGGGTGAGATAAACATTTGTGGAAGAGTCTCATAGAAAGAAGACAAAAGCTGTTGTTGTGTATTGAGATGAAGAAGTTATTTCTAGATACGAAGAGAAAGAAAATTGGACCAAGCCAGTCGGGAAACATATAAGAAACTTACATCTGAACGGTGCAACAGGACATTCATCACCAATGCCCGAACATTACAGTTCTACCCAGGTTCGGTAAAATCGTAACTGAAGTTTTGCTTTATATTCCCTGTACCCAAAAGCGTAGGGAAGATTTGCAGCCACGCAGAAATTCAGGTGCAAGATTTAACAGTCTTTACGAATATTTTAAACAGTTTTAGATTAATTTTCTATGGTACCAGCACGTCTGTCTGTGAAATTTAAAGATAATACAAATGATACTGATTGGAATTAAACTAATTTTTGATTATTCAACTTTTTAGATTGTAGACCATTTGTTTCGGCCCTTTCCTTTGATAGCAAGGTTAGGATGTAACAACGTTACACCACATCAGCATAATAAGTTTACGGCCTCTACCATAAATTGTGATGGTGAATATTTTGTTTTGTAATGAAAACAAATGTCGTAAGAGACTTACACGCGTAATTTGTTTTGTGTAAAATAATGATACAAACTATTTGGGATTCTGTGTTTCCTAGTCTACTAATAGCGTCGTCATTATTTACATTTACATGAACTTTGCAGATGTCCTCCTTACATATAAACGACAGTGATACATTTCCCAAAACTGAGATGTAAAAGACGAATATTAAAACAATAAGTAACCAAACGGATTAAATTAAAGTTCGTACGTCAGATCCGTTAACTGGAGGGATATGTAAACTGTTTTAGACTCAATAAACGCTATCGTGCGTTTCTATGCTATTTTGATGACGTATTTAGATTTATAATTTTTTAAACGAAGGGAAACTGGTACTGTTCAATATAATCTAACTTACACATTCATTAAATTATTCCCTTTTTTCTCTTTTTTAGCAACCCATCTACAAATATACCTGTATGGCAGAAACCTTCTTGAGTGAACATGTTCAAGAGCTGAACGAGTAAGTCGGCGCAGCCTAACTGGCAGGCGTCCACCGTATCTGTGTGGTGGCGAGTGCAGCGGTTCTTAACGTACACGTATTTCCAGCAACAAGCAAAAGCTCAGATAATTTATGGTTCAATATAATGAATATATCACACTTTTCTGCTTTCCAATAAATATGAAACTTACTGCAATGTGTCCACACTTGGCGCGTAACGGTTAAAACTTTCCATTTTCAAATTCTAATGTTGGTAAAAAATTCTATCCACATTTTGCCTTAATGCGAGAACCCATCTTAGTAAAATTTTAAGTCATTACACGAAGTGTCAGAGAATATCATTTTTATTTTGGTCTCAGGATTCCTTACCAGTAAGCTACCGGTATGTAGTATGACAGTGTCAACATTTCATCCAGAATATTTATAATTTTAGGGAAGTGCATAACGCAAATATAGATTGTGTTCATTAGATACGTAATAATTTTAACCATAGTCTGTTAACAGAAAATAGTACACAATGTCATCTGAAACTAATAGTGCAAATAGCTACGTGCCACATGGAGGGAGGGGGTGTAGACGCAAACGCTACGTCAGGCTAATGGGGGGAAGGAGGGGGGGGGTCAAGGGAGGCTACAATGGAGCCATGTAGCTCATGGAAGCTCCCTTATCGCCTAGAAATCAATTCGCAACGCGGTAATGGTGTAAAGTGTTATACTTGTGTTTGTTTGTTCTTGATTGCTTACACACAACCATTCTCTCTGGAAGAAGATGATCACACAACAATAAGTCAAATTCCTTTCATGAGATGGATAAATGCTCCTTCAGTAAAATATGAAAGTATATATATTATTAGGTTGACACTGCCTTACTAGGAAGACATATGGAAATGTTTTGTAACATGTTTCCTTCACATTCATTGAATTTTGTTAAAGGAAAAAATGCGGTGAAAACATTTAAAATCTTGTTGAAAGTACAAATAATAATAATAAAAAATCACGCAGTACATTCATGGCCATACGCTATTAATAGATTAAATAAACTACCAATGATATGAACATCATATACAAGTAATTTCTTCCATTCATCCCAACCCAGATACTTTATCATATTAGTTATCGATTGTATTCTGAAGTAATTTGCCCTGTGTCCAACACCTATATTTTATGCCCATAATGTTGGTCCCAAGTGAATAAACTGAAACAATCTAACACAAGAGAAAAATTTGCAGAAATGGTAGACTTAGGTCTAAGAAGTAACATTGAAAGGAGTTCAACCGAGGATGAATGAAATGCATTAAAGACCGAAATAATGAAAGCTGGTAAAGAAACATTAGGCTTTAGGGAACATGCTGCCCGAAAACTTTGGATCACAGAAGAAATTTTGGAGCTGATGGATCAGAGGAGAAGGTACAAAAATGCTCAGGATGAAACAGGAAGAGAGCAGTACAGGCAATTTAGAAATCAAATAAATAGGAAATGCAAAATAGCAAAAGAAAAATGGCTACAAGAAAAATGTGAAGAAGTAGAAAAGGAAATGGTCGTAGGTAAAGTAGATGTTGCATATATAAAGATCAAACAGAATTTTGGAGAAATGAACAAAAGAGGTATGAATATTAAAGCTGCCGATGGGAAACCTCTTTCAAACTCAGAAGATAGAGCTAACCGATGGAAAGAATACATTGAGTAACTGTATGTTGGGGACGACATGAACAATAGTGTAATGGAAAAGGAAGGCGATGTCGACATTGATGACTTATGAGATCCTGTTTTGAGGATAGAATTTAATAAAGCTCTGAATGACTTGAAAGCAAATAAGGCAGTTGGAATTGATAAGGTCCCTGCAGAGCTTCTTAAATCCCTAGGAGAGGAAGGAATCGAAAGATTATTCAAGCTAATATCAAAAACTTATGAAATAGGAGAAATTCCAACTGATTTCAATAAAAATATCATCTTCACACTTCCAAAGAAAGCATAAGCCGACAAATGTGAGAATTATCGCACCATTAGACTAAAAACACATGCTTCAAAATTACTGACCAGAATAATATACAGAAGGATAGAAAAGGTAGTAGAAGAGGTAGTAGGTGAAGATCAGTTTGGGTTTAGTAAAAATCGCGGTACAAGGGAAGCAATTCTGTCTCTAAGATTAATACTTGAAGGGCTGATCAAGAAAAACAAAGATACTTTTATGGCATTTGTTGATTTAAAAAAGCTTTTGATAATGTTAGGTGGGACAAGATGTTAAAATTTTTAAAGAAGTCAGATCTAAAGTATCGAGATAGAAGAATACTCTATTAACTACATAAGAATCAATTGGCTATAATAAAAGTAGAGAATCACGAGAGACACGCATCAGTTAAAACGGGTGTCTATCCCCGGTAATATTCAACTTGTATGTAGAAGAAGCAATAAAGAAACTCAAATAAAAATTTCCATGTGGCATAAGTTTTCAGGGAGAAAAAATCAGTATGCTACGATTTGCTGATGACATTGTCTTGTTAGCAGAGAGCGCTGAGGATATTGAGAAGTTATTGAATTGCATGAACAAAATATTGAAGGAAGATTTTGGACTGAATATAAATCAAAGCAAGATAAAAGTGATTAAATGTAGCAGAAATGATGCCAATACTAGTGGATTATTTATAAAAATAGGGTCGGATGCAATAGGAGTAAGAGAATTCTGTTATTTGGGAAGTAAAATTACTACCGATGGCCGAATCAGGAATGATGTTAAAAGCAGAATAGCACTAGCAAAAAGAGCCTTCATGAAAAAGTGAAACCTTTTAGTTTCAAATATTGATCTAGGAATCAGAAAGAACTTTTTAAAACGCTATATGTGGAGCACAGCACTTTATGGTAGCGAAACATGGACTTTAGGAATACCGGAAGGAAAGAAAATTGAAGCATTTGAAATGTGGTGCTACAGATGAATGCTGAAAATTAGTGGACAGATAAAGTAAGAAATGAACGAGTTTTGGAAATGATGGGTGAGAAAAGAAGTTTGTGGGAGAAGCTTACAGAAAGAAGAGACAGGCTGGTAGGTCATATTTTGAGACATGCAGGATTGATTAATTTGTTAGTGGAGGGAACAGTCGAAGGAAGAACTGTAGAGGAAGACAGAGATTAGAATATATGAAGCAGATAATTGAGGACGTGGGCTGTAAGGGGTATGTAGAAATGAAGAGGTTAGCACAGGATAGGAAGGGATGGAGGATTGCATCAAACCAGTCAAAAGCAAAAAGAAGAATGTTGGTCCCATAATTCCCCACCATACTGACGCAATGGTCTGGCCGATTCCCTTACTTTCCTGACACATCTTGGTTTCACGCCCTTCCACCTGCCCAATACATCCTGTCTAGTTTATTTCAAGTGGAATTTAAGATTTGTGCTGTTAATTGATAGAAAAACGATCAGTGAAACGTTGGCTGGTTGTATAAAAACACATGAACAGACCTGTTTTTCTTTTTTAATTTGTTTTCTTGGATCTCTTCATTTTTCTCTGTATTTAAATAATATATTACGAATGTTGTATATAACCGTTTGACTACTTTATTTGCTTCTAACAACCCTTGAAACTACCATTAATTCGTAATATTTTATTATTGTGGCTGATCCATAGGCAAAACTACCCTCAGTAGATCATGACTAAGAGAATCTGACGCTTATTCAATGCCTGTATGAATGCGCACATGGACCTGACGAATATCGTAAAATTAGTTTCAACATTTAACAAACATTTCACGTTATTAAGCAGATTGTAGATTCCTATTGCCTAAATGTAACGGAAGTTAAAATTTTCCTTCTCATCCAAGCCCCCTACATGAATTTCAAAATTAGTTCTAAACAATTATCTCTTACAGGACTACTAACAAAAGCAATTTCGTGTTATTTCAAAGAACTGCTATGTTAGATATTACCTTACTGGACCCACGTAATTAGATCGTTAAAGAAAGTATAATTCTCAGAGTTACGATATTGGCAATGTTTGCTGCCATTAAGCCAGATAGTAAACAATACATCGTTAAGGTTGCTTTTTTTTCAAATTTTCATAAGAGATACATTGTTCCAGTTTTATATGTGTTTCTTACATTATCCAACTAAAAGTTCTGAAACAAAAGAAATATGAAACTGAAATACACAAATCAAAATACCCTCAAATCTAGAACTTATAATTCCAACATTGTTGTGAAATTTTATGCAAATTATTCGCTTTGGAGGTTAAAAAAATCTGTCACAAGTCGATATCGGGTTGAAGTTAGTAAAATTCTAAAATTCAAAGAACAGTTGAATAAATTTTTTACGAATACAATATTTTCTCTATGCTGTCATGATTTATGTCAGATGTAAAAATGGTTCGGTGAAATATGTTTGCTTCTTAATGGAGATCACATTCAACTTCGATTGATGCAATGATTCTTTTTTAAATTTGTTCCTGTGTTTCATTTTAACACCGATGAAGTTTTAAGAACTGTGTGATGGGGAAACATGCGATGTTTGTGAGTGTGAAGACAGGCAGACTGGAATACAGAGCCTCCGCTTTGTTCACGCCGAAGTCTGATCGATTTTCGCTCACAGCACGTCAGAATGAAATACTGAGTACGCATTAGGATGTGCCGGTAGGTGTGTTCTTCCGTAATTGCAGTTGTCTATCACGAGTCCGACTGCGGGGGAAACTTGGGCATGAGCAGGGGTACCGACAATCACGAGCTAGAACGCGATCATGTCTATAATGTATGTCTGTCTGTAATTTTAGTATATAACTGTTTAGCTGTAAAAAATTCCACTAATTCTTACAAAGTGTTAGTCCAAACATCATGGTTGTTAACAGGCGAACACATGCTGTTATTTAATGAGCGCTGTTCCTTGGACCTATTTTTACTGCTGTTGCTATGGATTCTCTGCAAAATGATTAATAATCTTCTAAAAAAATACTTTTTGTTAGAAGTATGTTGGTGTTTACGGTGAAACTTCACGTTATCTACTAAGTTCTTTACTATGTTAACTGATTTTATACATCGTCTGTGTAGCTTCCCTAATAATAGCATATCATTCTCAGATAATGTTTCTGTGCGTAGAAGTAATTAAAATCACTAATGAGATTTTGATCGGATTGCGATAAACGATACTTCAACCTTACCTCCTTACTGCGGTTAAAATACAGGAATGGAAAGAATATCATGTAATCTTTTAATTCTGAGCACATTGAATGATTTTCATTCTAAAGATTGAAGAAATAGGACCAAATACCCTCCTCCTCACAATAAAGATCAACCAGTACATAATCGCAAATCGAAAAAGGAATTAATTGGTGATTCAGGTTTTGGAAGCAAGCGCAGAAAAATAGTTAACGAGTGGCCTAATAAATTTAATCCAAAAGTTATTCACAAATACCATTGTTAATTTATTTTGTTCTTGTCCAAATCATATTGGATACCAACCGTTACAGCCAACAGGTGGAATAATACAGTGTTCCGAAGTGTACCATGTTGGTGGTAGATCAAGTGAAACAAAACGGAGGCAGTCAGTGAAAAATCACCTTCTCGTGACAAAAATGCTAGCTGAACGATTAGAGGTAAAATATAAACATTTTGCAGATGTCTTAGTAGGGATGTCTATCAAAATGCGAAGTGGTTTCTAACACTTGAAAAGAACGTCATGTTTTCAGGTGGATTCAGCATCCTTTCCTTAACAGGAAACTATCTTGCACCTCTTCCACAGACTGAATCATCATTAAACACAGCTTTGGATGATTTTATGGTTTTATGAGGTGAGGAACAATTGATATCACAGCGATGAATGTTAACGATGGAATGCATTTCTCATTCGAATATTTGCATCTCGAAACGTCTGCAGAATATGCAGAAATATTCTGTGACGGTTTAAGTTAATGTTGGATAAGTTCAGTAAGTATGTAGTCACGAAGTTCCCTGGTCGCTCATTTCCCGTATGGCTCAGAACCATTACAATTAAACCAAATGCTGCCAGTAACATGTGAATACCATGTAATAGCAAAATTATCACCCATTTAGTTACCTATCGTTCTCTTAGAGGATAAAATGCAAATAAATGGCCCTCGAATTGTGTGATTACGTGTTTTGCGTCGGTCCTTCACGCTTAAGGTATTCGATTAGTCTCATATTACTACATTGTGTTACAACTTGGAGCTTGACTAAATTTTACAATGAATCATCAGTGTGTGATGATAAAGAGAACTAAAATCATAGAGGCACCTCAAAATAAATTAACTGTGAAACAACTAATGCTAGTTGTTCGTGTTCTACTACTTGTCACCATAAACGTATACGAACAATGTCTCAGGGTGAAATTCCGAAGATAACTGTTCGCATGAATTACAGCGCTCTTATGGAGTGATGCAAAAAACTCCATGAAAATCCTGTGTTTGGGGAATGATTCACTGCACGGAAATTCGTTAGCCCTTTCTGCAACACCCGGCACAATTCCACGGTTACAAGTGTGGGAACCTCTCCATCGGTGGTGGCAGGCTTTTGTCAAGCAGGCCACCCCTGCCCCACCCCCAAGAGGGGCGAGCGCCGGCGCACGGAAAACTGCAATCAGAAGGGGCTGCAAAGAAGCGCTAGTAAATGTCGAGTTGAATAAAGGGAAAGCACTTTCACAACACCAACTCAATTACGGTCTGTTATTGGTTTGTGGCTATCTGAATCTGATCTTACAAGTACACCAATGCTTATCAAAGTGGATTTACAGCATCTACCATTGCTTCTGTTTTGTTTCGTATAAGGTAGACGCCACATAATGTTATCCATATCAAGTCACTTTTTCTTCCTTTGTCTAGCACATGTAGTTTCATATTTCGCTGGTACAATTAGAAAGAGAAAGGAAAACATTTGTGGATGGATGGCTCTCGATAGTAAACCGTGCTCAGTTATTCTTAGTATCCAAGATGGATTAATAAACAAGGGTCATCTAACATATGACAGCGAAGGACAAACTAGGAGGAAGCAGTTTCTGTAGTTTCCTGAGGTATAATGAGATGACAAATCAATTACTATCAACATTAGTTAAACACCACTTTTTTAGTCCAATGAGGAATAATCCGTGGTACATCATATATCCCAAAAACACAAATTAATTATTTTTAGCATATAAATCACATCAACTCTTACTGATTGACTGTGACACAAACAAACTTCATGCAGGTGAAATAAATTTCATCAAAACTATTAACCAAAAGACGGTGATAAAGTAAATAGGAATAAGATGGTATTAAACTTCCCGTTGTTGATGCTACGGAAAGCCTACAGATCACTGTCATTGACGTGCAATTAGAGTGGATTACGCCAGAATAGTAAACAAATATTTGTATACAAAAGACTGGAGGACTATACAAAGCCACCATTAGCCAGAAATCGTGAAATAAAGGGTGCATCAAAGATACTTGATTTCTGAAGATATTTAGAAACAAACGATTTATAACGGTATGAGGAAATGACGCCGGCCTCGGTAGCGTAGGGGCTAGCGTGTTAGCTCCACGTGCCAAAGGTCGCCGGTTCGAGTCCGGCCGAGGGCATGGGTGTTTAGTGTATGTGTTGTTTCTATGTCTTGTCCATCGTGTTGTGTATAGAACCACTTGGAAAAATAATACACTGTGATGCAATGAAATACACTGGATGATTCAAAATACACTTGAGTTGGCTGTAAGCCAAAAGCCATAAAAAAAAATGAGGAAATGACTACTTGTGTACCGCACCGGGAAAACTAGTTTTGGAAAATGATAAAAATCTTCCTCGTTTTATCTCTCTATATCTTTTGGTGACATCTAATATGAAAATATTGTTTCTCCATTATATGTTACAATATTCAGCAGTATTAGATAAATATTACCAAATTACAATTTTAAGTTGCCGGATCAACCATATCCTAGTAAAAGGTGGTCTGAGAAGATGCAAATTTGATAATAGAGGTGATACAATCGAGAAAAAAAAACGAAATGATAAACTCTTTCTCCACAAAATAAATCTATGGTTTACAATGAAAATTTTTCAGGCAGTCAAATATATCCTACACACAACATTCATGAACATGTATTCATCATCGCAACACATTATCATTAACTGCCCTTTAATATTCTAATTCGTGAATGAATGACTTTTTAATGGTTGAATAGCTGCATACTTTGTTTTATTGCCAATTCAAGCTGGTGTAGACCGAAGTATTGTAAACGTTTTCATTTCCAACATGTGGAAGAATCCGATACGTCTGAGAAGTAGGTTAAAACGTTGAACCCCAGTAAACACTCAACTTCCAGGAGATTGGGTAGACCTATTACTGATTCACTCGCTTGCAGTAATATCTATTGTAATACATAAAAACCAGTTCCACTTTTGGGTGGTTAACTTTTAACGTTTAACATTAACTTGCGTTAAATTTGCAAAAATGAAACGCTTTAACGATTATCGAAATTAACTTTTGATTAACTGTGCCCACCTATTGGTTCGCTTTTATTTTTTTATTTTTTTAAAAAAACAAAAACAGAGATAGGAAGAAACCAGAAATTATGAAATAAGAAAACAGCTGTACAGGAAAGTTACTACCCTTGCATGTGTTCCATCGCAATACACTTAAATACTTCCAGAAGAAATGCGAATGCAAATGGCAAAAGGAGAAGTCGTCGGAAAATGACAAGGAACCAAGCGACTAATATTTATAATGAAAGCAACCTGACCCGATTGAAATAATTCCACCATCAAAAAGATTAAACCATCTAAAATACTAACAGTGAAGTACAATATTCTACGTTTTATAAATACACCTTTAAGAGCAGATAAAATCGTGTTTCCCATGTGGTCTAGTGGCTAGGATAGCTGGCTTTCACCCAGCAGGCCCGGGTTCGATTCCCGGCATGGGAATTTATTTTTACTTAAGTAGAACATAAAGATGAATCAGATCAGCTGTGTAAAATACTTTATCAAGTGTTAAAGAGACGGTTTTACATTTCAGCCAAAACGTCCGGTACGGCAGGAATGTGAAAATGTCAACAACAAAAACTAAGATCTTTATTATATGTTTTCATTAATTTTGATAACGAACTCAGTAATATCTATCTATGCTATTAGCATCAGCTTCTCTACTTTCTGCTAGACAATTTGCATCTTCTATCCGCGAATGGAGTATTTGACCAGAAAACTTTATTACCGCACTAGACATCTGTCTGTATGATAAAAATACGTCGCGTTTTGATTTAGTGAATTGAAGATTTGAGAGAATTCCTAAACGAAAGTCCATAGTTCAATAAAATTATAATTGAACTATAAAAAGCAAATGGTTGACGATGCAATTTTAGTTAATTATATTGGAGATGGATGTAAAGGTTTGGGAGAGACTATAATAGCTTTTGCCATCCAAATGTCAACCTCTCCTTCACGTGGTACACCCTGTTTGCACGGACGAGGCTCTGGCGACTGAAAGATTCCCGGTATAACGAGTCACCCACTGCTTGCCAACGGCCTCCGAAAGGAGGACGGAAGAGCGGGGATCGGTCCAGGGCACACTCTTGACCTTGGGATTGGAAACGGCCCCTAAAGGAGGATGAATCAGAAATTATCATCGGCATGGGGATGCAGAAGGCAACGGGAAACCACTGCATTAAAGACCCAAAGGGTATCTCGAGGACATGTAATCCTCTCAAATTACATATATCGTGATGGTTTCGTTCTGGGTAAAATATTCCGGAAGTAAAATAGTCTCCCAATCGGATCACCGGGTGAGGACTACTCAGGGAGAAGTCATCAGAATGGATAGAAATATTCTAAGAGTCGGAGCGTGGAATGTTAGAAGTCTGAATAGGGCAGAGAAAACTTAAGAAGAGAGATGGAATGGCTTGAGTTAGATTTTGTTGGGATTAATGAGATAAAATGGAAGGAAGCACAGGATTTATGGTCTGGGGAACACAGGATAATTAGGACACAAACTGTCAATGGAGTCACTGGTGTAGGATTTGTAATGAACAAGAAAGTAGGGAAACGGGTGAGTTATTATGAACAGTTTAGTGACAGGATTGTTTTGATGAAGTTAGAAACTAAGCCTACGCCAACCACATTAGTACAAGTGTGTATGCCAACGTCATAGAAGGATGCCGAAGAAATAGAGAAAATATACGCCGAAATTGAGAAATAATCCAATATGTGAAGGGGGAGGAAAATCTAATAATCATAGGTGATTGGAATGCGATAGTGGGATAAGAAAAAGACGGGAATACTGTAGGATATTTTGGTCTAGGAGAAAGAAATGAGCGAGGAAGCAGGTTGTGAATTTTGTGAAAGATATAAGCTAGTTGTGGCAAATATGCTGTTTAAGTACCATGCAAGAGGGATATACATCTGGAAACGTCCAGGGGACACAGGCAGATATCAGCTATGACGATCAAACAGAGATTCAGGAATCAAGTTCTAGACTGTAAAACGCACCCAGGAGCAGACATACACACTGACAATAACTTGATAGTAATGAAGTGCCGGCTGAAATTCAAGCGAATAAGGAAGTAATGTAAGCAGAACAAACTGGAAGTGATTAAACTGAAACACTTTAGCACAAGAGAAAAATTTGCAGAAATAATAGACTTAGGTCTAAGAAGTAATTTTGTAAGGAGCTCAACCGAGGACGAATGGAATGCATTAAAAACCGAAATAATTAAAGTTGGTAAAGAAACATTAGGCTTTAGGAAACAAGCCTCCCGAAAACCGTGGATCACAGAGGAAATTTTAAAACTGATGGATCAGAGGAGAAGGTACAAAAATGTTCAGGATGAAACTGGAAGAGAGCGATACAGGCAATTTAGAAATCAAATAAACAGGAAATGTAAAATAGCAAAAGAAAAATGGCTACAAGAAAAATGTGAATAAGTAGAAAAGGAAATGGTCATAGGTAAAGCAGATGTTGCATACAGGAAGATCAAACAGAATTTTGGAGAAATGAAGAAAAGAGGTGTAAACATCGGAAATCTCTTTTAAGCTCAGACGATAGAGCTAACCGATGGACGGAATACATTGAGAAACTTTATGATGGGGACGACTTGAACAATAGCGTAATAGGAAAGATAGGCGATGTCGACATTAATGATTTAGGAGATCCTGTTTTGAGGACAGAATTTACTAGAGCTCTGAATGACTTGAAAACAAATAAGGCAGTTGGAATTGTTGAGATCCCTGCAGAAATTCTTTAATCCCTACGAGTAGGAGGAATCGAAATAATTTTCAAGCTGATATCAAAAACTTATGAAACAGGAGAAATTTCAATTGATTGTAATAAAAATACCATCTTCACATTTGCGAAGAAAGCACAAGCCGACAAATGTGAGAATTATCGCATCAATAGTTTAACATCACATGCTTCAAAATTACGTTGACCCCCCTTCCCCTCCCTCTTTGTGAGGTTTCGTGAGATTTCGCCGGACCCCCTCCCCCCATTTTCACCTCACGTTATTAATGGACGCCTCCGAATGCGACAGACGAACAAATTAGGGAATCCATAAGTGTTTAGTTTTTCACTCAGACCTAAAAACTTGCCAAACAACGTGAGTACAACATACAGATCAGGGAGAGTCTTCACAAAGTTATTACGTAGCTAACAATTTAAATAAAAGAGTCAAATAAGAAGCCAAATGTATTTTAATTTATACGTTTTAAAATTGTGTTAGAAGGCAAGGAGCATCTCGGTACATCATTTAAGAATTTTATACTTACCGAGCGTGGTGGGTGAGCGGTCTGGTCTCGCATTTGGAGGACGGCGGTTCGAATCCCCGTCCGGTCATCCAGTTTTGGGTTTCCCTGGTTTCCCCAAATCACTCCAGGCGAATGCCGGGGTGCTTCCTTCCAAAGGCCCTGACCGAAATCCTTCCCGTGCCTTATCCCCAGTCCCATCCAGTCTCTAACTTTGATGTTTATGCTCCCATCAAAGCCTAACTCATGGTGTCAGTAACAAATTAGTTGCGACAGGTTGCTACTCAGTTATGAATAACAGGTCACTGGATCAAGAAAAGTTCTGCTGTTATTAATACGCCCTACATTCGTATTCGTCAAGGAATTTTTGGCACCAGAGAAAAACTACGCACAGAGTAATGACCCACTCGAAAAGACACGCAGATATATCATACTAATATAAGCAATTAAAAAAAGAACAAATGAATGAAGCACATAACGGAGATCCATGTTTGATAGGAAAATTTGAAAGATCTGAAGGACAGAGAGCAGATGACACTGACGATAAAAAGAAGCTGTAGATTGAAGGAGCGCCATTGATTAAAAGTGAACGGTCCATCCATTGAAATCTTAAAGTTTTCAGACGACATAGCTCTAAAATCGATGCACATTACGTTTTTAATAAACTATACGATGAGGGTTGCAAAATATATTGTTTGTACGACGATGATGTTCGAAGATGAAAGTGTGGAGCATCTGTCGGCGCCTGTTCTGCAAACCGACGCAAGGCGTCCATTCTGCTAGAAAGAGGCAGCGGCGGGGCGTCCATTGTGGTCGCAGATTGGTCGTAATTGAGTCAGGGCCCGCCAGGTGTGCCAACCCCGGGGCGCCAACTGAATGCCGGCGCGCAGCCAGCATTCCCATTCAGCCCGAACAATGGCCGGCGACACTTTGTGAAGGGACATTTTCATAAAGCGCGCAACAGTACTCCCCGGCCGTCCTTCCTGCCACACCACGGACCCAAGTTGTCAGCTCTGCTCGGCGAAAACATTTTACGCTCAGAGGACAATAACCAGTCGAGATTTGCAAACACATTCTATTTAAGTGGCGGGGAAATGCAGCTGATACATTGAGCTCCGAATGAAAGAGGAAAAAGAAGAAAAGCTCTCGGTTTAGACTGAATGCATGAATTATTTTAGTTTGCATTTGTTATTATAAAAGGGAGGATCATATAGATCAGTCAGTCTGATCCGTAAAGGAGCCGAGAAGTTTCTTCGACGCTAAAGATACGGAACGGTACCTGAGACCAACTAAGCCTGTTGTACGATCAGGAAACGCAAAGACGAGGTTAACTGGACATGTGCTGCGCATTGACAGCTTGGAGGAAACAATTTTGATTGATGGGAATAGATTTCATGTCATATACTGTTACAAGCAAATGCAGCAGGTAAAGGAAGATGTCAATATTGAAATAGGTATCTGGAAAAAGTGCCGATTGGACTGTTTCCGCGGATCAATCCACGTAATGAACATCTATGAAGAGTAAGAAAACCTACATAAGTATGACGCTGAGAGATCTGTCAGATTTTCACCGAAGTAAAACTGGTTACATGGGATGAAAGTAGTGTTAGGATTCTACCGTTTCTAATATTGCTCACACGTCATGGATTACGCTTCCATACATTCGTTTCTGAACTAAAATTTGGAATAAGTTACGGTCTTTGCCTTGGCTGTAAGCTATATGAGAAGAATTATGTTAGACTTTTGCGTTTACTTCTTTGCAAAATGAGAGGAACGATAACAACGGAACTTACAATACTCCAAACAATTTTTCTCCTTCCAGATGCTTCTAAATGGGGAGTATATTCACGTTAATAGACATTGAAAAACAGTTGAAATAGACAGCTGTTAACACACATCAACCGTTGTGGTTAGATATCTATTATAACTTTTATTCATTGGGCTGGAGCTTAAGCCCCGGTGGCAATTTCTCTACCATTCTACTCAACCTTGTAAGTGATGCCAAAAATAAAAATAAAAAATTAATACATTTCATCCCAGAAGAAAAGTAGTTACACTACACTATTTTGCTGGTCTTAGGCTGTATAAACATTTTATTCTATGTCCAGAAAAAAAATGAAATAAAAGTTTTATGATTGATGGCAAAGGATAAATTTATTATTTATTCGAAATATAACTTAATGTGACTTTTTCCTATAATCACGCGATTAATCACGCGATTTTTTATATAAAAGATATTGCATTATGTTATCCTCGCCACTAGGACTCAAATTAATTATTCGGAAGGAGATTAGTCAGTTCCTTTTTTTGCGTATATCACTGTAATAAGTAGATATTGAATGTATTGTTCGTATCTTGTATGACGAAGAAGGAACGGAAAGGCGAAAAACCCCAAAGAGACCTCTAATTTAAGATTCCAACAAAACTGACAAATTTCCATCAGTAGTACCGTACCTCTTCCTTGAGACCCTCTGCGTATAGGTCAGGGATTTAATACAGGTCCTTGATTCACGATATATCTAACTAAGAATCTCTCTTTTTACTTTCCGGCCCTTATGTGTCGATGAAGACCAGGTCATTAGAGTCGGGAGAGGGTTATGGAACGGGAAGGAGATCGGCGATGATAGATGGAAAGCCGGACCGGACATTCGAATCCACTTCCTCTCGAATGCTTGATCAAAAATCGTTACAGGGAAGGGGTGATTAAAATTTCTGTCATCATCGAGTGTAGAGCCAGACAATTTCGGACGGCAAGTTTAATACAGCATTCCAGCGATGTTGACCACAAGGCTGGTGTGAACAGTGGTCTAAACAAAATGAAGTGTGCTAACCTTTTTGCAGTGAATGAAAGTCCTCTTTTGAGCGCGGCAGCCTGAGTGCTGGGCGTGGTTCTGTCACAACAGACCGCCACAGGACCCATCACTTCCTTCCGGGGCGGCGCGGCGGGGCAACGGCACACATTGTGACGCATTTCAAACGTTCAGTCCTGCACAACGAACACAGACTTCAACATTCAATAACACTTTAGATGCGGGTTTTATTTTTTGTATCCATGTTCGAGGGAAATATCGAAGCCTTGAGTTCCATCTGTTTCCTCTAATAATTCTGCTGAAATGTAGCAAATTTGGCTGCAATGTAGCCACATCTACATTAATAATTTAATTGTTTTTGTGTAGTTATCATCCGAGGGGTTATCATTTGTCTAACATCTATGTGTTACTATGTTAAACTGTTTGTGAAAAACATTTGGTATCTGCCAAAACAATTACTTGAAAAGAACAATCATGTAGGTAGCGCTGGTATCTCAGCTCATCACTCTTTAATCTCCACTAACAGTTTAACGCTGCTGTAACGTACAACATCAATATGTTAGAGTAGGCCTACAGTCAGTGGTAGCAGAGGGTGATATTACTGTAGTTATGCTTCGTATATTGACCATTGCGAACTGAAACGTGCATGCGATCTTTCTGTCTCAGACTTCTTTGACTAATTTAATTGAACTCTCGTTCAAAGACGAAATAAATTTCTAATATTCATTATACAAAATTTTGCAGACCTCTGTTCTGCTATAAACTGCTAATCAGATCCAAAACACAGTCACAACGCTGAAGTGCGTTTTACCTTTAAATTTCGCTTTGCTCCAACTGAATCAACAGCACAAAAGTAATCCAACACTGATACAGTAGAGTTATACCAGAACCTTTCAAAGACAGAAGTGTGCGCTTTCCATGTGCACAATTTTCTTCTGCCAGAAAAAAAATTCAAAGGCATTTTTTCTCAAAGTATCTCTTAGTCACACTTGACAGCTCTATGAGTTTCGATTTGCCTTGCGTTGCGCCTCTATGGAGACTGGTTCTACAATTTATCATTAAATCTGAACCACGGGGAATTTACAGGGTATTTTACATACACGAAGCAGAAGTATAGAGCAGGTTAAATGTTCGTAAAACTTAAGACCTACGCGGGATTCAAACTATAGTCGTTGGGTTTTCATTGAGTTACAAGACCGCTCTCCGCCATTCCGCCTATATGGGTATAGTAATTCCTGGGATTTCGGTCATGACTGTAATTGCAGGCATACACGAACTGGTAAACCATGAACGCAGTACTATCCACCCAATTTGTGTGATATATTGCTGGATGCCAGTCCTGTAACAAAAACTGCCCATTTGCATGAGTTTTGGACCATCGCTTTTTTCAGCTGACATTCGCATACCGTATCTGCTGCAATTCGATGACGTTCTTAAAACAGGGTGATTATATCTTGTGGTAATATGTAGCTGATAATATTGTAATAGTAATTATTAATTGTTTTTATCAACGTGTTTGTTGTTTTAAGAATTATCATTGAACACCACTAGTATTGTAAAAGACATATACTAAATCTATAATTATATTTTGAAAAAATATTAACTCATAAATATTTTAACTAACACACACTTCTTTACCCTCTGACCGAGCTTGAAGCGAGACGGATTACTTTATTAACCGGCAATTAATCAAAGAAACATTCCTCAATATACTGCTGGCCAATTGCTTCCACTCTCCCCCGATATCAGAAATGCACTACACATTTGTGGTGAAACTTTGTTATAGAGAGTTTACACTTAGTAATGAAGACATTTACCTGAATAACCCTCTATGCATAGCAGATTTTCTGGCCACTCGTACACGGCATGATAGCGAAGCCAGGCGCTGGACATTCACCACTCTGGCACTCAAAATTCAAATATTCCACATTTAACAGTATCTGAGATAAATTAACTTCTAATGAAGGGTGGCACCCGTTTAAAACACAAGTTTGGGTGTCCGATTATGAAGGGAGTAAGAACAAGTTTTAGCTCCTTGCTGCCTGTCTCGCCAGCTTAGGGATTAACACATGTGCCGAGGGTCACAAGTTCGAGTCCGGCTGGGAACCTGAGTGGTTTCGATTAATTGTTGTATTCGCTCATGCGTCGTACGTAAGATGCATGAGCATCTGCTTTTTGATAAAATGAGAAGTACAGATTTTTACAGAATTATAAAAATGCGATTGGCTGAAAATGTCAAATGCCTTTTATTATTTTAATTTTCCTAGTGCTGTTGATTCCGATACTGTAGCTACAGCTAGAGACCAGCAGGGATAAAACGTAAAGAGGAACCTGATACCTCAGTGTGACAGTTGTACTAGACTTATAAAAGAATAACATCTTAACAAATACCAAACTAAAAACAAAGACTGGGGAGTGTGCGATTTAGACCACACGGTAGAAATGGAAGTTACATTTTAATCGTAAATGACACGATAAAAATTGTACTAACCGTATACATACGAAATAAGAATGTGTCAAATAAAATACTGAGCAACTGCTTGCGATTACCAGGGAGATGCAAAGATTAAAACATTCAAACAGATCATTGGGCTAGAAAACATTAAATGAATGTCGCATACAAGATACAAAAGCTTTGTTAAATGTGTAAATACCACATAAGAATGCATATAAATAAAAAATTAAGATTATAATCGATCACACAAGGTGGACTGATAGCAAAAGTGATAATACGAGTGAATGGCTAAATTATTTTTCTTGCATAATACACAGACGGAAAAAAAAAATCCCAACACCAAGAAAAAATTATTGTAGAGTAATGAAATTTGGACAATGCATTTGTCAAGTTAACATGTTTAATTGATTAAATTTTCAAGATCACAGGTTAATTTAAGCTCAAGAAAATGCATTTCAAATGTGAAATACTGTTAAATTAATAGCCGGTGTAACCTCCAGAATTTTGAATGCAAGCCTGCAAACGTGAATGCATTGTGTCATACAGGTTTCGAATGTCACTTTGTGGTATGGAGTTCCATGCTTGTTGTACTTGTGCTGTCAATACTGGGACGGTCAGTGCTGGCTGTGGATGATGCTGGAGTTGTCGTCCAATGATATCCCATACGTGTTCAATTGGAGACAGATCTGGTGATCTCGCAGGCCAAGGTAACATGTCGACACTCTGTAGAGCACGTTGCGAGACAACAGCGGTATGAGGGCGAGCGTTATCCTGTTGAAAAACTCCCCCTTGAATGCTGTTCATGAATGGCAGCACTACAGGTTGAATTACCAGACTGACGTACAAATTTGCAGTCAGTGTGTTTGGTATAACCACAAGAGTGCTCCTGCTGTCATAGGAAATTGCTCCCCAGACCATGACTCCAGCCCTGTAGTGTGCATTCCACTGACTACAAGCCATCGCCGTTTGCGACTCCAGTGGTGTCAAGCCAGAGCTCATTGGAGGACGGAGTGGAGATCTGTTGTGTTTTCTGATGAAAGCAGGTTCTGCCTTGGTGCCAGTGATGGCCGAGTGTTGGTCAGAAGGAGGCCAGGGGAACGCCTGCAACCAAACTGTCTGCGGCCTAGACACACTGGACCTACACCTGGAGTCATGGTCTGGGGAGCAATTTCCTATGACAGCAGGAGCACTCTTGTGGTTATACCAAACACACTGACTGCAAATTTGTACGTCAGTCTGGTAATTCAACCTGTAGTGCTGCCATTCATGAACAGCATTCAAGGGGGAGTTTTTCAACAGGATAACGCTCGCCCTCATACCGCTGTTGTCTCGCAACGTGCTCTACAGAGTGTCGACATGTTACCTTGGCCTGCGAGATCACCAGATCTGTCTCCAATTGAACACGTATGGGATATCATTGGACGACAACTCCAGCATCATCCACAGCCAGCACTGACCGTCCCAGTATTGACAGCACAAGTACAACAAGCATGGAACTCCATACCACAAAGTGACATTCGAAACCTGTATGACACAATGCATTCACGTTTGCAGGCTTGCATTCAAAATTCTGGAGGTTACACCGGCTATTAATTTAACAGTATTTCACATTTGAAATGCATTTTCTTGAGCTTAAATTAACCTGTGATCTTGAAAATTTAATCAATTAAACATGTTAACTTGACAAATGCATTGTCCAAATTTCATTACTCTACAATAATTTTTTCTTGGTGTTGGGATTTTTTTTTCCGTCTGTGTATGTATTTTGATGAATAATGTCGGGCTACGTGTAAGCTTTCGAATTAATTGTATCAGAGTGGAGCTGTTTCTAGTCTCGTTGCTAAATCGGAATTTTCATCATTAGTGCTTGACTGAAACTAGATGATAGAAGCAATTGTCGACATTTCGTTCTTGAAAGTCACCAAGTCGTTTCACATTTCCGAAAGCAAAAGACTTCATACAGATGGTACAAGCTAGTACTTTCTGTAGAATCCAGTGTAACACGCATGACAAGACTGAAGCCCATCACAATCCGGCAGTACTACCGTGAAAACTTCATTACAAACATATGCCGGGAAAGTCTCCGATCTTACATCACAAATTTGTTTTGAGAGCGTGCATAAACCACGTAGCTCCATTTTGGCCTCCTGTGAACCCCCCTCCCCCCCACCTTAGCCCTACGTGGCTTTTGAAACTACCTCCTCCCCCCCCCCACGTAGCACGTAGCTTTTTACCCCTTTGATTCCAGAAGACATTTTGTATTGTTTTCTCTTGTCAGACTATTGTAAATTACATATGGAGATAATAAATATTCACATGCTGTTGTAAGTTTTGTTCCTCATTTTAACTGTGAAAGATGTTATGAAAAGAAAGCTACATGGCCTGGCTCTGAACCCCCCGTCCCCCCACGTTTTTATTTTTTTTTTTAAACTGCTTTACGTCTCTTTTTAACATCGAGGTCTTTAGAGACGGGAAAGGATGGGGGGAAAGGATGGGGGCAAGGAATGGGAAGGAATTCGGCCATGGCCTTTTGAAGGAAGCATCCCGGCATTTGCCTGGAGTGATTTGGGAAACCATGGAAAACCCAAATCTGGATGCCCGGACGGGGATTCGAACCGCCGTCCTCCCGAATGCGAGGCGAGAACCCCCCACGTAGCATAGCGTAGCCTTTCGGCCAACCCCCCCCCTTTCCCTGGACCGACCCACGTAGTTTGTGCACGCTCCCTTGGAAATAATGAGCTCTTGTATTTAAACGAGACTTAATGGATATTATAGCGATAAGGCACAAAACTGATGAGGTCATATCCAAAATGCAAATAGAATATGGAAATGAAACTTCGAATTTGGAAGTACTGGGGAGACGTGAAACTGAAATGTAGTTTAATAGAAGAATTTCGTGTGTATGATGCATTCAAGTGAAAGAAATTTCCTAAAATTCCGATTTGATGATGGGAGGTACGAAATCGCATATTTTGAGAAAACTTGACTATGAAAGAGGATATGATATCATATGATTTTTGTGCGGCTAAACTATAAAACTCTGTTCAGCAACCAGAAATTTTATAGAACACCAATCGTGTAAAATGCCTTCTTACGATCTGACACTAGCTGCAAATGGAACTGTAAGTGCTGAAGTGTTGCAGATAGGGAGAACGATGTTTCGTTCGCTAAATGATCACGACGGTGACGTGTGAGTGTTACCTTGTACAGACATAAAAGTCGTTAGCATCATTTCGACTATAATTTTAGTAACTACTAGTTACATTGACTTACAAATGTTAAGAGCATTAATATGAATATTACCTGAAAGTTAGAGTCTAATGTATTGTCAGATTTACGTAGAAACAGTTCATTAATTACTCTTCTTCATCATATTCGTCAAGAAGCAGTTAGTGTATTCTAGCTATTCCTTTCTATCACTTTAATAAACGCTGCCATAATCATGGTACGATCTTCTATTCTTCCTTGCACTTATTCCGCTGTTGGAGGGTAGTCTCTTTGTGGATGCAAAATATTAAGTACTTTGCCGGCTTGTAGCTAAACTTCCTGGGGAGGAAAGATGTGTTGTCATCTGTCTGCGAAATGTGTAACTGTGTTCTGTGTGTATTAAGTGCGTTTGGTTTGTGTAATATTTAGTTTATGAGGCAGAGATTGGGGAACGGTGAGAGCGGAAAACCAACTAAAAACTTCAATTACAACTGCCAGAACGCGGGGACCAGAACTCGATACTGCAGAACAGATCCAGTACGCGGGTGTCAAGATACGATCTTGTACCAAGCAATATAGTGTCCGGCATGCAATAGAGGATATTCCAAGGATATTTTGTATGTTCTTCAAGAGATTAGTGTGGGATACATCAACTTAAGAAAATATTTTTAAAACCCTAGTGCCACTCAGGAGTTATGTCAAGTGATTGAAAAATAAATAGTTCCACTTACTTTTGCGGGATTCGCGTTTCTTTGATTGATGTTTTACTTCGAACGTCTTGGCACCCAACCTGGTGCCTTCATCAGGGCTTTTTAGAAGTGATGTATCACTTCTGATGGTTGTCACACCATTCCGTCGTTTATCTTCACGCTGAACGATTTGTTTTGCTCAGCAGGTTGGGCGCCGAAACGTTGGAAGTAAAACATCGAGAAAAGCAGCGCGAATCCCGTAAAAGTAAGTGGACTATTTTATTAACATGACGCCTGCTAAAAGTGTTAATTATTATAAAATAAAATAGTTGTTTGTGAGTACTATTACAAAATTCACGGAATATAAAGAATGTTTTGATGCAAATGTTTCGTGTTAAGGGATGACAGATATAGGTTGTGCATTCTTTTCGTAATACCAACCGAACAGTTCCCAAGCACCTTATCGGCAATTTTTTTCTTTTCGGCATTCGGCTACGTAGGCCATACAGCCAGCTCGACGTGATTATCGATTCTTCTAGTGTTGTAGACACTAAGTATGGACACATTAACACTACAGGACGGACACGACTTTCACCTACACACAACACTAAGCATCCATGCCCTCGGCCGGACTCAAACCGACGATATTTGGCACGCGAGCTAGCACTCTAGCCCCTACGCTACCGAGGCCGGCTTTCTCTCTATCTATCACTGTGTTACAAACATTGACAAGTTCACGAGTACTCGAAATCTTTATTAACCTCGTACGTAACGTGACTCATCACTTGTCCTATATGTTACTCATCTACACGGCAAGGAAACGTCAAGTTGGGCAATTGGGTTGTGTCCCACTCACTGACAGTCAGTTGGCTGTCAGACGTCGATTTTCAGAACTCCGGTATGTTAAATATAAGAATTTTATATACTTCTCAATGGATCGTATAGCATGTTGGGAATTGTAAGTAATTACATGTTCCCTTCCGTTTATACGATTGTTCCAGTTAGTTTCAAATAATAAAATTAAAACATAATTTGTATACGGCTGGACAGCTGAGAATGCTGTATTTAGCGTTATTACCATGTAAAATTCCTTTATTCCGAACACCACAAAGAAAACAGTAAATTCTGATTTACGAACTTCATAATAAGCAGACAGACTGGGAAACAACACTGTGGTGCTAGAGACAGGAACAGGAAAAATCCTGTGGTGGCTGCTACAGGAAGGGTTTTCCGGTGTGACTTACACTCTGAATATTTTATCTGTGCCAATACGAGATTGGTTACTGAAGAAAGCACAGTAACCAAGCAGAAATATTGATCTACACATTACATATTTTCTTTGTGCCCGCGTTGAGAATTTTTACTGTTTATTATAACTTTTATTATGTATTAGTATATCATATTTCATACAGCGCGCAGGTTATGTTACAAGCCTTTTTCTTTTTTCGAAATCCGGTCACGTGTCGGAGTCGAACAGGGCGTCCCCCTTTGTGCCTCGGGGAACGTAAGTGAGTTAAGGCTCCACAAAGGCGAGGCACGCAATCTCACCAGCGTACGAGGTGACACTAACGCCGGTGTATTACCACACGCTCTGTTCCAAAGAGTTCATATTCACCGTTCATATATAAAACAATGGTTTGATTTAAAATGAGCTAACTTAAGCATTTTCTTTAATAATATTAATGAGTCAAAATAATTCATACTAAACTTGTAATAGATGTTACTGGTGCTAGCTAAAAAGTTTAAAACGTCAATTTCATTTACGTTAACTGTATGGTATGAAAAAGATGCAGAAAGCCGATTATTGCGCGAGCGCTGTTTATACTCACTCAGACTTGTTAAACTTGTAGAATTATATATTTCTGTTTCTATCCGGATTTTATGTCACAGAAACTGTGTAGACGTACAATGTGAGATCACAAATATAAGCTTCCAAATTTAATATAAGCATGCCATTAACAGCTGTCTTCTTTCAAAACGAAAGCAGTTCTAGCATCGTTGGACACCGAACGTGATTGGTGAGGATTTAACGCTCTGGCCTCGCATTTGGGAGGACACCGGTTCGAATCCCCGTCCAGGCATCCAGAGATGGGTTTTCCATGGTTTGCCCAAATCACTCCAGGCGAAAGCCGGGATGCTTCCTTCAAAAGGCCTTGGACGTATTCCTTCCCGTTCCTTGTCCCCTGTCTTTTCCTACCTCTGATGACCTCAACGTCGACAAGGCGTTAAACCATAAACAAAAAAGCATAAAATTAAAAATATCATTACACTGCTGGTATAGTATTACTGACCAAAGGAAAAACTATCTGCGTTCAATTAGAAATGACGAATATCAAACTATTGTATCATTTTCTCTTGGCAATTTTAAAGGAGCAGGTAAGATATAAATGAAATTACATTTGCCGATGAAGTTGTATTTGTTGAGCTAAAAAAACCATAAAAGTATTCGATGTAAAAAAATCGATGTTTTTAAGCGATGCATCGAAAAACATCGATGCATGGTTCCGATGTTTTACATCGAAAAAAAACTTTGATGTACTTTCGAAGTTGACACCCCTAGTTTACATGTGGCCAATATCGTTGAAGTGTATGTCTTCGAGAAATAAAAACAGTTAAAATTTTAAACTGTATCGTGGACTAATGATTTCTTATATAATTAAACCAAGGGACACCTAATATGGCTACCGGAACAGTGACAAGGAATTATTAGATATCTGCGAGATGCCAATTTTCTAAAAGATTCTGCAGCGGATTTGTAATATGCAAATCAAATCTTCGGAGTTGTAAAAGTTCGAGAGTACTGGAGAGTAGTAGAGAAAACTGCTTAGAAGAGGTTAAAAACGAAGTACACTTCGAAGAATTACGACGATTGAAATCATCATTGGTTTCACGACCAAGTTTGGAGAATTCCGAGGAGTGATATAATCGCCGACTACTTAAAACCTGATTACGTCTGGAGGTACGGCGAATGGAATCGACAGTGGTCTCCCGACGACAAGAGGTGGAGTATTACGGCCACAGGATGCGAGCTTTCTTCGACGCCAAAACTGAATGACTGGAAGATCGACGACTTTCGAAAATGTAGTGTTTTGTGAGTGAAGAGTGTGATTAAGTGTTTATAATCAGTGAAAAATGTGGTGTTAAATGGAGGAAAAGTGCTACGAGGAGAAATAAAAAGTGTTAAAGTGGTACAAAATTGACGATGAAAAGGAAGTACTGAATATTAAGATATTTGTTTTTGCATGTTCGTTTGTGGCAGGTTGGCAAAATTTCAATTCTGCTCAAGTTGTTTTCAAATTGATTTCATTATTAATTGATAATGGCTTTCCTAGAATCTTTTGTAGCCAATTTTAATTCAAAATTTGACACCAAAGTTTCTGAAATTGATTATAAGTTTGACAGCAAATTTTCTTAAATAAATTCTCAATTTTCTGAAATCAATGGTAAATTTGACAGAAAATTTTCTGAATTCAGAAGTTAGTTAAAGGGTGATAGTGACAGTAAATTTTCTGAATTCAATGATAAGTTTTCTCAACTGCAACAAAACAATGATAAAAAATTCTCTAAATTGACTAACTGTTTTGATGTGAAAATCACAGAGCAATTTCAGGGTTTTAGCTCTCAATTCAAGAAGGATATTAACAATTTAGATTCTAAATTGGGGAAAGTAGAAGTAGAATGTCAGGAGAAATTTGAAAAGGTTACAAAAATTTGTTAACAGTATAAGATTGAATGTGTAAATTTGATTTATAAAGAGGTGATGGAATAAAGTGAAAATTGTGATAAAATGAGGGAGGAGTATGTCAATATATTCAAAGCCTGTGATATTAAAGCTGCTGAGTTGAGACAGGAGATGGGACAAAATGTAAATTCATTGGTGCAGTAACAGGAACAATTAGCGCATGGATTAGAAAGTAGTATAATCAGTGGGAGAAAATGTTTGCTGGCTTGCAGGTTCAACTAATTCAAGGTGTTGTTCCCTTAACAGGAAATCCAATTGTTAGTGCTTATGTCAAGGAAGAGTGTCAATTCTATGATGATAGCGGGAGGCTACACCCTATAGATAATTTTGAGAGATCTGACTATTTTAATGTATTACCCGACAGTAAGAAAATTGCATTTGTGTATAAACACTTAAAGCCTTATGCTAGGACATGGGGCGATAGGCAAGTTAGGGAAGTGAATGATTATAAGCTGTTCAAAGAAAACTTTCTGAAACATTTTTGGTCAACTAGTAGGCAGATTCAGGAGAAGAGAGAGTTGATGACTGACAGGTCTTACAGACCGGGTAGTGACAGTCAGCATGATTTTTTTCATAAATGTTGGATCAGGTGTAAATATTTATACAATCCTTATGGGCAAGAAGAATTCATTGATTTGATAGGAGCTAGGCTATCCAATCAAACAAGAAATTAAACAGCTGCTTTGGATGAAATCAACGTGGACAGCGTTTTTGAATTATTGAGACCCTTGGATATCCAGGAGTCATTTTCTGATCGTTATTACAATCATTACCGTAGGAGGGAGAGCAGAAGTCCCCCAAGGAGGGATCATAAGTCGAGAGATACTAGGTCCAGGGGAATAGGTCACGATAACTAAGCAAGGAGAAATGATAATGGGGGAGTGAGAGAAAAAAACACAGCCTGAAAGGGAAAAGCAGTGTGGGGGGGAGGGGGGCGGGCAGCCAAACTAAAGACCACCACTGCGTTGGATCCAACAGTGGTAGGAAAGAGTTTGGATCCGGGTGCTGGCTCCCATGAGGTAAATTCTATATTTAAAAACACTGGTAGTTCAAATGGTACTATGGATTTGGTTAGTGGTAAGTCAAAAGGAAGTGTTCATAAGGAAGCGTTTGGCTCTAATAATAATAAAACTGTCCGAGAGATGGAAGTCCTTCCTAATGGTGATCAGGTAGTTGATTTTTGTGTAAGAGATGTAGTTTCTAATGGTAATGCATCTGTAGTAGCATCTATAAAATGTGGCAAAGTTGTAACTCATGGATGTGACAAGGGAGTTGGTGAATGTAACGTGGATAGTAATCCTATTGTGGTAGACAATGTAACAGAGGGAGTAGCAAATGAATATCATGATAGGGATATTGTAATGAATGATGTAATAAATGATTTTCATTATGCAAGAATTGATGATAGGGTAGAGCAGAAAGGATCATTCAGAGTACTTTCCTTGTCACTCGTTTCAGATGCTGAAAATAATAGATTTTGTGTAGAAGATTTACGGGATGGTCACAGGTTAATTACCAAAAATAATGCAGAATTAGAGTATTTCAGATGCTAGTAAACAAGAAGAAGTATTATAAGGAGTTAATAGGTGAAAAAACCTGTTTAGTATTTAGAAGAGAATATTTAGCTGTTTACTTGCATGTTGCTACAGGGGATGCAAATATTGCGGAAATAAAGTCAAAACAAAAAGGTGTGTAAGGAACCAATGGCTTTATTGCTGATTGGCTATGTTTGTTGGCGTTTAGTTGATTGACCTGAAGGATTTCTAACTATTGTTTTCATCTTCTCTCTTCTGCGATGATAAGATTTAACCTATCATCTAGAAGCTTTTTCATTCATCTTGTCTTGAAGTCTATCTAAAGATAATATTAAGTCGGTATTTCCGGTACGGATCCGTTGATTATAGTGATTAATAGTTTGCAAGATAATAGCAGGTGCAAGTGGAAAAGGCAACTAATTTTAGCAAAGGAACGACGACATCTAACTGGTAAAACCTTGTTTAATAGATGACTAACAGTTGCATAGTACAGGCAATAAGCGGTTGCTACAAGGAAGAGTTCCGAGCTAGCGTCGATTCTGGCTAAGTTAACATAATGATAAGTTGGATAAAATATGTCAGTCTGTGGCTGGTAAAGACATAGGTCTACTTGGCAGGCAAAGCTAACTGGTGGCAGTGGCTAAAGATGTTATTTAGCCCATGACTGTCGCTAAACTGCGAGCGAGTCTTCGTCGTGAAGCTCTGAGGAAGGCTTGTTTTGACGTCAGTGACCGGCATTCAGTACTAAGCATATCAGCGCTTTGATGAACAAACAAGCTCTGCCGACACTGCAACACGTGCCTACCAAGTTGTCCCGATGTATAACTTAATGTCTTCTGATCTGAATATTCAACCAAACTTCCAATATTTCCACTAAAAATAATAAACTCAATTCCGACATTGTCAGGTGAACCAATATTCCGGCGATCAGGAAGCGATATACATATGTATATATCTATATCCAACAAACGAGTTAAGAACGTTTTAACACTAACTCTGTAAAGTGTTTGCAGGTATTTAATAATTAAGACTGTCCCGTTAAAAGTAACATTCTGGTCTCGCATTCGGGAGAACGCCGGTTCGAATCCCCGTCCGGGCATCCAGATTTTGGTTTTCCATGGTTTCCCCAAATCACTCCAGGCGAATGCAGGGATGCTTCCTTCAAAAGGCCTTGGCCGAATTCCTTCCCGTTCCTTGTCCCCAGTCCCATCCCGCCACTAATGACCCCGAAGTCGACGAGGCGTAAAACAATAATTAAAAGAAAGGAAGAGTGTATGTCTAAGCAGTAGTTAATCTATTAATTTATCTTATTGCCATAAAGCTTAGTATAACAACTGATATGGTTGAGGCTTTAGTCACTGTAATTCGTTTTTGGTAACCACATTCGACATAGTCTCATCTCTTCCTACCCTGACTTCATTTCGACATACCCACTACAACTTAATTCATTACCTGCTAACTTCAGATACTTCAATCTTTGACATACTGTACATCTGTTACGGTCATCTATGCTTTACACCAACAAATTAACTAATTCCACGCATATCTTAAACAT
Organism: Vandiemenella viatica; assembly: GCA_031002005.1. Classification (NCBI taxonomy): domain Eukaryota; kingdom Metazoa; phylum Arthropoda; class Insecta; order Orthoptera; family Morabidae; genus Vandiemenella; species Vandiemenella viatica. The sequence goes on from CM061920.1 coordinate 272,428,617, forward strand.
GAACCTAAGATCCAATTTTTTTAATAAGAATCTTTCTTTAGCCACCGTTTCCAAAATTTGTTCATTTTGTACTTTGTCTGTCAATTTAATTCTCAACGTATCTCTGCAGCACTGCATTTCAAACGCTGAAACATTTTCTTCTGTCATTCCGGTAATCTAAGGTTAAGTTTCTTAAATTACATTGTTCCATAGACACAGTTTTCGAAAGTCCTTTAGAAACTGCTTATGCCTGTCTGCCATTGATACCATCATTGCTTCGGCTATCAGTTATAATTTTACGTACTTCCTAAATAAAGGAATTCTTTTATTTTTTCTACTGCAGTTGTTCCTTCTTGGTCTGCTGTTATTCAGACTTTATTAAAGTTTATTAAAGTACTTCAAAAATTGTATTCTTGGTTTTCTTGCGTCATCCTGCTGCCATTCATCGAAAAAGAATGTTTTTCAATTTAGATAGCTTTGCCAAGTCTCTGACTGGAGTACAGTGTGTCCATGCAGGTTACCAGCTGAGTCATGATAGTCCGCCATAATTCCTTTTTTGTTTTTTTTGTTTTTGTTTTTTTGTAACTGCTTTACGTCTCTTTTTAACATCGAGGTCTTTAGAGACGGGAAAGGATGGGGGGCAAGGATGGGAGCAAGGAATGGGAAGGAATTTGGCCATGGCCTTTTGAAGGAAGCATCCCAGCATTTGCCTGGAGTGATTTGGGGAAACCATGGAAAACCCAAATCTGGATGCCCGGACGGGGATTCGAACCGCCGTCCTCCCGAATGCGAGGCGAGAACGCTAACCGTGACACCGCCCCGCTCGGTGCCATAATTACATTCAGTGACTCACAGGAGGAACAACAAGAAATTACGGTACTGTGTGGTGGCTTTATCACATTCCTCCCCTGCTGACAGTCTGAATTATCTTTGGTCTTCAAACGTTACTTGTCCACACAGCGTCCGTACAAATGAGATCAGCTGCATCGATTTGAGGGAAACACAAACCAATGATGAGCATCAGCAGCTGCTATTGTACTCTAGCTGGGAAAGTTATCGTCAATCAGACATAATAAGTTTTTCCTTCCTGTCGGATGATTGTATCTTTTGTTTGTTTGTAAGTTAACATCGACAAATCATCAGGCGGGAAGCATCCAATAATGACTGCATCTCAAGTAGTCGTATTAGAGTTTCTGAAAAGAACGGGAAAATAATATACATATTTTAAATCATTCAGTTAACATTCTGGGCAAACTTCGTATTTTTTGGGTATAATTGCTACTCGTTATCTTAGTGCTTTTATAATGCCAGGTGTCTTAATTCTGTCTCATGTGGATATACCTGGTGCTGTAAGTTGAGATGGAGTTTATGCTATTTAAAGGTGTTCATATTCTTCCTTTCTGGTCCGCTGCTTCTTTTTGGGTCAGTGGTTTGTTAAAGCCTTCGCGATGTATAATAATTGTTAGTGAAAAGTTAAAACAGTAAAATGAATTAAAAACGATATAATGCACCTCACAGTTTCGGTTTGAGAGCTTTAAAATTCTTAAATACATTATCGTGTATTAAAATTTTAAATTATTATATTATGTGTGTAGATAGTAGATTGTTGTTGCATTCTACCTACATAAACGGTAGTCCATACAACTGCAATTATTCTTAGAAAGCAGTTATTTATGAAAAATAAATAAATAAACATCATAAACATTTTTATTCAGATTTTCACCTACATTTATTGGTTGAAATAAATTGTTTTTATTGAACAATGAGTGTAAGTGTGAGTGTAAGTGTTCCAATCATGTATGTCGTATTTTGTTGTTTTGTCTTGTTGCCGGTTCCATCACTGAAAACCCATTTAAGATTAGAATGGTGATTATATTTGTTGTTGCTTGATATTAAGACTAAATTATCACTTCAGACGTAAAACTTGGAAGCACATGCATTAACAAAATTACTCAGGATGTACTGTTTGGCAAACACATGACATAACGTCCACGCTCTGGCGAACCAGACCTAACGGTTGATCTCGGCGTCCTGTTTCTCTGTGACTCATCACCTCGCTTGGGACAAGGCCGTTTCCGCGGTCTAACTGAAATAACTGCCCAGAAGAATGCATGCTCAAATAAATTTTCGTAGTACCAACCGACATTATATATATTTCGAATAAGCATTATCAAGGGGAACTATGCTCTACTTTATTATACAAGAGGCAACTAATTTTCAGTATCCCATGTGGTCTAGTGGCTAGGATAGCTGGCTTTCACCCAGCAGGCCCGGGTTCGATTCCCGGCATGGGAATATATTTTTATGTCACTGAGATCAATTAATTCATATCCATACTGATTATAATGTATACACGTGAGTTCGTCCATTTTGTAGCATATTGCAAACTCGCTATGCAACTCTAGAAAGATATTTTGTTGTGACTAAACTGCTGCTGCCCAGAAGCTATGAAATGCACTTGTGGTGTTGGCTGTTAGCCAGTGGAGCGATATGCTGCCTATAGTGACTTACTTTTTAGTTATTGTAGTACAGTAGTCAAAAAGGTATCAACTGTAGCTTTAACTGCTGCTACTGGAAACATTCTGTTGAGGAGCGAAACGAAATAAACGGGTAAATACAGTGAATTCAAATTTCGGCCCTTGAAATTCATGAATCGCTTTACGAAATAGTAAAATTACAGTAGGAATATACACTGAAGAGCCAAAGAAACTGGTATAGGCATGCGTATGCAAATATAGAGAAATGTAAACACTCAGAGTACGGCGTTGTGGTCAGCAACTCCTATATAAGACAACAGGTGTCTGGCGCAGGCGTTAGATCGGTTACTGCTGCTACAATAGCAGGATATCACGATTTAAGTGAGTTTGAATGTGGTGTTATAGTAGGCGCATGAGAGATGAGACACAGCATCTACGAGGTAGCTATGAGGTGGGGATTTTCCCGTATGACCATTACGAGTCCACCAAGAATATCGGGAATCCGGTAAAACATCAAATCTCCGACATCGTTGCGGACGGAAAAAGATCCTGGAAGAACGGGACCAATGACGACTGAAAAGAATCACTCAACCTGAAAGAAGTGCAACCATTCCGCAAACTGCTGTGGATTTCAATACCATCAACAAGTGTCAGCGTGCGAACCATTCAACGAAATATCATCAATATGGGCTTTCGGAGCCGAAGGCCTACTCGTGTACCCTTGCTGAGTGCACGACACAAAGCTTTACGCCTCGCCTGGGCCCGTCAACACCAACATTAGACTGTTCATGACTGGAAACATGTTACCTGGTCTGACGAGTCTCGTTTCCAATTGTATCGAGCGGATGGACGGGTACGGGTATGGAGATAACCTCATGAATTCATGGATCCAGCATGTCAGCAGGTGGAGGCTCTGTAGTGGTGTGGTTCGTGTGCAGTTGGAGTGACATGGGGCCCCTGATACGTCTAGATACGACTCTGACAGGTGACACGTACGTACGCATCCTGGCTGATCACCTGCATCCATTCATTTCCAATGTGCATTTTCCAGTAGGAAAATGCGACACCCCAAACGTACAGAATTGATACAAAGTGGTTCCAGGAACACTCTTCTGAATTTAAACATCTCCGCTGTCCATCAAACTTTCCAGACGTGAACATTATTGAGCATATCTGGGATGCCTTGCAACGTGCCGTTCAGAAGATATCTCCACCCCCTCGTACTCTTACGGATTTATGAACAGCTCTGGTGTCAATTCCCTCCAGCACTACTTCAGACATTAGTCGAGTCCGTGCCACGCCGTGTTGCGGCACTTCTGCTTGCTCGCGGGGGCCCTACACGATATTAGGCAGGTGTACCAGTTTCTTTGGCTCTTCAGTGTATAATCGAATTCAACTTAACTTCTTACTAAATGTTGTCTGTGAGAAATTTACTTGTTAAGAGCAATGTGTTATGGTGAAAGAGAAATTTTCCGAGAATTTAAAGTTGAAAAATGGTAAGATTAACAACGTCATGTTGAAGCAGGGAAGGGGAAATAAATTACAATATTACAAATTTGACTATTAAAATAAAGAACGAAAATAAGGTTCTTACTTTGAAACCTTTCTATAACAATACAAACATGACAATTTGTTTTTGATGGTAACTTCAAATGAAAGGAAACAGACATTATTAAATTAGTAAGAATGTAGATTAATTTTCCTAATAGTATGTGAGGTCATAATTACATAAATTCGTGTTTAATGCTGTTTTGTATACATACGAAATGAGCGGTGGGGAAGAACGCTGACAACGGTGATGCTCACATACACAAGACATGTATCTCTGCATTTACGAGAAAGGAACCGAGACGTTTAATCATTAACGAGCTCAAATGAGAGAATTGTGAGAAAAAAAAATCAAATTGGTTGAAGAATGCAGGAAACAATTGTTTGCTCAAATAGTAGATGTCCAAAGAAAGTTGGCACTCACAATAACAAGAAAGCTGCTTTGCTAGCACACCACTTCTCATCCACCTACGAGACGACGAAGCAAAAACGAGGCAAAGGATGAGGTTATGAGTAAATACCAAAGTTAATGAAGTGCAAACTGGAAAAATTAAACAGACTTAAAAAACGTTATAAAAAATAATGAACAGCATAATTAAGCGTGCAAGTAGGTTGAAGAAAGTAAGGCCTAGTAGCTGGCATGAAGTTACCAAAAGAGAATCAAATCACCAAAATTTTACCAAATTCGATGGAAATCATGCCGTAATTTCATGAATTCAACACAGCGGTAAAACGACTCATACAGAGAGGAATTTAATGTGCAGCTTTAAGACGAATGTTCCCTCTAATTAGGCACCATAAAATAGATTTAAATTAAGAGAACTGGTGTCCAAGAAACAACAATATTGTGATCTCGACACGTAACATAACCGGGTTTGAAAAAATCATTCCAAATTAATAAGTGGAAAGAATTCTTACGTGCTGCTTTACTGAGCGAAGTGAATGCAGCAGTGATACAAACCGTGAGACATGATGCGATCGTAAAGTTAGATGTCACGGTCCTAGTTATTGTAATACTGTAATAACAAAAGAATACATGGTTACAAAAATTTTACCTTACTGCCGAGAAATCTCATGCATTTACATTAACATTTCATCTGTCAGCGAAAAGCAGAGAAAAACTGACATAAGCCTGTAAAGGTGCGACTGAGCGTGGTGGCTTACGATGACGCTTTTGGTCTCGCATCAGGGAGAATGATGGTTCGATTCCCTTTCCGGCCTTCCAGATTTCCACTCCAGGCCAATGACGGAATGGTTCCTTCAAACGACCATGGCCGAATTCTTTCCTGTTCCTTGGCCACAGTCCTCTTCCGCCTCTAAAGATTTGACATTGACGAGGCGTAAAGCCATAAACAAAGGAAAGTAACGGCTCCACGAAAGGAAGAGTTAAGGCTATTCTGCCGTCTCAAACAAAATAAACTGCGTTTCGTTTGGTGTTTAGGTTTCATGTCGGTTTCAGAGAAAGTTATACATTTTCAACGGTAATAGTGCCATGGCTAACGAGTAGCGAATGGTGTATCCAGCATTTCATCCTATCCACCATACTTCCCCAAAAGCTGTAAAACCTTTATTTTTGCCCCCATCATCGACTCGAAATATACACAGTCCAGTCACATTAATGTGACCACCTCTCAAAAACCAGAATAACAACCTTTGGCAGAACGGATCGCTGCGAGGCGTGCAGGAACAGAGTCAATTAGGTTTCTGAAGGTGTTCACTGGGATGTTGAGCCATGCCGACTCCAGTGCCGTGGCCAGCTGCGCTAGATTGCGCGGTTGAGGATCCATGGCGCGAACAACCCGATCGAGGTGGTCCCACAGATTCTCGATTGGGTTTAAATCCGGTGAGTTTGCTGGCCAGAGGAGTAAGGTAAACTCATCCTGGTGCTCTTTAAACCACTTACATACACTGCGAGCTGCATGACACCTCGCATTGTCCTGCTGGTAGATGCCATCATTCTGAGGAAAAATTATTCTCATGTAGGGGTGGATATGGTCCGCAAGGACAGATATGTACTTGTGCTGATCCATCGTGCCTTCCACAATGATGAGTTCACCCAGTGAATGCCAGGAAAACATTCCCCAGACCATAATGCTCTCTCCTCCACCCTGGGTGTTTGCCTTCAGACGTTTCACGCCGTATGTGCCAACGTCCATCTGTCCGATGGAGCATAAAACGTGATTCATCGGTAAAAGCCACCTGTCGCCATTCTTTGGACGTCCAGTTGCTGTACTGGCGTGCAAATTCCAGCCTTCGTCGCCGATGAACAACAGTTAGCGTAGGTGCATTAACTAGGCGTCTGCTGTGGAGGCCCATGCACAGCAACGTTCGCTGAATCGTTGTTGAGGATACACTCTTGGTAATCCCTTGGTTCATATGGGCGGTCAGTTGCTCAACAGTTGAAGGTCTATTTACCGGAACGCATCTCCGTAGCCTTCGTTCGGCTCTGTCATCTATCGCCCGTGGTGCACCACATATTCCACGCCGCTGATTTTGAATAGTGCCATTTTGCCATGCACGGTATACTTTTACCACGGCGACACGTGAACAGTTCACAAAATTAGCCGTTTCCGAAATGATTCCACCCTTGGTCCTAAAGCCAATAATCATGTCCTTTTGGACGTCGGATAAATCGCTACGTTTCTGCATTACGCCAACGATTGAAATGCTTTCCGACAGCACACGAAATTACTGTCAACTCCACTGGAGTTGACGGGACTAGAGTAGGGGTGCCTGTCATTCTGTTGATGACATCTTCCCCTGCTTTTACAATTTGGTTATAATTATCATTACGTTTTTAGGCATTGGCTTTGCTTTCGTGCAATTGATTAACACATTGTCAGAGTTATATGTTTGCAAAATTATCTTATGGTTATTAGTACTTTAAAATTCTTATATACTAGGTCCACAGTTGTGGAACAGATTGTAGTCAAGGATCATGGGTTTCCACTCTTTGATGCCCTAGGACATCCTTTATATACACTCCACTGCCTTCTGTGATTGGTTATCTTACGTTGACGTCGAAAGAAGGTGGTGGTCACATTAATGTGACTGGACTGTGTATTAACGCTTTGGTCTAAATGTGTCACTTCTGAGAATAGTCGCCACACGTCTGCTTCTTGTAAATGCACCATTATGTATTGCCTTCACCTGGGATTAACATCAGAATAACAAATAAATCGATTAATTTGGAATCACCACTGCTATTTGCTTCTGAACCTGATCCACAATTAACCCACACTCATTTATCGTGAGACTGATAATAGACGTATTCAAAATCCGCTCCCCCTTCGCCCCTCCGTAGTATCGTTGGTCGATACAGCGATATATCTGCCGTATTATGTATCGACAGCTGTGCGTAATAGTCGCCCGCATTGGCGGAAGCGCCACAGCTGACATGTGATGTTCACTGAGACTGACACCGTCTTTCTTGGATACTTTTTAAACAAAGGGAGAAGTTCGGATATTTCGATAAATAACGTTTAAGTATGGTGGATAGGTTGAAATGCAGCCTGGGTCATTGGTTACTAGTACTACAGTAATCGATTTCACAACGAAAACTGTGACTTTGGAAGATTTATAGCTTACTTCCAGATAGCGGTGAAGAAACGTGCAACAGAAGTTGAAGAATTAATAACTAAGCTTCAACGGATCTAAGTTTCATGATTTTAGTAGCATCTTCTAATCGTTGGTGGTTGGTTCACTTACAGCATCCGAAATTATATGCATTAATTTCTGACAAAACCGTATAACTGAATGCACATTATTAATCAATATAGAGTTATCCAATTTTTATTATGGTGCTTAAACTTTTTATGTTTAAACCCAGACAAAAACATTATGTTACATGTAGTGCATGTTAGTTGGCTGATATGGATCGTTGCGGCATGGGTGATGACCGATCTGGTGACTCGGAGGCTGGTTGCCTGTCTGACGGTAGAGAGGTCCCCGGTTCGACGATTGCTTTGTTCATATGAACGTGCTGTGTATTGGATGTAACATAAAACCTAATTGATGAGGTGGTCAGGAGAATGGCAATTTGCTTGTCATATTGAAACTTTAAGTCCCGTATTCTTAAGTTCGAACCTATTTTGTTTCCACCCCTATATTTTCGAAATGAAATTTTTTCGTCTTTAGTATGAACTAATAACATTGTAAATTTAATAGGACCTAAAAAATCTAATTTCTATGTTATGAACTAAAATGATCTAATTCGGTTTTCAGAACGTAAAAGGACCTAATTCGAGGTGCTATCCCGGTCCGGCTGTATTTTTATTACTTAAATAAAACAAATGCCCGACTGCATTAGCTCAGTGGTACGGGCCGGGCCGTGGGCTCGTAATCTGGGCTCGGGAGAAGCCGTGGGTTAGAACCACACCGTTGGCTGTTCTGAAATGCTTTTCCATGGTTTCCCATTTTACTTCTAGACAAATACCTGAACAGTACCTTATTGATATGCCACGGACTCTTCCTTTCCTTCTAAAAATTACCTTTCCTTCGTCTTCATCGATCCAAGTTGATTTCACCTGGGCGATCTGACCATCCATCATCCCCAGTTGTAACTGTGACTAAATGAATCCTAAGCTCCAATACACTGCCTTGCTGAATCAGAGGGTGAACAGGCTATGTTTGCGGGTAAACAAATGGTTTTATTTTAAAATTGGAATAACTGTTCACCACAATATTAAATGGTGTATTTTTAACATTGAAAAAAGCTGAACCGGTAACAATGCGGTGCGCCAACTTCACATTATTACAAAGGTCCACATTCATTAGAAACAAATCGACTAACATAATTGTAAACATAGCATGTTAGACTTTTACAATCACACGATTGCAAACCCTATTTGAGAAGTGAACAGTTGGATACCGTTATCGTTCAGTGGTAACACGGAAATTAAAACAACATGCCTAAACAGAAGTAGTCTACTTCGAGAGTGAATTGGAATGGTTAAGAACTTTTTTACAGATGGGAAAATTATGTATTGTCAAGCACGTGTAAAATCTGTAAGGTTTTATATACGTATATTCTTTTATGATTAAAAATAATAGATTTTATTTCTTTTCATTTCTAAAGAAACTTAAAGTAGTCTCTGTCGAGTCTAGACTGCTGCATGAAATTCCATAATATTAGCTGGGTATTTTTTTGGGGTGTTATATTCAAGTAGATATTTTTATTTTGCTTTCTATGTAGCTGCCTGCAGAAAAACGATCTCACTTACTACAACATCAAAATTCGGAAACTAATATGGCATATGTTACCAGGAGAAATGCTTCTAAACAGAATTAGAGAATCATTAAAAGTTCTATGGTTGGTACAGAAGACTCGTTTAACTTGCATCTACGTGAAGCTGGCCCTGCCGCTAATATACCAGTTGCAACCATCCAGAATGCATTTTTGGAAAAATTTTGTAACAGAAAAATACCAGATGACTCCAACTTAAGAAAGAATTACTTGCCTCAGCTGAATGAGAAAATCATGGAAGAAATACGGGTGGACACTGCTGACCACATTATCTGGCTAAGTGAGATGAGACGACAGATACGTAACCAGCGTTGTTGTGGACAAGCTCGCATGTGAGGAACCTAGTATACCCCATGTCACTATGTGCAGGAAACTTCCAAAAACGTACCACTCTAATGTGATAATTTCAGTACGGGATGCATTAAGGGTGTTGTGGCCAGATGCAAAATACGAGGATAAGGCCGGGCGCACATTGACGCGCAGTTGACGCAGGCGGCGCAGCACAGTTTCTGTGTCTCTATGTTTTGGGGCGGAACAGCGCGTATTGAAACGCAGGGTAGGGCAGCGCAGTACTGCGCCGCACGTGGCCTGCGCCACGTTGTGATCACGACACAGAAACTGTGCCACGCAGCTCACTCGTGCCGGTTTTTGCCGTAACGCTTCTTGCGTTATTTAAAATCTTGCTTTACTTATAATCATTTTCACATATGGAATAAGAAAAATTGATTAAACTGGTGCGTAACCAATCTGCGATTCACAATATCAGTCATAATAAATACATAAAAATTAAATTTAAACAAGAAATTTGGACCATGAGTCCAACAAGTGGCGTGTAAATTCAGCATTTATTTATCATACAATTGTCCACTTCCAATTTACACTTTTATTTTCTGTTTTTGAATTTATTTTTAATAAAACTTCAAAAAAAAATATTGATAAATAGGCTATAATTACATTATTTGTTTTCTTATTGTTTGTACTACATCATTTAATAGTGTCCCAGAGAAACACCTTTTAAAAATTTTAAATATATAAAAAAAAGGGGCACACGTCCGACTGAATAGTGCTCTTCTGTTTCTTCTGACTCTTCAAGGCAACATCCGTCCAACTCCTAACGAGAGGATTCTTGTGAAGACAATTTCCCGAACAATTTGTTGAATACTGCATTTTTAGTTTCAAGTGTTTCTTATGTTCTGTTATGTAGTTTTCTCAAAAATATAATATGGAATAAAAAGATAAATACATTCTTATAATTATCATGTATCGTCAAATGCTAGATAACTAAATAAATAACCACGAAAATACTGCGAGATTTTCTTCAGTTCTAATAGGTATTTGAGCGTTGTCTAGAAAATAACAAGTTAGGTTATGCTGTGAATCTCCGCTCGAGTCATCCGGAAATAATCTTTTGAGAATTCTCTTGTAACTGCAAAGCCAGATGAGAGTTTCTTCTTTTTATATAGTCACTTTTGCAAAGTTTTATCTAACTCAGCTTCTGTTAAAGTACCCTGCAATAACAATTTTCCATGCTCGGCATCCAGTCTGATTCAGAAATAAAAAATCCAGTTTTTGCATCGACATGTATTTGGTTACGCTTTTTTGTCGGTTTCTCGCACAACACAACAATGCTTTGTAAACTGCCGCACGAAACTGCGCTCTCATATGCGCGGTTAACTGCCCCGCCCTGCCCTGCTCTGCGCTGCCCCTACTGCATCACGCAGCTCAATGTGCGCCCCAGGTAAGTTGCGGTTGTTGGTGGCAGACAGTGCAGCTTACTTAATAAAAATAGGGAAGTGTTTGAAGGCATTCCATCCTCGATTGGCCCATATAACCTGTCTAGCTCATGGACTCCACCGAGTAGCTGAAAAAATTTGGGTTAACTAGATAATTTCTTCAGTGCCGCAATATTTATGCAGAGAACTATGAAAGCATCGTGGAGATCATTGATGCTAGATGAAAGTGAATCTGTTGTTATAATAAATGCAAAGAAAGCGTTTCACTCTGTACCATCCGTACAGGAGTTGGCCTATATTAAGGCTAATGTTTACGACCTAGAATTTTCAGTCAAGGAGTAGGAGACATTCTATCGATGACGGAAGCGCTTCAAATCATCCAAAAAGTGAGGGACAAAGTGGCTCCTGGACCAGTTGGGGCATCTGTAGTCAAGAAGCTGGAAGCTTTTTTATCGTGCTGTCCAGGTTTCAAGAGAACGGAACAAATACGCAGTGTTCTCTCTGGACTAAATGTGCAGGAAATACTGCTAAGGAAATCGCCGATATGAAGTTCGCAACTCTTACCTCATGCGACGAGGAGCGCAGTTTTTCCACATTCAAGAGAATTTTAATGGAAGAGAGAAGAGGGGTTTCTCCTGAAAATATGTCATAATAGTTCATTGTTCAGAGTCATATCAGGAGTTTTAAATGAGTGGTTTAACGTTCATAATGAAGACACATTATTTTGAACATAATAGTAGATTAAGCCGCGTGTTTAAATGTGAACGAACAATGTTTTATTAGAAGTTTTAAGGGAGTGCTCGATATAGTTTCTTAGATCCTAAAAATCCAGGGCTTATTTGTTACTTACACGGCTCAACAATATTTAGAATCTCCCTGTTGGTAATGACAGGCGCTAACTACTTTTATTTAGTATGTGTTGATGTTAAATGATTACACGAACCAACCACATACTAAAATTTAACTTGGGCAATAAATAAAGAATATATTAAAAACCTCTTTAGTTGTATTTTGCGTGAACTTTAGATTAAATTAGAGGATATAAACTCGATTTACTGACAGTCGGGGTAGATATGCTGAGATCCTCATTGTTTTTGTGTTGGCAGGAATGAACTCACCCGCCTGGATTGAAGCAGTATTGAAGAATTATTGTGGTACTCACCTCTAAACGGCAGCGCGCAACAATAGCAAATCATGAAAACAAGAAAAATTTCTATTAACATTATTCGCTGCTGTCGCTTAAAATACTTCTTCTGAAATACTTTAAGAAGAAAATAGATTGCTGTTACAATATTCAAAATTCGTGTTATTTTTTTCACATACGCAAATGTGCATATGTTTATACCAGTTCCAACAAAGTGAGTTAATTAACCGGTTTTGTTATAAATATGGTAATATGGTCTTGCACGGTTTGAATAATAATTTACATCAATATAACAAAAATTTAAAACAATAAAAGTTTCCTAAATTTATTAAAATATATTTAACTTAATATAGTATATAAAATTTAAAGATTTTCATCAAGTGTAACAATTTTCGCTATGTGCATTGTTCCCAAGTGTGTAGTTTACCTTAAAATATTGTTAGCCACTCGCTGAATATTTGCTATAACCCATGCAAATTGGGTTGTTATCCCGACGGGAAAAATCCAGCTACACTTCAAGTGCACCAAAATGAGATGCTTATGGCTTGGCATGAAAAAGAACTCAATTTTCTTTCCTTGTAGCCTACGTAGAATTCACTCACTTCATATGCCGCAAGACTTGATTCATATAATTTGCATACATTAACTATTGCTCAACGGATGCAGCTAAGGCAACGGCAGTAATCTCAAGTATTTTCAACTGGGACTGGAAGAACAAAACTAAAGTGTCTCTTAATATTAATCCTCACTTGATGATAAGAAGAGTTTTTAGTATATATTTTTCAGACAACATATGCTGTAGCAATTTATATGTACAAATTTAATAAGATATCAGTTGGGATCCGATGGCAAAAAAGGTTGTTTTAAATATACTTTATGTAATTTAATACTCAAGTTGAAGCCTGTGTTATTGAAAACAAGGAAGGGTTCAATGGGTGACTAGGAAAATTTAATTTAATTTAATTGCAATGGAGCACAGGCTCCGGTGGCAATTTCCCTACACACCCATCTTCCCCCTATCCTGCACCTACCTACATTTGCCCTCTACAAATTTTATCTTTAAATTCTTTCAAAGTTTTCGGTAAATTATTCATCATTTCTCTTGGTAACTCATTCCAATCCCTGACACCCTTACCTAAAAAAGAGAATTTTCCTACACCCTTGTGCCTGAAATCGAGTGCCAGCTTGTGGTCATGGTCATCTTTTCCCTTCCATGCACTACTTTTCATACCTATTGCAATATCTTTCCATGCCTCATCGCCAGTATATGCCCTCCTCATCCTCCTCCTGTCTTGCAATGAATCCCATTCCAGCTTCTTTATCATATCCGTCACTGATTGCATTCTGCGATAATTTCCAGAAACAAATCTAGCAGCCCTTTTTTGCACCCTCTCCAACTCCTGTATTTGATACGTAAAATGAGGCTCCCATACTACACTACCAATTCGAGCAATGGTCTGACCAAAGTTTTGTAACCCAATTCCTTGACTTCTCTCGTACATCCCCTCATCACTCTCTCCAATAAGTGCAGAACTTTGAAACCTTTTCCTACCACCTGTCCTATGTGTCCTGCCCAGTTAAGTTTGCTATCAAAAGTAATTCCAAGATATTTACATTTCAAGTCTTCAGCAAGCAATTCTTTCCCCACCTTATATTCATAATTAACCTTTTGTTTTTTATTTGTGTATCTAATAAGCTGACTCTTCTTTGCATTTGTTTGGTACCTGAGCATGGGCTCCATCGCAATTAAAAAATTAAATTAAAATTAAATATACCGAGTATATTTAAGAGAATTGCACACGGCACTTCCAAATGTATAGTCAATTTTTTCGCACACTATGATCAGCATGTCTGTGTAATAGAGGCAGTGATTCTATGTTTCAATTCAGGTAGTAATGGTATATATATCTATCAGGTATAACCCACAGAAATAAATTAAGCGGGATGCGGTTAAGCGGACATTGGACTCCAAGGATGGGGATCAACTTCATCCGACTAATTCTGCACTTCGTTAGGAGCTGCCAAATTAAGTCTATCCTATAGATGGGGTAAGGCTTAGTTCCGGAGCATATCAAGAGCTGCAGTGTCCGTAACGTCGCCCGTAAGTGCGGAACCAGACTTCGCAAACTGTAAAACACACACATATAACGTTCACTAGTCGCCATATTTAACAGTGGCGCTGCCAGGTATTCTTGCGCATAATAGTTCAGTTTAGTTGCGCTCGGTTTAGTTCGCAGCTCTTTCGAGAACTAGGTCGTTCTTTAGTTCATTATTGGCCATCTTGAATTCCAGAGAAACAGATCGTTCCCTCGCTTTATTACTGCTACAGCACGTGCTCTTTTGTTTGTTATGGAAGGTTTTTTTTTTTTAAATAATGATCAGTGTTGCTAATGCCTGGGTTATTAATGACAATGGGTCACGAATAATTTTTATATTAGTTGGTCGGTTGTACAAGTATAGTGAAAAAATATTTTCATTTAAAACGACGATTTTCTAACACTATACAAGTAGTTTTTAGGCTCTTGGCACGTTTTTCCTTGAAAACAGACGATTATTTAGGTATCTGGCTAATGTTTTTCCTATAATATTGGGAGGATAAACTGAAATATGTATCTTCATAATTATTAAAACATATCCTCTCGTCTGCCGAAACGCCTCTAATGACCTCGACGTCGACAAGGCGTAAAGCCCGAATTAAAAAAAAAAATCGTCTGTCGAACAATAAAATAGATGTTAAAAAACGTGTATCTGTCGACTCACCGGGCCCCGGTTGATCACGTGACCCGCGCGGTCTGCGTCGTATTTCACGTTTCACCGTGTACACAAAAATCTCTCGATAACCTTAGACTGGGGTATAAGCCAGTTCAGTTCGCAGATACTGAGCGAACTAGGTCGCTCTTATAGTTGGTTAGCTCCCACTCGAATTCCAGAAAGACAAACCGTTCCCACGCTTTGCTATCGCTACTGCACGTGATCTTTTGTTTCTTATGGTAGTTGTGGTTATCGGTGGTTGTCTTGTAATTGTTAAGGGATCAAAGCGTTTTATGTTTTCATATTACTTTGGCCTCGCATTCGGGAGGACGCCGGTTCGAATCCCCGTCCGGGCTTCCAGATTGTATTCATATTCCGGGTTAAATTTCCGTTTGAGCCTTCTGCAATCGTTATTAATGTTGAACGGATGCTTTTTTTTTTTATCTGTATCTTCAGTGAAATGTATCCATAGGGAATTATATTTGCTTTTTGATGACATCAGAATAAATTACCTAAAACAAAACATATTAACCCTGTAATCAAACTGAATACATTACACTACTTCACATCATCACGTTGTAGAAGTCACATAATGTTTTGATAGTCGTTTTACATTACAAATATAGGACTTGTTAGGAATGTATTATTATTATTATAAACAATATAAACCAACATCCGCCACGTCGCATCAAAACTTGACAGTTTTGCTACTAAACATGAATAATAATACACTCCACTAATAATAACTGAACTGAAGCGAAGTGGCTAGGGAGGCGCTGCTCTCTCGCTCACTCTCTCTGTTACAACTCGGTCTTCGGAAATGGATCGAATGAACTAACGAGCTAAGGAGCGAGAGATCTGGCAACTAGTTCACGTAGTTCGTCAGTGGGAGCGCTCTTCCGAACTAGTTCGTTCGCGAACTACACAAAACTACTGATAGGATTCATGTTTAGGAAGTATCTTCGGCACATAGAATTCAAAATTTCTATAACTGTTCTTACATCACAGCTAAAGTCAAATGTCTACGGTTGCTTTGATAGTTGCACAGACGACTTGAAATCCCTTTATTGTTTTATGTGGAACCTGTACTCTACGCAAAACACCTTCTTCGCGTAGTGGAATAATTAAATCTTTACTCAATTATTTGATCACTATTGCTGTTCCTAATAAAAGAATATACTGTTATGGCGATCAGTGATGCTCATTGCTCAAGCACGGAATTTCTTCATCAAGATCTTCTTAAAGACCAAAGTTGCGAGTCAATTGCTGCAGTGAAAGGGCTAGCACGTCCAGAAGTTTCCAAGTTTGAATTTACACCACGAGAATGAATTATTAAGATAAATATAAAATTTAGGTAAGGCTTTATGAATACCACTCTTTTAATATTCTGGATCGAACGTGGAGGGTGAGTGGTAACACTCTGGCCTCGCATTCGGGAGGACGCGGGGTTGGAACTTTGTACAGCTTACAATAAGGACTGCAATTAATCTTCGTAAATTGACATCGGGATAACTGCTCGACCACTAGAATAATAACAGGATTTTTTCCTTACAGTTTTTCGCCTCGTCGACGTGTAACGGGTTAATGGCATTTCCCCATTACTTTGGAAGATAATTTGAGAAGTTTTAAATATTGGCGGTTTGCGTGGTTGTCTAGTGACATCAGCATCCGCCAATTCCGTGGGTTTAGGGAGGTAGAACCCAGTTTTAAAGCATGGGTTGAAACTGGTCGTCGTCTAGTGACGTCAGCATCTGCCGGGTCCGTGAACTCGGGGGTGTAAACCCCAAATTCGGAAGCATGGTGCGCTTGGGAGAAAGACGCACCTAGGCTTCTGGTCGGGCAGTCTGCCGTTGGCCTTGGAGTAGGTGAGTTCTGTCGTGAAAGTGAACGGTCAGTCAAGTCGACGAGAACGCGTGTTCATTATGATAAAGAATTAATTTTGTAGAAGGTGGTTTCTTTGGTGATATGAAGGAACTTTATTAATGAATGAAAGTATTTGCAGAATTTTATATGAATTGTTTCGTGGTGAGCCATAGGCCTGTTCTGAGAACTACTAAGGGTGTTGTATGAATGAAAAGAGTGCGTGTTATTCAGTCTAAATTTATCGGAGGCATTACCTGTAATCTTAAAGGATCGAAGTATCGATATCGAACTTTCATAAAGGTTGGGAGTTGGAGCGGGACTATCTTATTAACTATTAAATGCATGTGTTTCCAATAAGAAGGTGCATTTTTATTTCATTTACCGACTTAATATCGGTTGGCGGCCGTCAGAGAAAGAACCAGAATCTAGTGAGTGCGCGGAGCTTTAAAGGTTCACAGTAAGTATTGTAACCGAACCTCCAGCATAACCGCGACAGACGTCGAGGTCATTAGAGGCGGGAAAGGATTTGGGGCAAGGAACGGGCAGGAATTAGGCCATGGGCTACTGAAGGAACCATCCAGGAATTTATCTGGAGTGATTTGGGGAAACCACGGGCATCCAAAATGTGGATGGTTGGACGGGGATTCGAACCCGCGTCCTCCCGAATGCGAAGCCAGAGCATTACCACTCACTCACCACATACGGTAATACCAGGATGTATCTTTAAAATGTAAGAGAGCGAAAAACAATATTTGGTTGTATTGTGTTCCGAGTCTAGTTTCTTAATCTGAACAAACTTGTAAAGGTCCGGTAGTACTATACCGAAGTCCAAAGAGATATTAATTTTTTTAATTATCATGAACTAGTATGTCTCACACCTTTGCTCGGCACGATATTTCGCTTCATGGGCAACCGATTTTCATGGAAATTCATATTTTTGCAGTCAGAAGTTTTTATCGCATATTTTATTTTGCAGACTGCCATTTAATTACTACTTTAATATGATCTTATTTGCTAAGCCAGTCTAATAGTTTTATTACAATTCAGAATACTGTACATAATTCGTAATTCACGAACTTAACAAATTTGGATATTTAGCTTTAATTTCGCAGAATGAAGAAGTGTGTTGTATGTAAAAACTGCTCATAACCAAAAGGTTAAGTTATTAATTATAACCCTATTAAATAGAAATATAAGTATTTTCGAATATTTAAAACAAGGAATAACTGGCAGACATCTGAGAATTACCTGATACGGGAAGTTATTTTATGGTAATTTTGACTATTCTCTTCAATTTCTACAACTAGAGCAGTGGACATAGAGGTCATTACCACAAAATCGGCGGCCGTAACTCAAAACTATTAAAAAACATTTCATAAATAATCTTCTTACGTCGCTATGAGAATTATTTTTGGCAGTCTGTTCTGAATTGTTGATGACGGTGCTTACTTACTGGTTACTGGATTCCATGTGTTGCAATCATAGTAAAACATCCTGCAATCAAAAATATCTGCTTAAGTTTTCCATCACCATATAAATAACTTGCAGACGATCATTATGTACTCCGCAAATAGGAAAATGAGTCATTGGAAAGAAGAAAATGGGGTACCTTCGAAAGGTATGAAAGAACATACAGCGGTTCAATCAGATGAAAGTGATGCATGCATTTCTTCTGGGTTTTATGTTCATTACCCAGAAATCTGATGTGATAGAAGGAAGAGAAAAATTAACACAGCGCCGAACCTCTTAATAAATAGTGTTGAATCTCAGCAATCGTGCGCTCGTAGAGCTCTTTCAGTAAACTACATGTATTCATCTGCCATTCGGTGTAATTAGAATGCTGTCACACAGATATTCCACCCGGTGCCTACACATTAGGAAGTATAGACACCAACCCCGAACATTGAAGATCAGCCGGGCGTGATTAGCTTTCATTTCCGATTCGGGCCGTGATACGCCAATATCTTGCAATAAGTCTTTGATTCTGGAGAGCTCGGAGCTGATCACCAATCCGAAGGATGAAACGTACGAAGTACTGGCTCCGAGCCGAGTGGAGCAGTGTGTAGCGCGTGGCAGCTCATTAAGCGTGCGGGGGCGCGTGAATGCGTGTCCCGCTGCTCCTAATTGAGGCGGCCCGCTCAATGGAACACACCTGCAATTAAGGCCGCCATGTTGAATGCGCCAGCCGCTCGGCGATTGTCCGCGCCAACCGGCCACGACAAACGACGCGCGCTGTGCGAATTAGCGCAGCCGTAATTACATTTGCTGAAATTCGTCCTTACAACTTTTAACTTTCGTAAAAGTATTATCTTTGTTAAATGCAAAGTGAATCTCTTTTTTCTTTCATTTTTACTCCCCCCCCTCCATCGCAGCGCACAAAGAGCTCTGGTGGTAAGAATTTTACAAGATTATAGTCGAGTTGGTTAAGTATTCATCAGTCACCGAAGCGAGAACTGGGATTGAATGAGAAAGGGGAACGAAAAAACTGAAAACAAAAAGGAACAGAAGTTCGTGCGGCTGTGGTGCAAATGCGCTGCCCGCTGTTTTCATCTCTGCGAATTACAATACGAAGGAAAATCTGACTTGGATGCTGGAAAGAAGAGCCTTTTTTGAAGTCACAGTTTTCATTCGTCTTAAGCTCAGTTCTTTGGTTATGCACAACTTTTACGCTACCTGAAATAAACTTTATGATAGTCGACTGGATTACAAAAGAGTGAAAGTCATAATTGCTATTTGGTCACATTGCTGAAATTTATTACACGCCTAGTTGTAATTTGTCCCGCTTCCTGCAGCTGCCTACCTTAATCTCAAAAAGATCATTTATGCGTGGAAGTCTAATTAAAATCGAATGAAAAAGCAATTCATTCTCATTGCGTCTCTTTTTTGAAGGAAAAGAATAAACCAATCTAAAACATACATTACCATTGATGACAATGTTACTACATAAAGAAACGTTTGATAATACATGAATAGGAGATGCGGCGTTAATTAATGTGATGTTTTCCAAAGAGACGTTTTGTTGCATTATCAAAGCCTAAATCAAATATTTCTCTTCTCCAATCTCCAAAGAGTGAAAAAATATAAAGCTAATCTCATTTGATCGGAAAACAAACATTTCGCACTTATTCTAGGGAGTGTATTAGTTATATATATATAATATATTTCTTCACTACTGGCTGCAATGAGCGATATTCACCATCGTGCGTGTTACACGTTTGACATAGCCAGTCCGCCATAACTTAAATCTTGTCGGGAACACCCTACGATCAGCTGGCGAACCCCAGAAACCCTGCTCTAGAGAATTAAATTTTATATACCTACAAAAGAAATTAGTACACTTCTTTTACAGCGAATAACGGGATAATATGTTTAGTTCTGAAAAAGATAGAAAGTAACATGATTCCTGCAAGACATAGAATAGAGTGTAAAAAAGGATTTGTGATTTTGAATCATGCGTATAACGAAAGCTGTTCAAGAATTGCAACGGTTTCACGAATGCTTGATAGACTTTTCGAAGAAGGTTATAATAGCTCGTTTACCGGGGTATTATTTTAATTTGAAAAGCACCTTGTAGGGTGCCAGCTTGCAAAAGTTAATTTATTTTAATTCAATAATATTTATAATGGGCTCTTCACATGACAATTCTCAGGGGATCACACAAAAGAAATGGGTTCACATTAAAAGAAATATGAATTTATTCATTAAGACAAAATTGTTGTCATTTCAAGATCACAAATGTATGGCAAACATATGATAGGCACCCAGGCTAATAGCTCTTTAATTCTGGCATGAGTCACTCAGGGCAGTTTCCAGGGTTTTGAGATGTTGCAGTATGTCTCTATATCAGCAGGCGGTACACATTACCCGGCAGGACACTGGTCGGCGGCGGCGTCGGCGACGGCAGGCCAGGGTTTGACCAGCGCTACCGGCTGATACACACAGCTACCTCCGTTAATCACTTGTAGCAGCAGCCACTGTCCACAACCTTGCTCTCGGGCGTCCAGCAACGTTCTCCTACCTCCTGACGACATAGAACATAGCAAAAGAAACACCTCGGAGGAGTAGATGCCATCCCCTCCATCCTCTGGCTGTCCCACACACTGTACCACATACGGCAAGCCCTCCAGAAAAAACAAAAATATCGCGAGAAGAGAGGGCGGTCTGTGTCCCGCGCCCCTTCGCCAAACCAAACATGTCTCTGGGGACAGGCGTCTGCCTTCTATCATCGACAGGCCCTCAGACACACACAGTGTCGGGCAGCACACCTCCGCGCCAGCGAGCCGACGTGCTCTGTAGGACATTACAAGGTGGTACGGTTCACGTAATACAATTCACTGGATAATTGGCATTTCCCACAGAAATTGTTATAAAATATACACACAAAGAAAATTAATTTTTAATTTTATTTCCTCTTTAAATTTAATTAGTAATACCTGTGCCCCCACCATAAAGCAAATACAGAATTATCATTGGAAATGGGAGAGCAAGGTGGCTAAACTGGGGAGGAAATTAGAGAATTGCGAGGCAAATAACTACTGGTAAATAAATGCTGAGAGGGGCTCCAGTTGTTTAGTCAGTAAAATAAACAGAGGAACTTCAGGAGGCGGAGACAAATAACAGACTCTCACTGGAGAGGAAAGAAAACACTTAACTTACTGAAAGGAGATTTACTAACGTGGTGCACAGCATAAACAGCCTCCTTGAGAAAGGGGAGTTTATTAATGTTAAATGTGTAATACAAAAAATTACTAGATTTCGCAGGAAGCTATTGAGAAATAGATCATTAATAGGAAACACGCAATACTTAATTGGTTTTAATCATTAATTCTGACACTCTTAATTTATCTTTCAATGATTCTAGTCCACTTATATTAGTAGCATTATAAACGAAATTATCTGTTGCAGTTGTAGAACAACATTTTGAGCAGGCAATGTTAATCTTATGTCTTTAAAGATCCTATTGCATCTGAGAAAAGAATGTACCATTTTTAATTATAATTGGTTGTATTGAATAGCAACTAATCTAAATCTACATTAAAGTATTTCCAACTTTCGTGGTTAACTGCTGCTTATGAATTGACATGCATTTTATTAATGTTGTTTCGTCTTCTAGTACTTTACATGAATACAATACTCATCTAAAGTATCCGAAATATGAGCAGAGAGCAAGTTAAAAAATGAAATTTATCGCCAACTATGAGTTACTCTGATCACAAAATGTTCCATTCCATAACATTGACAGTGTTAGCAAAGCGTTGTTATTCAGTAAAGTTCACTGTTGATATTAGTTAAATTTTCTCTAATTCCAGTGTTCTCCCCACCTCTCTCCCTGTATATTATTTTTAATGTAAGCTGTAAGATTCAAGGCGCAATCAAAAAATCAAATGATCCTTTTGCTGAAGAATGAAAAATAACAGCCAATATTCGGTGACTAGTGTGGTAATTCATTAATTCATTATTGTCTAATTTAGAGCCTAACACAGTTGTTCAGCGAGACATACATTTAGAATCATTCGCCAGTAATAATTACGGTAGATTCGGAGGATATCAAGAATTTTCCCGTTTTTAAAGGTGATTTTCAAGTGGTTCCACATGAAAATCTGAGTGTTGTGTGAGTTGAATCCGAGTGTTATCAGGGGCTATTAAGTAAGGATAACAACACTGGTCCGTCTGGAACACTATTGCCCCGAGAAAACTGACAACCGACGTTAAGCGGCGTCAGGTGGTGAAGTTCCATTACGAAAAGTTCTCGTGGAATGCTTGAAATCCATACATTCCTCCTAGTTGCGAAACTGACATCAAACGTGGGGCAACCGTTAGGCCGGTTACACACTAGGCCAGGGATGGCGAACCAATGGCACGCGTGCCAATGATGGCACGCGAACAAATAATTTGGGCACGGCATTAAGTAGGTGCCTAATGGATATAAATAATTACAGATTGAGCAAAGGTAGATTTCGAGCGAGTTTCTGAACAGACGGACATAGTAAGCGGCGGGAATCTAACAGATTCACTTGTTTGTTTTGTTGACGTCGTTGACTACTTTTACAAATTACACATAGTTCTTGTGGTTTTTAAGCTAATTTCGTTAACACAGCTGCTGTTTAAGTTTTTTGAGTTATATTTACACATATTCAACACAGCTAGTTTGGGCAAAAAAGTGAAGGATAAGTGTAATTCAGAATTTCAACCTTCATGGACTGAGAAATATGGTATGATTAATAAAGGTGATAAAGTGGCGTGTGTTTTATGCAGTGGTGCGCAGAACATCATCTGTAAAACGGTGCTATGAAACAAATCACAAATCTCTTTCTCAAAAAAGAGAACCAGAGCAAGAAGAATAAATTTAATGTGAAATTAAAGAAAAAATAAACAATTGACGTCTACGATTAAGTATGTTAACAAGGATTGTCATACTGGTGCCGCTAGTTTTTCGGCTGCAGTTGTTATTGCTCAGCACAGTAAACATTTAGCAAGTGAAAGTTTTGAAAGAAGCCTGGTTAACAGTGCGCCCCTACACTTTTTGAAAATAAATATAAGATAATTCCGCGAATCAAAGATCCTCTTTTATACAGAAACACAATAAAATACAGAGTACTAAAACTGGCGGAAAATGTAAAGGAAGAACAACAAAAAATTACATCAAGTCATCTCCTTTTATACAGTTATAAGTTGGCGAAAGTACTGATGTAATTTTCAGAAGTGATTAACATTAAAAATTCACTTCGAAAACGTTTATCAGATGACTCCACTTCAGCTTGGATTCTGCTAAAAGTAACAAAGTATGAACCTAATATAAATTATTTGGCATCTAATATGTAACAACACATTTTACAGTAGTTTCATCTATTTAAATAAATACAAAACCGTTGATGTTACTACTGCTTAGTATAAAAAATTGTAAATTTCAGGTAGAAAATATAAAGTTTTCAGTTGATAGTATTTAGTTTTATTTATTTTTCTCATTAATCACTAAGTCATGATGGTTTGACGGCACGTCATGGCTTCATTCAACATTTCTTTTGAAAAAATGGCACGTCGATCAATAAAGCACTATGTTCTTCTTTTGGTGGATGCGTTACAGCGTTCATTGTTCGCCAAAGAAAAGTCACTATGGTTTATTGTATGGGAAAGATGGTTCAAGAGGTGATATTTATGGGGCTTCAAGAAAAAATCAGTTTATTTTACCAATACAAAATGGAGATGTTTACCACGGGAATCATCAATCTTTAATAGTTTATTTATTATTAATAACAACAATAAATTAATTTTTCTTTTTAAAAACACATAAAAAATAACTTCTTTTACACTGTTTACCTTGATCGAAGATGAAGTTTTACTATCGGTTTTTTTTATTCATTTTCAGAACTTTGTCAACTCATTTTCATATACGCAAATTTTTTATTTTCCGATTTTCCACATAGTTCAGCGTTTGTCAACATTTTTCAATCCGAGGACCAGTAAACTGCCAAAAATAATTCTATCTACCAGTAACATATATGGCCCTCATGTTTTACCTATATAATATTAACATTTGTGTGTTATTAGTTTTTGTACATCTATACCATTATAAATTTAAAAATATGATTAGAATCATGATTAATTGACTTTCGGGTTATGCCGCGTTGTTTATTTCAGAGATACTGACGAAGGCTGGAGGATACCAGCCGAAAGCTCAGGTAATGAAATAAACAACGCGGCATAACCCGAAAGTCAATTAATCATGAACAAAGATGGCCATGGAAGTCTGAGGAATCATGTTTAGAATCCCTTCGGAAACGCAATTAATATAAGAATAATACTATTATGCCAGCTGACAGCCTGCCTCATCTTTGCGTACCACAGGTTGCGAATCGCTGTTATAGTTGGTTCATCCTTTATGAAATTCCATATGCAGACATACTCATAAGGACACACTATAGTTCTGTATCACGGTCAGAGTAAAAGCTTTCGTTCTCTCTCTCTCTCTCTTTTCTTTTTCTTTTTTTAAACTGATTTTATCGATTTCTTTTCACTAACTGTCACAAAACCGTCTGGAAAATAACAATAATAATAATAATAATAAAGATTTTACTTACTGCTTCGTGATCCCTACTGCCGCTATCAGTTCACTCGTTTCTTTAGCCGATTCTGTCAGTTTGTTTGATGGCGCATCACAATTAAATTAATTTATTTCAGTTATTTATAAATTTATGAAACTTTTCAGAAACATATAGCTACTCCAGACTGTTATACCTTCATGCAGTATCAGATTTACGATAAATTAGAAACACTGCTTCTTAGGTATAATGACAACAATAAAATACAATGTACTTTGTTTATACCGACAAAACTAGATATGTGACAACATGGAAAAATAATATAACACGGTGATGAGTCAGTTTAACTATTTAGATGCCAATTAATCAATAATAAAAATAAATCAAGAAGCAAAACAACAAATAATTAAGTCATTGCAGTTATAGGGATACATAAAATGTCTATTATGGCATAACGAACTTGTCAGCATAGATTTGTTACTGAAGTCTTTACCCGTTTTGGTAGTTGAGGTGAAAACAGACTTGGGTCATGGAGCTGGAATGAATTCGGCCACGGCCTTTTGAAGAAACTATCCTGGTATTCGCCTGGAGTGATTTCAGAAAACCATGAAAAATCGAAATTTGGATGGCCGGACCGAGGATCTAACCATAATCCTCCAGAATGTCTGACCTGAGCGTTAACCACTCACCAAACTGGGTTGATACGAACACAGAAAACACAGGACGCTTTTCCTATTAGCTTATGTTACAGAGGTGATTTAGAATCAAACAAAAGGCTATCCGTTCGAAAGCGGTGCATAAACACTGTATCATCGCATTCCGAATTACTTACAGTATGGCTACATTCAATCGATGCAAGTACGAATTTCGTGTCATACAAGAGTATCAGATAGTTGATAATTTTTTCTGAAGGCAGAAATTCATATAAATATCAGTAAAAAATTCCTCTTATATAAAATACTAATCTGGAGACTGCGTACGTCGTCTATAGCTATTGGCTAGAGAACGGTCACGTGCCAGCCTACACTCGCCAATCAACCGCCATCATATTACATTCGTTCCTTCATGTTGCCTTTTGTTTATTTATGACAAAAACATGCAGAAACTCATGTAAGGAGAATGGTGTTTGATGTTTATGTTATATTATTTGTATCAGTTATAAGAATTAGGTTAAAACATAACCTAAGAATTTTTTTGGCAGAAGATAAGAAACAATTAAGTTTTTATAATTTCAGAGAAAGTTTACACAAAAGGTACGTAATTGCGAAATGTATCTGTCAAATAAATGACAATTATCGAATTTTGATATTATACTTTCCGTCATTTAAAGTAAAATGCATTTATTTGAATAAATCATAGCCAAATACTCCGATAATCTAACCACAGTATGGTACTCATATCACGAAAAACATCATTAAAAATGATGGTTATTCATTTTTCCTTACAAGCTTTTCCAGAATAAACTCCTTCTATCACCATAGATGATACCCGTCGTTATTCATATGAGGGTAATAGAAGCTATGATTTCCGAATGCAATATTAGTGGAGGTTGTGGTTAAGTTGACCAGAATCGCAACTGACACATTTTGTTACAGCATAATTCACTCTGAAATCAGTTTTACAAACCATTTAAATTGTTGTCATAAGGGCAATGTTACTAAATATATTAATTAATGCAGTTAGAGTAGTTCCATATTTAACGTACAGAATTGTGCCTGTACCAGGAATAAAACTGATTTTGCATGGATAGCAAACGTTTTTGGGATTCCATTTTTTTTTTTAAATTTCACTGGTTCCATACATCCGTCGTCATTAATTCAGTAGAAGTTGCT
Organism: Vandiemenella viatica; assembly: GCA_031002005.1. Lineage (NCBI taxonomy): Eukaryota > Metazoa > Arthropoda > Insecta > Orthoptera > Morabidae > Vandiemenella > Vandiemenella viatica. The sequence continues at coordinate 272,455,228 of CM061920.1, forward strand.
ACTGTATTGTAATGTGAACTGCAATTGAAATATGTAGAAAAAAATCAAGGCCATTAGCATTATGTAATAACAATTCCGTATAATTAACCAACTGCAAAAAAACGAACTGCCAGACTATTGAATTCAAACCGTCATTTTTGAGTAAAATAATAAGTGAATAATATGAAAACAATTTTTTTAGCATGTACAAAACCTCTATAGACGAGCAAGAATGACTGAAAAGTGAATATAGTCACAAAAATGTAAAACAAATAAGATATTTTAATCATTATTTTTCAAACAGAAAATAATTGTTAAATTTAAATACAATATGTGAAAGGAAGAGCAGTTATGCGAGCTTTATGGTACTATATGACAAACTCTAGCATTAGCTAATGCTCTAAGTAGTATGGGAGATTCCAGCAATAAGAGATATATAGGGGGAACAGAAGCAATTGTTACATTAGAAAACTAAGACCAATTCTGGGTCAAATTAAGCGCAAGTCACTTGTAGAACTGAATCTTCATAATAAGATTTTAGGAGTTTTATTGATTACTGGGTAGAAGAACTAGCCCTGTCATTATAGGAACAAATGGTTGGATTTCGAAAAATAATCACAGCTGCCGATCGATTAGCACATACTGTATAGAGCATGAAGAACATTATAAGAAGATATGTGTTTTGTACCATATTTCGTTCAATCGCAAGGCAATATTTTCGCATCAGTTTGTTGATCACATTCAGTTCAGTCTGCAATCGAAAACTTTTCCGGTTGCTTAATTTTCGAGATAAAAATTAGGAAAATACTCGTAAGATATTACACTGAAGCATTTGAAAGTCAGGGAACTAATGATCTAGATATAGACGCGATCAACAAAAGCCACAATTATTTTTAAATATTAATTTTCAACTCGTGATGTACTATACGTTCGAACACAGACGCATCAGAAGATTTTTTTTTTTTTTTTTACTTATAGTGTTTCGCCTTGTTGTCGTCAAGGTCATTAGATGCAGGATGGGATTGGGGACAAGGAACGGGAAGGAATTCGGCCCTAGCCTTTTAAAGGAAGCAACTCGGCATTCACCTGGAGTGATCTGGGGAAACCATGAAAAACCAAAATTTGGATGCCCGGAGGGGGATTCGAACCCGCGTCCTCCGAATGCGAAGGGCAGAGGTTTACCAGAAGATTGCAGAAGGGTGATGGTGACGGAAAACAAATGAAGTGTTTGCATTGTGATTTTTTTTTTTTTACCTATTAGTTTATAGGTTTTAGCATTGTTATTTTCGAGAAAGCTGCTAATATAATGCTTCTTGTTTCTTCCACCGGGTTCCATTTTTCTCTAGATAATAATTATTTTGATATTTCCTCTTCATGAGAATTGAGTCTTTTCCCGGCGTACTACTGCTAAAAATTCTTCTGCCAGACAGGGTCTCCCACGTATGATGTTTCAACAGCTATCTCCACTGTCTTCATCAGGTGAAGTGGTAGGTTGAAATGGCTGCTGTGGCAACATGTCAATAACTGTTTCCTCTTCGTGGTCAATAATGTTTTTAAAATGTAGAAATAACTGTCCAGTAACATGGATGAGCGATCTCAGTAAAAATTCTCTATGAAGAAGCCTGAAGCTTGGCTTGTTTTACGCTCTAGTTACTGCAAGAAACGAATCACAGCCGACAAACTTCTGAGTGTTCCTCTTGGCGCTGACGTCTTCTCTTTCGTTTTCCGGCCATGTGAGCATATAAAATGTTAAGTGCGTGCCTTGTACGGGTGTCGGCCTTGTGTCTGGTACTAAGCCTGCCTGACCTCATTAGTTTAATGAACGGCGGATCAATTGCCAGAGAGCAAACTGATGTCTGTGTGAACTCACCGGCCTTAATGAGCAGAGCATGTACGATACCTTTGATAACACACTTCACATTGTCATTTCCGAGAATACTTCAAGGCGCTTTGCGGTTTGTCATTTTTCTGCAGCTCACGTTTCTTTTCTTTAAAAAAGTAGACATAGTGGCTCCAAATTAATTTGATTCTAGGGCTTTCAAGGGATTCATGTCCTCATGAACATCACAATCAACAGAGACATGAATTAGATCCGTTTCGGCAACAAAGGAATTAATCATCTCTTCTTACAATGTTCTTCATACATATTATTCATACAGCATGTGCTAATAGATCGGCAGCTGTGATCCTTTTTCGAAAGCCAAGCATCTTTTCCTATCAAGACAGGGGTAGTTCAATGTGTTAATTTTTCAACGTTCCTGCCTTGCGATAATTATCCGATAAACTGATTTAATGCTGCATAATGCATACACAAATTTTTTTTCATCTTATGAGATGCAACCTCGCCTCTACCTTCCGCCTTATGTAGTTACGTACTGGTTGCAAGTTACTAGCGTAAGTAATGACGCTATGATTTTACGTGTCATATCATATAGCAACTGATACTTTCTGTTGCATTACAGACTGTTCAGTGTTACAAAAATAACTTGAGGTGTAAATTACTCTCTTTAACGTTGCTATAGATCAGTCAGGTTGCTTAGTGGTTATGGCGTCACATTGCAGATCAGAAGGTCTCCGGTTCAAATCCCTGTCTGGGTGGGGATTTTCAAAGGCTCTTAACCCGGCCTGCAACTCTGGCACAGTTTATTATGTAATGGGAACGACAGAAGTTCGCGTTCGAAGTTAAACTGTAGGTCCCCCATATCCGGTAGGACTATTGGGTTAGGTTAGGTATGGAAGAAAAAACTGGCCGTCCTATCCTTGATACCAGGCATAGTATGCCTCCTTTGGGGTAGTGGGGAGGGGAAGAGGGAGGGTACAACCGACCTTCGGGTTGAGAACCATGCTGTGATTTAATATATCTATACGGAATGGATGATAATGTGTAGTTAGTTCTATGTTACAATTCAACAGAAAACCCGAATAAATATAAAAATGTTACTGTTCAGATAGATTTACACACAAAAAAGTTACGTTCATGGTTCTCAGAAATAATGAATTAATACATAGTGGCTTGAATCACTGCATCATTAAGGAGAATAAGCACAAAGGACAAAGAGGTTAGACATTTGTCCGCCTGCACATGTTGTTTCTTGAATACGTGTCTAACGACACAAGAATTTCCCAGGTACTGTCAGTAAAACTGAGATTACAAAAGGAATGAAAATGTAAAATTTAGAGCCGTCAGTATATATTGCGTTGCAGGATATTTTCCCGAAATTGATCAGTTAACTGAATTACTAATACACAACGCAAATGCAACCGTTTTTAATAACATTTTGTCTCTTGACGGAGGTATCATCAGCTACGAGTATGTGTTAAAGTTTATACATATGTATGTACAGTATGTATGTTCGTTTGGGCAAAAAAAAAATGCCAATTGGGAACACGTTAAAGACCTTGCACGGATTGACTTTGGCGTGGATGAGTAGACATCAGTGTTGCTGTTAGCAGTTTAACGTGGAATCCAAACAAGTAAAACGTTCTGGCGTACTTCACATTAGACAGCAAGCTGTGCCGTAGATGCAGGTCTGGTTAAGGCCTTATGAAAATCCCCGCTGAGACAGGGATTCCACCGAAAACCTTTCCATCTCCAGTCAGATTTGTTAATCACTGAACCGTCAGGCCACTCGAAGTTTATACTTAGTTTTACAATTTTTGACTAAAATATTTTTTCTGTAATTCTAAATTGAGGAAGCTGATAATTTTTTGTAGCTACATTAATTTTAGTAGGTTTGATAGCTTATAATTCTATTTTTGTCTCAGTGGATAGCCTATTACGCTTAGAATCATCTGTGCAAATTGCTGATAACCGGGCGGCACGACGTCAGCATTACTTTTTTCCGTGGTAAGACTTATTTTATATGATCAGTCATCAGCAGATTATTCGTATATTGATTATTGGTACTTTAAGTTGCTAAATTTTTTGCGTCGGAGCTCTGATTGCTCTCACAATCCATCCACCTGCTCAGATGATACTGTGATCGAAGATTGGTCAAGGGGAACAAAGTTGAAATATGAAGATTTATGAGTTTCTGACAAACTGTAGAGATTTATAACTGAGGGAAATAGAAATGTTTAACTCTTTTTGAAATAATTTCACAAGAAGACAAATATTATTCTGATTTATACTAAGTATTGGCCAGTCGGAAAAAAAAACATGGAAGATTCCTAGACGTAGGCCTCTTCGCGTACATTTATACTAGCTCTTAAGAATTTAATGTTAAAGAAAATTGAAATCCACCTCGCCACGTCAAATAAAGGAGTGTCAAGAAATTGAGCCTTCAGTTAATATTTATTTCAACAAATGAGCCATTCTTCACAATTGTAGATAAAATCGATAGAAAGAATCAAAACAGAAAGCATATGAAATGCACCAGCCACTTTGACGGGATGTGTGATTATTTATTTGTGTCTGAACGAATCTGAAGGGGATTAGACAAACATGGCGTTGGGAATGACGCGTATGAAAGGCCAGTGCACTTGGCGTGTTTGCGCAGGCGCAAATTAATCTCTGTGTTTACTTGCGCAACACGGCCGCACGTGCTATTCATTGGTTTAATTCCCGAGAACGTTGTCCCAGCAATGCAATTACCTCCGGTGTTGACCACCCAAGTGTAGCGCGGAGATCAGCTCCTCATCAAATGTAAACTCGCAATGGTTTATTTCAGTTAAGGGAGACTCCGTAATTCTCATCGATACCATTTCTCTTCACCTTTACTTGCTATCTAGAGTAATTTGAAAAAAAAAATAGGCTTTTCGTAAACAGAGCCAGTATTAGGATATTTAGCTTCAACGAACCCAGGTTTCAGTTTCGTACATAACAAACCTACCGAGCGTGGTTGTGTAACGGTTAGCGTTCTGGCCTCGCATTCGGGAGGACGGCGGTTCGAATCCCCGTCCGGGCATCCAGATTTCGGTTTTCCATGGTTTCCAAAATCACTCCAGGCAAATGCCGGGATGCTTCCTTCAAAAGGCCATGGCCGAATTACTTTCCATTCCTTGCCCCCCGTCCTTTCCCGTCTCTAAAGACCTCGCTGTTAAGAGACGTTAAGCAGTATTAAAAAAAAACTGGCTTTCCCGATTACTATTTTCTTAAAGTTTACCATAATCTTCTACGCTAGTTTGCGCCTCATAAAAGACGCATTTTAAAAATAAAATACGCACCTGTCACACAGAATCTGGATTACATGTAACACATAGACCCACACTCAAGTTTCCCCGCCAGCGAAATGCTCTGCCATTAGTCCGCTGGTTTACAGAATTGTTGCGGATAAAGAATAAAAGAAGAATGATGTAAACACTAAAGGTGGCCATACACGATCGCTCCATCCGTCCAAATGGAGCGATACCACTCCATTATCGTGTCGTCTGTGTGGAAATTGATGTGGATGACGTGGACTGACAGACTCAATCATTGTCGATTTAAGACACGCGATGAGGTAGAAACATCTACATCTACATCTACATCTACATATATACTCTGCAAATCACAAAACTGTGGGTGGCAGAGGGTGCTCAGCACCAAACCTAATCTCTTTGTTGTGCATTCCAATCCCTAATGGTACGAGGAAAAAAGGAATTCATATAAGAATCAGTGCGGCACCTTATTTCTCTAATTTTATCTTTCCTGTCATGCCGACCCAAATAGGTTGGTGGACGAAGTATTTCACTACACTCGTAAGTGAAAGTGGGAGTACGCATGTTTACCAATAAGTTTATACGAAACGTGCGTCGTCTATCTACCAGAGACTCCCAGCCTAGTTTACTAATCAGTTCCGTAACGCTTTCATAAGGACTGTAGCAAGCGGTCACGAATCGAGCGGCTCTTCTCTGTACTTTCTCTGTACTCTCAATCAGCCCCTTACGAAACGGATCCCAAATGGCACAACAATAGTCCAAATGTGGACGTACAAGAGATTTGTACGCTATCTCCTTTGTTTGTTCATTACAATTTTTCAAAATTCGACCTAGGAACCGCAGCCTAGAATTAGCTCTACCTACCAACGTATTAATATGTAAGTCCCATTTCATGTTCCTTTGTACTGTTACTCCCAAATATTTCATAGAATCGACCACATCAATAACTGAACTGTTTACCTCGTATTTCTGAACAATTGGATTCTTTTTGTTAGTTATGCTCATTGTCTTACACTTTTTACAATTTAGTGTGAGTTGCCACTCAGCGCACCAAGCCAAAATAACATCCAGATCACGCTGAATTGCTAAACAATCGGCCAAATTCCTTACTTCCCTATAAATAACCGCATCATCAGCAAACAATCTAAAAAGGCTTTTCACTTTGTCTCCGAGATCGTTTATAAAAATTAAAAAAAGAAGTGGTCCTATTACACTTCCTTGAGGTACACCCGATGTGACATCTAGATTAGAAGAACTTTCTCCTTCAACAACGACATACTGCGATCGACCAGTTAGAAAATCCTTTATCCATTCGCAAAGCTGATCCGATATACCGTACGCTCGTAGTTTCGCTAAAAGGCGGTTGTGTGGCACAGAGTCAAAGGCTTTCTGAAAATCTAAAAAAATTGCATCTACTTGTGAACCTGCATCAATAACTTTCATTACATCGTGTGTAAATAGGGCCAGCTGTGTTTCACATGATCTTTTCTTCCGAAATCCGTGTTGATTTGTTGTAAGCAAATTATTTTCATCTAGGAAATTCATAATGTTCGAGCATATAATATGCTCCATAACTCTACTACAAACAGATGTTATAGATATGGGACGATAGTTTCCAGGATCGCTGCGATCACCTTTCTTGAAAATCGGAGTTACTTGCGCTATTTTCCAGTCTGAAGGTACTTTTCGCTCTTCTAGGGATTTACTGAATATATCAGACAGAAATGGCCCGATTTCCGCCGCATACTCTGAAAATACTCTTACTGGAATACCATCCGGGCCAGGTGCTTTTCCCCACTTTAGGAGCTCTAATTGCTTTATGATACCTGCAGTATCTATTCGTAATGATTCCATCTCCAACTCGACACGACGTGGGAAAACGGGAATGCTATCCTTATTTTCGTCAGTAAATGAATTTTTGAATACAGTATTTAGTACATTAGCTTTATCGCGGCTTTCAATAACCTCGGACCCTTCGCGAACTAGTGCTGGAATATTGCTGTTGGTACAACTGACTTTACGAACATACGACCAAAATTTCTTTGGGTTTTCTGCGAGACTCTTAGAGAGAGTGTTTGAATGAAAATCGTTGAAGGCCTCACGCATCACATTCTTCACACGTAGTCTTAACTCAGCCAAGGTTTCTAAATCGCTGCGACACCCCTTCCTTCTGTAGCGTGCGTGTATCCTTCTTTGTTTTTTGAGTAATCTTTTGACTTCGCATGTGTACCACGGTGGATCATTCTCCCCATTTATTTTCCGCTTCGGTATATGTACTTCCATACCTTCCTTGATTATATGTATAAATCGATGCCACATCTCTTCAACGGTGTCCTTTGTTAACTTAAAGTTATGGTAATTATTCCTCAGGTAGGTTCTAAAACACTCCTTTGAGGCCTTACTGAATCTGTATACAATCCGTCCATTTCCCCTTTTTCGCTTGGTCATTAATTTGATAGTCGCAATTACCGCTTTGTGATCGCTTATTCCAGTGGTCGTTGAAATGTCGGTGAATAATTCTGGCCTGTTAGTAACTAGCAAATCTAAAATGTTTTCGCTACCGTTATGACACCGCGTAGGTTCATTCACTAGCTGCTCGAGATGATTATCGGAGAATAAATCGAGAATTACTTCAGAAGCTGCCTTATCCCTGCTACCAGTAATGTGAACATAATTTCGCCAGTCGATATAAGGCAGATTGAAGTCGCCTCCCAGAATCATAGCATGATCCTGAAAACGGCTAGCTATACTGTTAACATTACTTCTTAATTCCTCGGCGATAGCTATGTCAGAATCGGGTGGACGGTAGAAGGCGCCTATGACGAGTTTTGACCCAGCAACATTGAGTTTAATCCATATAATTTCACAGATAGTATCGACTTCTATTTCATTACATGGGAGGAATTTACTCACAGCTATAAATACCCCACCTCCATGAGAATGTAATCTGTCTTTACGAAAAACGTTCATGCTGTCTTTAAAAGTTTCGGCGGAACTTATTTCCGGTTTTAGCCAACTTTCTGTACCGATAATGATATCCGCTTCTGTGCTACAAATAATGCTTTCAAGTTCTGGTTGTTTGTTACAAACGCTTCTACAGTTAATTACGAGTACTTTTAACTGTTGTGACTGTTTTACGTTCCTCCTACATTCCGGTGTTGTATCTGATTGGGTTGCCCGCAACTGTATTTCATGTTTCGGGTCTTCCTCCCTCAGCCTAAAAAACCACCCAGTGCATTCCACACGGCCCCTGCCACCCGTATAGCCGATTCACGTGTGTAGTGCACACCTGACCTATTCAAGGGAACCCTACACGACTCAACCCTATGACGGAGATCGAGAAATCTGCAGCCAATATCATCACAGAAACGTCGTAGTCTCTGGTTCAGCCCCTCAATACGGCTCTGAACCAGAGGTCCACAATCAACTCTGTCTACGATGCTACAGATGGTTAGCTTCGCCGAAATCTTGCGGCCACTTGCCACAGAGTTCACCCTTTCAGCCAGCCGCCGGAAGGAAGAGAGGATAACCTCCGACCCAAGGCGACAAGCATCGTTGGTGCCGACGTGAGCCACAATCTGCAGTTGGCTACACCCTGTCCGTTCAATGGCATCCGGGATGGCCTGCTCCACATCTCGGATCAGACCACCCGGAATACACACCGAATGGACGTTGGATTTCTTCCCCGAGTAATCCGCCATTTCCCTAAGGGGCTCTATAAACCGCCTAACATTAGAGCTCCCAACTATCAGAATACCCTCCTGCGATCGCCCAGACCTAGCGGGCTGGGGGGCCGTCAGCTCGCAGGATGACAATTGCGGGACTGAATCAGCCTCCGACAATACGTCAAACCGGTTGGACAGTCGAACAAGTTCACCGTCTTGGCCTTTAAGCCTGTTCGACTGCCCCCGTGTGCGGCTTCGAAGTCTGGTAGCCATATGCCAGTCACCGTCAGGTGACCTAGGCACGGCCTCCAACTTTTCAGCCTGGGATGCAGGTACAATGCTCGACATAGGTGAATCAGTGAGCGGCGTGGCTACACCGAGTTCACCAATATCGCATCTGCTGCAACCTTCTACGGCAGCTTCCAGCTGTGTAACTTTCGCTAACACAGCAGCAAGCTGAGCGCGCAGATCAGCCACCTCAGCTCGCGTCTGCACACAGCAATCACAGTCCCTAGACATACTGCTTTTTAAAATCGAAAAAAAAGAAAAATGAACAGAAACTCGAACTAATCTGTACGTTGGATAAACTGCAAAGACTCAGTGAGAACAATAATCAAATCTACACCCCACTAGAGATAAAATGTAACACAAAGATAAGCTACTGAGGAAAAGACCTTAAACTGCCAAATAACCTGTACTTCTTACAAAAAGTAAACAATCAGAGATTAAGCAGATTCACACTACTGAGTGACCGTCCAACTGCAACTAACCTCTACTTTCTACAAAAGTAAACACTCAAAGATAAAACTAACTAAATTCACACACCACTAAAGATAAAATGTAAAGCTATAACACGCTACTTTACTGAGTGACCGTCCAACTGCAACTAACCTCTACTTTCTACAAAAGTAAACACTCAAAGATAAAACTAACTAAATCCACACACCACTAAAGATAAAATGTAGAGCTATAACACACTACTTTACTGAGTGACCGTCCAACTGCAACTAACCTCTACTTTCTACAAAAGTAAACACTCAAAGATAAAACTAACTAAATCCACACACCACTAAAGATAAAATGTAAAGCTATAACACGCTACTTTACTGAGTGACCGTCCAACTGCAACTAACCTCTACTTTCTACAAAAGTAAACACTCAAAGATAAAACTAACTAAATCCACACACCACTAAAGATAAAATGTAAAGCTATAACACGCTACTTTACTGAGTGACCGTCCAACTGCAACTAACCTCTACTTTCTACAAAAGTAAACACTCAAAGATAAAACTAACTAAATCCACACACCACTAAAGATAAAATGTAAAGCTATAACACGCTACTTTACTGAGTGACCGTCCAACTGCAACTAACCTCTACTTTCTACAAAAGTAAACACTCAAAGATAAAACTAACTAAATCCACACACCACTAAAGATAAAATGTAAAGCTATAACACGCTACTTTACTGAGTGACCGTCCAACTGCAAACAGATAGAATGATGTCTTGATTTCTTTTCGGCAGATATATGTATAACGAATTTCTCAACAACTCTATACTCGCCGCCTTCTGCTTTGTACGAATGCTGTCTTTGCAAGATTCCAAGAACTTCTGTTTTGTTGTATAAGGTATATTTTTGTTTTCCACATTAATAAATCATGTACGCAGTCTAATCCGTGGCCCTACATAATTTTCGCCACATTTTTGCATTCATAGGGGGACCCAATATCAGCGTTAGTCCTCACTCAATACAGTAAGCAGCCCGTCATTGGGTCGCCACAACGCTGAATCGGAGACGTAAGGCGGCACCAGATTCAAGTCCTGCGCCCAACGTACCAGCCGTCCTGATTTCGGTTTCCTGCAATCACCTCGGCAAATACTGAAACAGTCCCCAACTTCCACTTCATATACAAACAATACACTTTACATTCGAGACACAAGTTACACATTTCACAGATAGAAGGCAACACTAAACTTCTTCCCACTGGAAGCTTCTGACCTTAAAAGTTCATGAGTGGTCCATGACTGTAATGAGAACTCATTATTCGTCATGAGAATTGACTTGGGGAAAAAAAATGTAAATAAGCTTCTTGGATGCTGGTACAGTTAAAGTACAGGTGGTTTCTTCACCTGCTGTTGGTAGTGTAAGAATCATGTTTACCGTAGATTCGAAAAAAGCACCTCATGGGGTCCACAGTATCATGTTACTTCGCTTGTAGAACAACTCACGTTGCAGCTACATAATACTACCATCACTTGTCATAATCGTATTTTCCTTCAAAGATCAAATTGTCATATGAAATAATGGTTGGAGGATGTATTTGTAGTTTTTCCGCATTACTCTAAACTTAGATATTCTTTTTTTTCCATAGTTTTTAACGAAAAATTTTGGAACAGAAGCACTTAGCGTGGTGGGTGAACGGTTAACGTTCTGGCCTCGTATTCGGGAGGACGCGGGTTCGAATCCTCGTCCGGGCATCCAGATTTGGGTTTTCCATGGTTTCCCCAAATCACTCCAGGCGATTGTCGGGATGCTTTCTTCAAAAAGGCCATGGCCGAATTTCTTCCCTTTCCTATCCCGCCTCTAATGACCTTAGCTGTTGACGTGGCGTAAAGCAGTTAAAAAAAAAAAAGGAACAGAAGCATTCAATTAAAACATTATTGAGCTACAAATAACAAACCTAGACAGTTTGTAACTCTATAAAACCTCAGTTAAATACATTTCGCGTAACATTCTGTCACACGAGGACTGGACGGCATCGAGCCTAAATACGCAAATCATATTTATTGAAAAGAAAACTTGCTGAATTAAAGTTGTAGTTTCTAAATTTGCGCGAGTGCATGCTGCTTTACTAGAGGATTATATTGATTGTTATCAGCGGCGCGGGGTCGAGGTGCCGATGCCCGGGGCTGTGTGTTCGAGTCCTGCCATTGTGAGTGCGTGAGGGTCGGTCACAACGACCGCGGGCGGAGTGCCGGCGTTGTTTGCCTCGCTCAGTGAATCACCGCAGCCTCGCTCTTTGAAGCCCTTAATCAGTGTTTCACCTGCCGGCTCTTTCAGTGATTTAATCCAAACGTTTCCTGCCAGTGGCTTGTTTCACCCACTGGTCACTGATACTCGTAATAAAAATTTTCTTTCTACTGTCAGTTTTCTACGCTGGTTTAGAAGAAATATAGCAACTGCGCAATATATTAATTTATCATTATCATCGATATCGATGCAAAGTTATAAGTAATTATCGAATAATTTTTTCTATTGCCAGAAGATAGCAGCATTTACGTACTTCGAACCAATACAAATTTAGGAAAAGAACATCTCTGTTCTATTGGCGTGATTTTTGCAAAGTCACAATAATATATATATATATGGATTTGCAGAAAGTATTTGACATGGTGACACACAATCGCCTCTTAGCAAAGAATCACATTAATGTAGACTACCATGGTACTTCTACTACAGATGTTACATCACGTGTACTAAAACGAAGTCTAGTAGAATTCTTTCTTTTCCTAGTATCAATAAACGATGTTTGAGACAGCAGTAGAAATAGTTTCGTGAGTTTAAGAATGTGAAATACGGCGTTAGATATCTATCCTATCACTTTTAGGAGAATTCTGTTATCCGCAACAAAGCAGAACGTTGTCTTCGTGGTGTAAAGTTATATACGCAATCACAGAAACTCAATGACCTAACCTGAGGATAACGTTCTGGCCTTGCATTCGGGAGAACGCGGGATCAAACCCCTCCGGTCATCTAGAATTCGATTTTCGTTCCTATCCTCCCCTTCACCCATTCATTTCCGGCACCGCGACGGCGATCTGTAAAGCGCAGTACAAATTGCGCCACTCTGACTGACAGATAACTTTTTTTGTTCGATTTCAGTGACGGAAAAGCGTCAAAAAAGACAAATAACTGAGGGAATTATTATTCAAGCCTGCTGTAGTGAGTCCGGTGGGTGAGAGGTAACGCTCTGAGCTGACACTCGGGAGGTTCGAATCCTTGTCCGCCCAGCCAGATTTCGTTATTTTTTCCCCTAAATCACTCGAGGCGAAGCCAGGATTGTTCCTTCAAAAGACCAATTCCTTGCCTCCAATCCCTTCGCTCCACTAATGACCTCGACGTCGACGGGGCAAAAAGCCCCAAGCAAAAAAAAAACAAAAAACATGCTGATAGCAACAGATATCATCGTTTTCACTGTGCGTTTAGTAACTGAAACACAGTGGAATGACTAAAGTTAGTCCAAAGCACTCGTTGTCATTAGTAGTTTATGAACTACAGAGTTGCAATGAGTATGTAACACAGTGAAGCTTACTGGTAAGGAGCGTGGGATCGAAACTGAAGGATCCGCAGCCAAAATTCGTCTGACTATACAAACGTCACGTTTCATTTTCTCGACTCTCCTATCCATTCTTAGAACCAATATTTTTCTATTTTCTGTAATTTTTATTCAGTCTAAGTATGTGCAATACGGCGTCAGATATCTATCCCATTACTTCCAGGAGTCAATGTATGTTCTTCATAATAACCATTGAAGGCAACATTTTTAATTTGTTCTCTATTTGGTGGTTTTTGTTCCTTAACTGAATTCATATTAGAACGTTGCACATGTCACACGAATCGAGGCTACTTCATGAAAGCTGATGCATTCATTATAAAAGTTCTCACAAAACTTTAATTTGTTAATCACTCCAACACATGTTTCACCCGCAGCTACAATTTCCTTGAAGTGAATCATTGAAATGTTGGATTAATTTTTGAATAAAAGAATTTTAACTCTAAAGAATACACTTATCACCGACAGAACATTGTTACACATTTCGCAACACTTCTCCCATTAGCACGTAGTACGATCTGGCATTATGTATAAAATGCTTGCCGTCAGCAAGGTCATGCGTCTGTAAAACCAATGCTTCAAATTTTACCGTGCCCACGTTGACTAATACTCATCGACCCCTGATGTTGGGAAACGATGGTGAAGAATATGAATAAAATACAGTTAGTATAAGGGAAAATTTGTTGATTTGTGTTTGAAGCAATTCCATATCACAATATTAATTCCATACTTTATTATTTCAGTTCCATTGTTGCATATTTCATGAATTTGTTTCTATTTTTCTAATTATTTGCTATGGTAACACTGTGAGAGGGATACATTAAGAGCAAAACAATCTCAGAAAAACAGAATCAGCGCTTCCATTTAACTTATGTAGAGAAAATTATTCTTTCTGTACAATTTATGTTTCAGAACTCGCAAGTTTTGCAACAATATTCCTTAAGCGGTATGTGGTAATTAGTACAAAGGTGTGGAAACGACTCTGGGGAACCTATCACATTAAGATAAACACCAGAAGTGGGGAAGCCAAGTCTGCGCCGTCATAGCCAATATTTCACAAAGTTACGATCCTGGGGGGCAGAGTAAGTGGTTGTAGCTCCTCGTAAAAGAAGAATGGTGTGCTGGAATGAGGTCACGGGGTCAGTAGAAAATTGGTTCATCATCCTCACTACAGGTCATGGTGACAAGCAACAAAGATATCCGCTTAATAAAGACCTTCATTTACTAGTGGTACGGAATTGACTTATTGTTCAGTGGTTAAGGCGTCAGACTGGAGATCGAAAGGTCCCCGGTTCGAATCCCTGTATCGGCGAGGATTTTCATAGACAGTTTGCTGTGTAAAGTGAAGTACACCAGAACGCTTCCGTGGTTCGGATTCCACGATGAACTATAGGTCCCTTATACCTGGCAGGATTGCTGGGTTAGGTTAAGGTGGCTACGACAGGGGCGGAATGCGCAGCCAATAGAAACCCTGTCACCAGGTCATTACGACCACACGGAATTATTACTATATTTATTTCCATGTATGTTTGGAGATTCACTATCTCGTTGAATTTCAACACGGTCAGAATAATCCAAACCGACTTGCTACCTTTACAGCCAGCGTTAAAGTTGCACTGTTATTCAGATAGCTCACTAATAAATTAGAGAATATTGAATTGGTATCCTTGAGTGGGCCCCTCAGTCCCAACAAAAAGACATAAGAGGAACTCATCAGGTGTTTTGAATCATTTTCATACTGCAACGGTGAAATGATTCATCTTGCAGCAGTTATGATTTATTATTATTATTATTTTATTATTATTCATTGATGAGACACTGAAGCAACATGTATAACTAAATGAAAATTTTTTGATACCATGTGAATAACCACGTATTCCTGATGCAAACGCCTGCCATCATCCGAAGGATACACTCGTGGACAAAAATTATTTGGCTTCCTCTTCCTCATCCTGTACAAAACGTACAATCAGAGTACTGCAGAGGTACTGTACATGTTCGAAACGACATCAAAATTTCGAATAATCACCTGGAAGGAAACAACTGTGGAAAACTATTCTATAGTAGTTCATTTTTACTTTGTGACCAAGCTTGGTGACATTATTCCAGCAGCCTTTCATCTAGTTTATTATGGGTATAACACTGTTGCACCCAAGAACTGAGTCAACCTGATCTTCAAAGTTGTTTTCTTCAGTTGTGTTCGTGACTCTTCGGAAGATATTTTCAGGTCAGGGCAAGATATTGTATTTCAATTAAACAGGACACAGTGACAACCGGTGCCGAACATCAATAACAAGTTTGTGATAATTCCTCTACGTTTCTCCGTCAACGCCTCACGTAATCCACTTGATCACAATAACAAAGGCTACTCATTGACCGAACAAATATGAAGTAAACCACCAGAATGAGTCCCATACAGCATCAGATAACGTATTCCACTGTCAATGCACCTGCTTTTTATTTGTTTAATGCCGCATTAAACTAATGAAAAACAGTTGCATTGCCCTTATACATTTTGACAATCAATTAACTAAGCAACTGCTCGTTAAATTGGTCTGCAACAACATTGCATCAGTGACTCATCTTTGCAGTCTTGTATTTTTTTGAATCTTGTTTCTGAATCTCACAGGTACTTTGTGACCAATCGGCTGTAATGATCCTCTTCATCTGCCTCACCACTCAATGCTATACCTCGTCGTTTTGATGCTGAATGTCATACCTCGTTCAAATTGTTCGACTTGTGCCTATCTGAGAGATGGTAAAAACTGAAGTTGACTTTTAATATTGCGGTTCACTGGAATATGATTTTTCTATATAGTTCTTTGGTTTTGACAATTCCATCTCTGCTACACCCTGCTCAGCGCTATTAGTTCACCTAAAATTCTTCCGCTTCTAGCTTCACGCGCCATTCCTTGATTACCACTTACCATTCCCAGCCCCCTTCGTTGTCAGTAGGGTTGAAAGTTAGACTATGTTTGCTCCATTGCTTATATCTGTCGTAACTGCCACATTGCTTAAAGAATTTAAGACTTTCTGCAGGATATCATGATTTACGTGTTGAGAGGTAAGTCGGTAATTACTATTTATTGCTTTTCACTCATGGGATGCTGTCTTGGTCGCCAGGGGATTTTACCTTCCCCCTAAGTTTACTGATTACTACTGTTCTTGACTGAATTAAATAGTTCTCCAAATGACAACACACGACTCACTTTTTTAAATAAATATATTTATTTTTCCTTCATCCCTAAGAAAATATAACCACCAGACTTCTCCAAAGTCACTAAAGCGCACACATACAAATATTCCAGCGATTAAATATTCTGACATCGATTGACAACTAACTTTCAACTAACTCCTTATCTCTGCCTCTATTTATATAGCCGTTACAGAAAGTTGCAGAATAACACAGAGAAAGGCGCTCGATGTTACTCGAACGGCGACAATGCAGCTGACAACTAAAACTACATTAAAACAATGAAAATTAATACAAAATTTTCAGAATCATCATGAAACACATGGAAATTAAAATTAAAAATATTTGAGGTATTTACACACATAATTAACATAAACCAATCCAAACCATTCAGAATTGTCCTCAAACCTCGTGGCTCACCTCATCACTTAAAATACACAAACTTTTAATTAATGTTTCATGAATAATACTGTCCTTGAACATATTACATAGTTTTTCCACATAAAACAATGTTCAATTAGACAAATTCATAATTAATTGCATGAAAAACTTTCAAAACCACAATTAATCAAATAAGTAAATAATAATTCTTAAAATAACATTTCATAAAAAGGGCTGGGACTGGGGTTGTTTTAATGTCCTATTGATGTTTTAAATCGCTTGAAGCGAAGTGTATTGTAATGAATCTTTTGTTTTAAAGATATCGCTAAGAAATAAAGTTGAAGCATTCGCTCAGTTGTGATATGAAGGATGCTGAAAATTAAGTAGAAAGTGGAATTCTAAATGAATGTGGGTATGATGGGAGAGGGAAGAAGTTCGTAGAAGGAGCTAGAAGAAAGTAGGAACACGGTGGTAGGTCATATTTTATGGATTGTATAAGTTGTTGGCGAAGGATTGCTCGGAGGGAAAACTGTGGAGGAAGACAAAGATTAGAATGCGTGAACGGAATGCCGAGCCGTGGAGAGTGGGTCAGAATAGGAAGAGATAGAGGATTCCGTCAAAGCAGTGGAGAGTGAGCCTCTGTGTAGGATGGCGGTTTTCCTCGTCAAGCGGCTGTCTCCAGGGCCGTGCTCGCACACAAAGGGATGCAGTCCCAGGCTCGCAGGCGGCCGCGGCGTGGCGGCAGACTCGTATTGATCCCCCGACACCTCGCACTCTGCCTTCCCTTCGATTGCTCCGGCTCCCCCACCTGACTCCCGCCAAGGCCGTCTTCCCACAAGGTCCCTCACCGGACTTCCGTCTTCTCATCGCCCAGTCTCAAACGGGCGCTACCATCTGACTTTCACATAAGTGAGGCACCACTTCCTCTACAGGCCCTGTATGCACATCTTGACAAAGTAAAATGATTCTATAAAGTTTAGTTCGTAAGATTTAAAAGGATCCTCACATATTTTGGGTGACAATGTGAATAACTCCATTAGTAATGAAACAGGATGTATGAGATATAAGAACGAAGTCTTTCTCGGCGTTGAGAATGTATGAAATGCTTTGACATGCTGTGACAACGCATTCTTGACTCGGTTAGTCACCCGAGAGCATTTCATACAGGATGTATGAGGTTTCAGAATCAGCCAAGTACTACCACTATGTGCGACCCATTCTTGGAATTTCTGTTACGGAACTTCTGTTCGCGATAACTGGACAGAAATTTGAGAAACATTCTGTGCTGTTTTTGATAACAATTGAACGAGCAGCAGTTAGGTTCTGCTACTATACGTAAAGGCAGCTGATACTAAACTGTAGTGAACACAAACAGTCTCGGTATGGTACTATTGTTGTATTTTTGTTAGTTCACTAGTTTAGGCAATAAATCCACTGCTAATACAAATACGAGTATTTATACTTCATTTCTTGCCCTTGCAGAGTATATATAATCACATGCAATAATGATTTTTTTGTCATATGTACAACTATAATTTATTTCATTTCAGCAAATCGGAAATACCCTTGAATATTGGATGTGATGTAGTTCGGCATAGTAATGTGCGGTGCAGTTGTGCGTCAGCCTCTTCTAAACGTAATTTGTTAAAAGAATGGCGATCCATTCACGAATAACTTGATGGAGGTCTTAATATGACTTTTGTTCAATCAGAACTGTTAAATCATATTTTTTTCAGTGGAAATATGTGAGCCATTTGAGTCCGAGTGAATCCTCATGCCTGTGCATAACATATAGTCATTCAGGTCGAATTTTCATTTTCGGCAGTATCCGGAATCCACCTACTCTTGGTACGCGATTTAAACTTTCTTGGCTGGTTGCAGCATTTCTCTTATTCGTGATGTTCCTTATCCTTACGATATCGGTCTATGCATTATTTCGCTAGCCTTCATGCTGAGAATACTGATGAATGTAAAGCGATTCAATGAAGGAAAAATGCAGTAATTCACCTATGATCGATTCGCAAAAAAGTTTTGGTGAAGCGCTTCCAACAGTGACAGGATTGTTGGGAGAAATGTCTGCAATAAGTTCAAAAGAACTTACACCGCAACAGATAGATGAGACCTCCTAAATCGCCTATATGATTCACAGTATCACATATTCATCTTACTGTTTTGACAAGTTGCGCAAGTTTTCGCGATTCTGAGAAAACCGAGCCTGATGAGTGAGCGGTGACGCTGGAGCCTGTCATTCTAGAGGTCGCGAGTTCAGATCCACGTCGGGCCATTAAGATTTCGGATGACAAATATGGTTCCTTTAGAAAGGCCATGTCTAAATGCCCTCCACTTCCTTGATCATAAAACTTTCCCACCTCTATGACCTCAACGTCGCCAAGTCGTAAGAAATACAAATATATACATATTCTGATAAAATCATGGTATAACTGCGTTAAATGCTGCTATTTCACCCTATAAATAATAATTAAATCAAAAAAATTTGTAAGATTCCTTAAAGCATACAGTTACACACAGGTGCTATTCCCGTTGAAATCAACAAACAGACCAATTATATTCTTTCATAAGACAAAGTTTTCTCGCTGAGGGAAATAATATTCACTGCCTGGCAGTGAAATGTTTATGCAAGCATCCTTTACTGCATCATTTATTCTCTCTTTTCCTCTTCAACCACCTCTCTCTTTCGCAGTCACCAAATCGAATGCTGGAACGGGCGCCAATTTCCTCCTCGAAAACTACTAATTTCCCAAACAAACAAAAAATACACCTATCATACAGAACACAAATTATACGCTTCGCAGACAGCGACAACACTTACACTTCCTCCATTGGAACAGGCTCCTCCCGGCAAGTGGGAGGGTCGTCAGCCATTGAAACAGCTTACCACACTTAGAGATTCATGATGATCGGTACTCATGACTCTAAGACGATTTAAATAGGTTGATATATATATATATATATGTTTGTGTGTGTTTGTGTGTATTGTATGGAAAAGCAGTATGGAATTTTACAGGGGACGCGCGAATTTCTTGTAAATACGTCAGCTTAACTCGTGAATGTCCTGTGAAACGTTTGATGGTTATCTGACAGGCAATTAACGTAGTTTGAACGCGGAACAATAGTTGGAGTCCGACAAATGGGAAATAGCAATCCGAAAAAGATTACAAAATTTAATATTTGACGCTCCACACACAACGTCAAGGGAAAGGTCCTTACGGACGGTCCACCAGCCACAAGGGATAACGCAGTGGCCGCCAACGTCAGATGAAAGACCTGCGATGGATGACCATATGTATCAGTGTCATTGCTCCTATGACACTGCCTCAGTCAGTTTTAATCTCGCTACAAATATGGATGCGGAAGAAGTCAGACATCCAAACGAGTTTGAATACTTGGCATAGGATGGGTTCACTTTGTCAGTGATTTGACGGAGGAGTTTTCTAGCAGTAGTAATGTTAATAGAAAAAGTATCTGTCATTATAACAGTATAAAAGGTCTTATAATTTCTACTGTTAATAATTACATTTTGCGCTAAATTGTAAAGATCCGTGACTATTAATTAGTGCATCTACTATGTAGTTTCCGAAAAATAGCACTATTCATTGTAAGTCATGTTATGTGATATTTTATTTTCTATGCCAAACAAATCTCATCTTCACAGTCTCTTAACTTTCAAAGATAAACCCTTCTGTCTGCGCATGAAATGATCAACTTTTCTTTTGCTCTGGTTATTCCAACATATGCAAGTCTTCTTTCTTCTTCCAAAGCTTTACCACAGAGTGTGGAACAATTGTGTAGCACCAGGGAACTGATGGCATTGATTGATTCTTTTTTCCGTAACAATTATTGAGTAGAATATACAGGGTGGTCAGAAATTCACTCATCGGCGGGTAAGGGCGGTGTTCGGGACGTCGCACTAACGAAATAAATACAAAAAAAAAAAAATCTAGTAAAAGTCGTACCGTTTTTGAGTTATTCGCAGCTAAAGTTGGCCAATAAGAGCGCTGCGCGCGCGAATTCAAACAGCCTTCCACAGGCGGTGTTGCCAAGCGTACTCGAGGCATGGGACTGGCAAAGAAAACGAAAATAAATACCCTCTTTGGGAGTGGGGATCGAACCCGCAACCCTGAGATTGAGAGTTTGCCATCTTACCGACTACGCTGCCAAGGCACTAGAAGTTCCTTGTTTTTAGAAGCCACTAGGGCGGACTGTTTGTTCGTAATCGGAATTGATCGGTAATCCGCGACATTTTTCGGGAAGTCGGTGGTGGGGCTAAAGGACCATGCCAGAAGAAGTCTCGCAGTCGAACGCAACTTACCGATAAAGACACTGTCATCATGCAACGTCATCAATTTTCGTTTGAAGAGTACGCCGATATGCATTTGTTGTAGGACGCTGCTGGACAAAACAGGTCCGAAGCAAGTTAAGATTTACACGACTCGATTTCCTAACCATGTGATTCCATCGGCCAACACTTTTGTGCTGGTTGACAGAATGTTGAGGGAGACGGGCAGTATTGTTGTCCACAAGCCCGACGCCGGACGAAATCGGTTCAGGCGGAGTGTAGGATTTGAAGTCAAAGTCCTGGAAATGACTGCTGATAATCCGAGGACAAGCTCTAGGGTTATTGCCAACGCATTGCAGGTACGTCCAGTCTAAGTGATCCTTCAAATTCCCCGTTTAAATGCAGCCTTTCAAGAGGGTCATTTTTGTTGTTTTTTAATTACCAGGCCTCACTTGCCACTGTTTTGGACGTCCTTCACGACGAAGGGTTACATCCCTTTCACTTTCAAAAGGTCCAAGATTTGGAGAAAGACGATTTTCCACTTCGAGTTCAGTTTTCACAGTGATACCTGTTGCAAAATAATAGCAAGGATATTCACGTTAATCAATAAAAATGTTGTGATTGAAATCTAGTGAAATACGATTACATGGAATAAAAGAAGCTTCTTTGCAACGAATAAATTATGTTTGCAGAATTTTTTTTTTTGTGTGTGCCAGTAACTAAACGATTTTTGTACAAAAATTAAAGATTAATCTAGCAAGCAGATCAACTAATTAAAAATCAATTCCTATTAAAAAAAATCCTTTAGCCCCACCACCGACTTCCCGAAAAATGTCGCGGATTACCGATCAATTCCGATTACGAACAAACAGTCCGCCCTAGTAGCTTCTAAAAACAAGGAAATTCTAGTCGATAAGATGGCAAACTCTCAATCTCAAGGTTGCGGGTTCGATCCCCACTCCCGAAGAGGGTTTTCTTTGGCAGTCCCATGCCTCGAGTACGCTTGGCAACACCGCCTGTGGAAGGCTGTTTGAATTCGCGCGCGCAGCGCTCTTATTGGCCGACTTTAGCTGCGAATAACTCCAGGACTTTGGTATCGAATCTGGTAGTGAACAGGAATTGTGCACCAGTACCTCTCTTACCTTTCCAGCCATATCCTGATGAGGAATATTTTTTCTACCACCGGGATTCGATTCAGCTAACCCCGTATCAGCGCCAGACACTATAATGGTGCCACAAACAACTGTGCCTGCGGGAAGGTTTTGTGTAGTAAAAACACTAAAATTGCTATACCTGTTAGCTTATGCTCACAGAGCCCACTAGTTAGCAACTAGTCCTAGAAATGTAGGTCCGGCGTAGAGGATGGCACGACCTGGTGATCACACGGCGCGCTGACTTTTTGTAATGGAATCCATTTTGTCGAGCTCGCACATCTCTCGCGGGGAACAATAGCGGTGAGGCCGAACCGTGTGCGGTGTGCGGGCGATATCCGGGATTACTTTCCGCGAGAGCCGGCGTGCTGTCTGACACGGCGGCTTTTAACAGAATTGTGTCGGCTCTCAAACGGCCTTTGTAGCGCCGAGGAGATGGCGCCCGGAAGCGGTTGCCTCTTGATTCAACCGGCGAGGCGTCACCGCTCCGCTCCTTTTTATTTTTATGTCGTGACACAGTTCCCACTGGCGACGGCAAACTCTGTCCGAGTTTCCTGTCAATCGACAACAAGAGAGCGGGGCAGCCACAAAACAGGCGAACGCCGTTTTTATTTTGTTTCAGAGATTGTTGTTTTTGAACACCACAGAAAGTGCCTAATTGTAAACGATATTAACTGGGGTTGTTGAATAAAAAAATTACTTTGCCCTCTACTCTGTCCAGCCTTATCCCCGAAGCTGCCCGATTCGTACTGCAAAGATAGTACTTGTTCAGCTGGGTAAGAGGAATGCCAGTGCCGAAATCCTATTAACCAGAATGTGCATGAAACAACTATGTTTGGGCACCAAGTATCGCTTACCTTGCTCGTACATAACAATAACACCATATTGCATATAATCTTCACAGATCTTTCGACTAGGACAACTTCTCAGGTGTAATTTTAATTTAATTAGTTATTAATTGCTATGTAGCATATGCTATCTTATAGGATAGGATGCAATTCATATTTAGAAAGTGTAAGAAATTTAATTACTCAGTCTTTGAACTTCAACATGGTTATCTCCAGATGTAAGAATCAAATCCGACGAACATTTACCTGGGGATGCAATAACAAAAGCAAATGAGAAATGACTCCACAAATAAGGGACTATTGAAAACCTGGTTCTAGAACAAATTTCAAGCTCTATTAAGTTCCGACGGTTGCAAATGTCGATTAATGAGTAATTTAAGATTTAAAATTTCAGGAAATTCCCATAAAATCTTAGTATTTTTTTGGTTGCTGTTGTTTCTTTTGGAAACATAACCCTGTTTAATTCGGGAAATACGTGTGATGTCCGGAAGGGAGAAGGGAAAATCTTAGTTATCAGAAAAATTGTTTCATCAAAATAACCTAACATTGCTTTAGAAACTTAATGTCCTTTAAAATGAGTTTTAATACCAGTATTAACGAGTTCTATTCTTCAAAACTTCATTACCTTGATAACAATAAAGTTCTAATGAAATTTATTCTCATTTCATTTCATACTTTCTTCAAAAATGCTTACACATAGTCACTGTTTGGAGATTAAATAGTTTTATATCCTTCTGCCATCAGTAACAGGGAATATCTGACACACTTTTAGTGCCAACAAGTAAAATTCTGTCAGGATCTAAGATGTCACAGTTCGCGAGCGAAAACAGAAATATTTATTTCTAGACGCACTCAAGGTGGACTTGTGCTTCGATTGGAAATACACGTTGAAGGGGAACGAATGAATAGCATAGACACAGTTTTTGATAGTTTCTCTTTTCTTTTTTTATTATTTTTGTTTTGCGGAAAGCCATGTTTTAAACTATTATGCTGTGCAACTGATGTCAATTCTTTTTCATTTCAAAACTTAATTTCGTCATCGATAGTAAGTTTACAGTCTAGTATGGGTATCGTGAGGTGAATATAGTACTTAATTAAAATCAATTTTATACAAATAAGTATCGACCCTTGTTTATGGTCGTACTAACGCCGGAGAAACAAAGCATCGGATCTGGGTCCTCTGATTGTGCTTGCTCCCTTAACACGTTTTCATATCAACTGGTCTAGTGTCTAAACTGAGCTCTGGAGACAACCAGACGGTACCGATGCGAGGGCTCTCTGTTACGGCAGAGACAGTAACTGGGCGACTCCACATTACTTGACTAGCTCTCCACTAAGTTCATATTCTGACGTTGTATTTCCTCGACATATCTAATTCCACCAAGTGTAAAACTACGGTTAATCTGTTAAGAGCAAGATGCAACTTACGGCATTTTGAAACTTGGTGCAGTAATGATAAGGTGTTCAGCAAACATTCTCATTTTCTCTTGCATTCAGGCCTCTTTCATTTGACGTTATATCAACAGGCACCGTACGTAAATACACCGTGTGTTCAAACGCATAAAAACTACCGGAACAGTTACAATTGAGAAAGTTTTTTGCTATTATAATCTGCTTTTCCCTGAAAAATATATAGCCAGATGAACGGAGAATTCCTGCTTGAAACAGTAAACTTATTTCCCTCATCCCGAAACAGCATGAGGGTGGATCGAAACAATAACGAATTTACTGCAGCAGCACTGAATTAATGACTCCATGGAGGCTACCCAAAATCAATTATTTTCTGTCAGTGACACATTCAGCGCTGTATCATATTATAGCGTTATTGGTGGCTCTAAAATAGAATCAAACCGGTACCGCGGTACTTACATATTGTTAAAAACAGGATTGGGAGTAGGAGCAGAATAACTATAGAAAATCTCATATAAATACAAAGAATTACAGCATTTATTTGGTGATAGCATTAATTACTGAATAAATGACGAGTATTTAATTTCAATATGCTAAGTATCTACATAGAAGTTGACACGAAAGAGATGACAACCGCTTAATTAGGTGCGTGCAGATGGTCCTCCCACCTAAATGATGCCTCGTAATACTAGAGCGGTCTGACAGCTTAGTGGCAAGGCTCAGAATTCAGAGCCCGGTTTGGAATCCCATTGCGGTGGGAATTTTTAAGGTCTTTGCTTTGAGAATCTGAAGAACTACTACATAGTCTGTGGTTCGGATTCAACGTTAATTTGTACGTTCCGGAATAAAGAAACTGACCGTCTTAGGTCTGACACACTGACGTAAGTTTGTCTCCTTCTTGAGAATGCAACCAAAACGTTGGTTATTGTTCGGCACGAACAGTTCTTTAAAATGTTTGGAGTGTATTTCTGTCTGTCTTGTCCAAGATGTGATTTCGGCGTGCCAGGTGGACTTGTCATCTGTCCTTTAGCTGCCTGCAGGGAACCACAGCGAAATGTTAATGGCTTGACCGCAGGGGGCGCTTGTCCAGGTTGCAATGGGCGTGGATGGGCTGGCTAACAATTCTAGTCGTCTAATTTGAAGTCTCCAACAGACACATAAAACGAAGAGTAGAATACGTATACAGCGTCACCGTCACAGTGTTCGTTTTGTTGCAAACATTCCCTTCCCTCCCCCCCCCCCTCCCCTCGCCCGGTAATAAAATTGAGGAGAATAAACTGAAATACATGACAAGCTCTGTGCCGAAGCTCAGTGACCAGCATCATAGCAGTACTTCTGACTCCATCATGTTCAATTTATTGTTAATGGTAAGAGCCGAGCAGTTTGGGTTAAAGCGTCGCGATACTGGAGGCAGAGAGGTACGACCGAGTGTGGTGGGTGAACGGTTAACTTTCTGGCCTCACATTCAGGAGGTCGCTGGTTCGAATCTCCGTCAGAGCATCCAGATTTGGGTTTTCCATGGTTTTCCCAAATCACTCCAGGCGAATGCCGGGATGCTTCCTTCAAAAAGGCCATGACCGAATTCCTTCCCATTCCTTGTCCTCAAACCCATCCCGCCTATAATGAACTTAGGCGTCGACGAGTCGTAAAGTCGTAAGTAAGTAAAAAAAAAAAGAAAAAAAAAAGAAATGTACGAGGGCAAGATTCAGAACCCTCAGTCGTGTGCGCGCCGACCAGTCGTAACGGTTTTTGCTAAGCTTATGTTTTAAATGTACGGGCAGAATAATTGAGTGTGGAGATGGGACACACTTGCCTGCTTTAGTATAGATTACTGATCTTCGCCGTGAACAGCAAATAAAAAAGCTATGGTAAAAACCAATATTATTTCAACTTTTTAATCATAAATAGGTAATCAAAAATCAACAAAAATTATCTATATATTAATACGCTAAGCGAAAATTTATGATACATTTTTAAGAATATTGCGCGCACGGAGAAGTGTGAGATTTGGCATAGTTAAAGATTATATGGAGAAGAAGTGAAGGAGGCTAAAATCTAAATATAATATGCCTTACAAATACGTTAAATTAAGTAAAATGAAACGCTCGCTCGCCTACGTAGTTCGCTCAGATGGCTGGTAGATGGCGCAGCTAGCGGCCTTAATTTGTCTTCTTTGGTGAAACAAAACAGTTGAAATTAATCTCTGAACTTATATAGAAGCAAGAAGCAACATTTCGAGGGCTGGTAGATAGGGCAGCTAGCGGCCAGAATATTGGGCGAACGGAGGAACTTAAAGAAATACAGAAAGCTAAAATTATATATATTTTACAAACCTTGGAATCGACAAGAGCAGTCAGAGATAATCGATTGCTTCAGTTGTAAACAAATGCGCAGTTTGTCTCTGGTTTGCGACATGGGCTGCGCAGAATGAATTTCCCGTAAACTTTTTACTCTTGGTCCAGGCCGAATTTCAACCTAACCATGATCACTATGACAAAACGAACCTATTTAGGTTGATATTATCCCTGTACCGATAATTTTTGTGTCATTTTTACAGTGCTGCTAACATTTCGCGGTTACGGAGCATCCCATATTTCGGCATTTTTAATTTAATTCGTGGTTACTTTGCCGGAAAAGGAGAGTGCTAAACGTGAAGAGGACACTATAAGGAAACAGTTAATCCAAATTTCAACAGGTCAGTAACAGTTTTTCACTGGTGGAGAATGTCCCACCCCACCGAAAAATAAAATAAGCATAGTTAATGCATTATACAAATAGATTATTAAAATAAAAAATTAATTTGCGAACGTGTGTGCGCGCGTGAAATAGGATCGGAGCCAACGTTCTTACGTTAATTCCCCGCATTGAGACACTCTGTGGTCTTTGGTAAAACGAAAGACTCGGATAAAGTAGAGATTAATGTTTGAAGTTATGAAAGGAATACTTTGAAAAGGAATGTAGTGATTCTGCCAGATACTATATAGTCTTTTGATTATTTCAAATGTTAAACTTTCGTTAAGTGTCTTTTGATTTTTTAATTTCAGTAATTTCATTAGAGAGAGAGAGAGAGACAAGGAATAAGGAATACTTATTTGCGTGAAATTCAAAATGATAATAGACCAAATTTAAATAGCGAACACACAAAATGACGAAATTATTTTGATAGATACATTTAAATGCGCATGTTTCATAAAGCTAAAGCAGTTTTCCGGCCTCAAGTCAAAATGAATATTTTGGATTCAAATGAACCATCGATAAATACATTTCATCATTTGCTATGGTTAGATTAGAAGCTATAATTTAGCATACATTCACGCGTGGAGTGTATAGGTAACGCAGAGAATTACTAGATTATTACTCTTTCATGAAAGAAACTAAACAATTTAATGAATTACGGTCGAATTTCGATCGCTAGGCGATCACTAGTATAAATAAATAAACTACTTGGTCTTTCTACTAGTCAGATTTATGTATATCTGGATAGGAGTTCGTCAGCGCATGTTTCTCTATCTTTTTTTTTTTTTTTTTTTTTTTTTTTTTTTTTTTTTTTTTTTTTTTTTTTTTTTTAAAAATGCTTATCTTACGTATGCAGAAACTGTAAAATAGAGTACGAGACACTTTTTGTTTGATTTTGTCCATAAAAGTAGACTCCTTTATTTTCCAATAATTCAAACTCCCCCCCCCCCCCCCCAGAGTTATAAGCATCTCTGGGAGTTCACTTCCATAACGCCTAATAGCGTTCCACGACGTCCTCTCGCTGACCTGCCTCAGGCATTTCAAAGTCTAATATTAGTTAAGCTAAGTCTGGTCGCTATCGTTAACTATTACGTATAATACTATTGCTTGCCTCAGGAACGACGTTCGGTAATGTCGACCACAGTGGGAGTGAGTTAAGCGGTAGACTGCTATACTATACCACAATATGCTAACAGGACAAGTCCCTGACGCAAATGATAATCAGATTCGTACGGCCTTGCGACATGCTAACTAAGTTTCAAGTTACAGCCCATGCCACTTCAATCTCACCTAGCATTGTGGGTGGGTGATGACATTCGGGAAGACGCAGGCCCCCGTCTGGACATCCAGATTTCGATTTACCACCGTTTCCCACCTCTGAGGACATTGGCACCGACGAGGCGTAAGGCCATAAGGCATAATCTTTAACGTGGAATCGTAGCACATGGACAAAGCAAAACCCGCAAAAAATTCTTATTTGGAACGTGATTTGTACGCCTCACCCTCCACTCCCAAGTCGAATGTCTTGATTACTGAGCTATCAAAGGGCTCGCAGAAATGGTAAGAAAAGCACGCAAAGCAAGGTGTTCCACAACACTGAGCACACCATTGACATCCTGTAAACGTGAAAAGTTCTGGGCCTGACAAGGTAACGTCACTGCTATCCATGCATTTTTTTTTAATGATGGTGGTACACGTGTCGCAATAACTAGCGTTACAACTTATCTACGGTTAGTTTTCTTTATATGAGTTTTCAAATTGGACGTATTGTTCATAGAAATGGATGCCGTTATAAAATTCGTCGCTTTTCGATGGTTTATGGCCAACCGAAATCCAAAGTTGATAAATGTTTGTAAGGAGACTACGTCTTCATGTTCAACAGTGAAGAAATGGACGGCTAACTATAAACATGGTCATACAACTATTAAAGATGATTGGTCCGAAATGTGAACAAAACATGCAACCACAAACGGAAGCATCGAAAAGTTCTGCAATTTGGTATAGGACGATCAGCGATTGACGGTGTACGGTTTAACCGAGGACGTAGACATATCAGAAGAAAGGACAAGGCACGTATTGCATTAAGAATTAAATATGTAGAAGCTTTCTGCAAACTGATTGCCGCGTTTGTTAAATACTTGAAAAAAAATCGAAGGCAAAAAGGAGTATTTCGTTTGGACGGTTTTAGAAAAAATCCTGACAATTTCGTGTACCGATATTTTACCATGGATGAGTTGTGGGTCCGCCATTGCACGAGATTCAAAGCAGTGTGTGGAATCCGGTGACTATGCACTCGATTACATGTTCCAGATAGGCAATACTTAGTGTTTTCTGGTATGCTGAAGGAATAATTTATTGATTACATTGAAAAGGATATAAAAATAACTGGCGAAGGTTACGCATGTCTTCTGGACGAATTGGATAAAAAATTCTTGAGAAGATACCCAGATTACACAAGGGGGGAAAAAAACGTAATCGGGACAATGTACCTCCTTTTTCAATAGGAAGAGCGAGGGACATGAAGTACGAATTGATGGAACTTTTGCCCTGTTCAATAAATTTAGCTACCTATTAATTCCATCTATTTTCAGATTTAAGGAGATTTATGGGTAGAAACCGTTTTAATTCAATTGATGAGGAGACAGCAGCCGCTGATGGGTATTTTTAAGTCCTTCCAGACTCTCATTTGACAAGCGGAATACATTCAGTAGAGAATCTTTGAATAAAATGCACTGAATTAAAGTAAAAATCAATGCATTTGTAAGCTAAAAAAACATATTCTTTAATTACTAAGAGGAGGAATTATAAGCAGTCACACGGAAGTTAAAACGGATTTTACAAATAAGGTAATTGGTATGGTGATTCCTTGTGAATTGGCAAATCCAGATGAAGCCGAGGGTGTCTCCTCGAAGATAAAGTCAGGAAAGGCGCCGCTGAGCTAGTTGACCACTCTGCTGTAAACACTGCAGGGACCCGCAAGCTCCACCCTCACCCCCTAGCCCTCCTGCTGACGACCTTGTGACTTTTGGAGACACTTTTTTTTTTTTTTTTTTTTTGAAGAAATTCAAAGGATGATGTGAGATTTCTGTCAACCCCTCTCCCTTGGTGATATTTCGCCGGACCCCCTCCCCCCCCCCCACCCAATTTCACCTCACGTAATTAATGGACGCAATAATAAAATTATTTCCCAACTGCTTGTAAAAGTTGTAACCTTATGGTTCACGATGATCCTTCGAAGATAATCATGTCATTACTAGAGAATTTGACATCTAAGTGAAAAAGGGCGTAGAATGGAAGTAATACTTGGGTGCGTGTGGGCTGGGTGTGCGGAGCTGGTCATCAGCGTGGCTGGCTGCCGGCCAGCTCGGCGGCGTGTCTCCCTAACTGATGACGACACCCACAACACTGCTGGGCGCTCAGCCAGACGCACTGATGGATTTCGGACGTTTTTCACTTCCACGGACGGAGGTGTTCGTCGGAAGATATATGATCTCAACTTGTTACAGATAATAGACTGAGAGAGGAAAAAAATACGTATTTTGATGGTCTATAGCAGTGGTTCCCAACGGGGGCGGTACCGTCCACCGGTGGGCGTGAAGTGATCGTAGGGGGCGTTGAGGACCAAGCACCGTCCCCCTAATTTGCGGTGTTATTTCTGGCTTAAAGGGCTTCTTCAAAGAAGTTTTTAATTGCATTCCCATGATCGTATGTAGTCAAAAGAGGATTAAGTACCGAACGTGGGGGGTGAGCGGTAACGCTCTGGCCTCACATTCGGGAGGACGTGGATTCGAATCTCCGTCCGGGTATCCAGATCTGGGTTTTCTATGATTTCGCCAAATCACTCCAGGCGAATGCCGGGATGCTTCATTCAAAAGACCATGGACCAATTCCATCCCGTTCCCTGTCCCCAATACCACCCCACCTCTAATGACTTCGACGTCGACGAGACCTTAAGACGCAAGCAAAAAAAGAGATATGATTTAGTGTTGTCAGCAATTTACTGGCCTAGAAAAGAAACAGATTTTCACTAGTGGAACACGGTGGTTTAAGATTGTTGATGACAGATAAAGCACAAAATATTCAAAAATTAGTTTCAATTCACCAAGTTCAACCCTCTAATCTACTATACAATTTCCTAAGCTCACTCACCTTGACAGCAGCCTTCGCGACCAGAGATACCATTAGAAGAAATTCGTGGTTATGACGACAATTTAATAGCTAATCAACTCCTACCAAATTAATTGCCATAATACATTCATTAAGCTTGCTTTTCGTAGAGTTTCATAGTTAAAAAAATACTGATAAATTTTGCGGATGAAAAAACGTTCATCTGTTTGTCAGTAACATGTTGCTAGTGAAAGCAACATTAAAACAACTTTAAAAAAATTAAATTTCTCATGGTCTCTGCTGTAACCATGAATCCCAGTTGTCATTCCGGCTTATGATAAATTCCAATATAATTAAAACTTTCACTAATGTTGTTGCTTGATCAAAGTTTATTTATTAAGGTTTACTTGCTTTTAGGTATTTTACTGGCCACTTTCATTAATGGTCTTCGTTCATGTTCGCTGCACGCAAAATATTAGGTTATTTTAAGTGGACATCAGACCAAATGTGTTACCGAATCGACTATTATGGCAATTCATTTCTTCGGAATTGCTCAACTGTTTAATAATATGGAATGTGTATTAAGTTATCTGGTCGTTACAGTTACTACGGCTAATGATTACATTATGAGTGTTTGCCCAGTCTCAATAAAAAAAATATCGTGATTATTTCGAAGCAAACAAGATTTTTTTTAAAAAATTTTCCAAAGTCAACTTTAAGGGTCAAATCTAAGTCAAGTTTGTATTTAAGCAATTATACGATTGCGCTTTCGTCCCTATTCGTGTTTAACGCTTCTGAGTTCTTCAATCTCAAGAGAATTTAATCACCCTGAAACTGGAACTATTCTTGACCCGTGAGGATACGCAAAAAACGGTCACGGGCTTACACTAGTTAATAATATTTTTCGTAATATTTATTTGTTAATGAATTTTATACAGATTTTAATAAAGTAATTTTAGAAATACATGTAGAAAAACAAGGACATGTGACATCGTACACTTCATCTAAGAGGGGCAGCATCGAATCACTGTTTCAAAAAATTGGTTTACAAGCAAAAAAAATATATGGAACACAATGGGTTACATTATTTATTAAAAAAGGGAAGTCGATGTGTTATTTTTCCTATAAAGGGAGTGGTGGACAATTTTTTGTTTGAAAAATGGGACGGTGAGTAATTTTTATTTAAAAAAAGGGGCAGTAGGCCAAAAAGGGTTGGGAACCTGTGGTCTATATCAAGGTTGCTTAACCACAGGGCCGCGGACCACGACCTTGCCCTCCAACATCAGCGGTCGAGAATATGATAGCTCAAAAACATCTGCAAAAATGTATCTTATGGTTTTTACTTTTTTATTATAATTAAACTATGTTACTTATAACTTAGTTTTATTTAAATATCTATTTTAAGTATTTTAACTTGGTAGCCCGCAGGCTAACATAGAATCGAAATTGTGTCCCATCACGAAAATTGGTTGGGCAGCCTTGGTCCATAGATCAAATTTTGGGTTAAGGCATTTAAAAATCACTATCCTGTGCGAACCATTCCCCTGATGTGGCTGATGAGTTGCGTAGCGAAGTAATAAGACTTAACAAGCAGAGGAGGACATATTTCGCCTAACCATACAGTAGCTCCTTAGAAAGTATTGCCGATCCTGTTTCTTCGGTGTAAAGTTGACAGACAAGTATTTGATCTATTTCGTATTAAGACGAGGTTAAGAAATACAGGGTGTTTCAAAAAGGACTTTACAACTTTGAAAATTCATATAAATTTTATGAAACAAGGTACAGAGGTGGTTTTGGTGTTGTTTTAAAGGAAAGCATTTCAAGTTATTTTGTCTTAAACTAAAGATGTTCTATGTGGCTTCCGTTGGTTACTCTGCAGACATCCCATCGGTAGTCGATTTCTTCCCAGCCTCGCACTAGCATTTCAGGTGTAACTTGCTCAGCAGCAGCGTAAATTCTTGCTCTAAGTTCAGGTAGAGTGGCGGCAAAGGAGGTACGTACACCATATCTTTTATGAAACCCCAGAAGAAAAAATCTAGCGGTGTCAGGTCTGGGGAACGGGGGGGGGGGGGGCATGCAATTGGCGCATCACGGCCAATCCATTGTCCTGGAAAGCGGTCATTGAGAAAAAATCCCGGACGTCAGTCAGATAGTGTGGTGGTGCGCCATCTTGCATAAAGAAAACATTTCGCTCTCGGTCATCCTCATCGATCTGTGGTATCAAAAATTGTTGCAACATATCAAGGTACACTATCCCGTTGATGGTTCTCTCTTGGAAAAAAAAGGGGCCGTACATTTTCCTCTTGCTCAACGCACAAAAAACGTTCACTTTAGGGATATCACGAACATGTTGCAATGTTTCATGTGGATTTTCACTGCCCCAAATCCTACAGTTATGTGTGTTAACCTTGCCACTTAAGTGAAAAGTTGACTCGTCAGAATAGATTATGTTGTCCAAGAAATGTTCATCATCATCCACTCGATTTAACATATCCACACAGAAGTTCCTACGTGCAATCTTATCAGTGTCTTTAATTGCTTGTAAAAGCGAATATCGGTATGGTTTCAAATGCAAACGTTTTCTCAACACACGCCAAACCGTCGTATGTGGGACTTGCAGCTCACGAGATACACGCCGGGTCGATTTCGGAGGGCTGTTGACTAAACTTTTTCTCACTTGCTCAACGACCTCGTTGGACGACCTGAGGATTTTTTATGTTTTACTGAGCACCCTGTTTCTACAAAACATATATGCCACTCATAAATTGTAGGCCTACTAGGAGGATCTTTAGCGTACTTGGTACGAAAATTACGCTGAACTGTTGTCGCAGACTTCGATTCATCAAACCAAAACACACAGCTAGCACGCTCGGGTCCAG
Source organism: Vandiemenella viatica (assembly GCA_031002005.1). Taxonomy (NCBI): domain Eukaryota; kingdom Metazoa; phylum Arthropoda; class Insecta; order Orthoptera; family Morabidae; genus Vandiemenella; species Vandiemenella viatica. The sequence continues at coordinate 272,489,349 of CM061920.1, forward strand.
TGAAGGCAGCCATCTTTAACGTAACTGCCGCTAGCGCTTGTGATGCGCGACTAGGCACTAGCGGACTACGCGATAAAAAACTTGTTTTCCTTTAAAACAACACCAAAACCAGCTCTGTACCTTGTTTCATAAAATTTATATGAATTTTCAAAGTTGTAAAGTGCTTTTTGAAACACCCTGTATTACATAGAAGGGAAAAGAATATCTGGATGTTTCTTAACCCGCACTTGTTTTGAGGCGGTATGGAGGTTGATCGACGCCTTGGTAACATGTCAGGGTGGCGGCGTATTGTCATCCTGCCTGTGCGACTATGTTTAGTATGTGTGATCCAGCTTGTCTTGCATACTTCTGTTACCGTTGTATGGTAAGCCAACTCTTAGGCATATAACATTTTTCAGGAACAAACCCACCACACACCATAAAGGTAGTATAATTGGACTATAACATGAAGATATCAAGCAACTGACAGTGTTTTTAATGTGAAGAGTTTAATTGTGCTCATAAAGGCACCGGAAAAATGTTAATCTACATACTACAATGCATTAATCTATAACAAGTTAGCTAAGGGAATGTGTTCTGATTGTATCAATAATGAATAGACAGCATCATCAAACGTTCTTTTAAGTAAAACAGCCTTCTAGCAGTAGAGCTGTTGAACATGATATGGTTAAACATGGGACTTTAGAGCATTGTTAAAAGTCGATATAAGAAAATCGAATAAACATGCTTGCAAAAGGCTCAAATAATTTCTAAATAGCGCAGAAAGTGGAAGTATCCATGATTTGGATCAGAAATCTGTTCCACCCGTATTGTTAAGACAGTGTCTTACCAGCTGCTCCAAGTAAATCTTCGAGAGCACACGAATATATGATTATTTTGAGTACTCGCGCTAAAGTTATAATCATAAAACTGCACTAAAATCCTTTAATTGCTTTCTGTAAGTGAAGCGGAGTATTATTCCGCATCTTCCATTCGGAAAGGTGTGGTGAAATTTAGTGTCATTATTTCTCTTTCATGTAAGAACGGAGACTTTCCGGGCGTATGCTTGCAACGAAGTCATCACGGTTGTACCCCCGGATGGTGTTTTGAAAACACGATTTTACGACCACTTGCTCCGTCGTCTTCATCACCTGATGAAGACGAAGCTAGTCTTTCAAAACGCAATTCAGCGGTACAACCGTGAAGACTTCACTGCAGTGTAGTAATATTTATTTTAAACACGTCAAACAATTGTTCAATAAAATTATTAATTAAGTAATTTGTAAAGATGTTTATAAAATTATTTATATAATAAATATAAAACAATAGTAAACATCTTGTAACTCAAGATCACTGACGACTCACCTTTCGATATGATTTTCTGTAAATACCTCACTATTGCTGTATTTATCAGCTGTAACAAACAAAAACTATCACGCAGTGATACAGGTTTGTTGTATTCAAAACAATGAAAACAGATTTATGAGATCGGAGAGTCTGAAGTTTTATTAAACTTCCCAAACTCAAACTTTGTAATTACAGTGCGGTATATAAAGGAAATTAATGAAACTAACCGTATAGTGAAAACACTATGGTCGTCAAACAGCGTAAACATCATATCTTAGCACTTGATAATAAACTCTACAGATACATGTGTGAGGGAGGCAAAGCGAAGTTTAAAAATTCTGTATTTGCTGGTGTGGGCATTGGGCGGATGCAGTGTAGAATGTGAGAGAGGTGATAACATTGGTCAGACAATTGTTCGAGTGTGGTGTGATACTGTGGGACAACATTTTTTGTGTAAAATACAGGAATTGGAAGGGCAGCAAAGAAGGGCAGCTGGATTTGCTTGTCAGTACTCATATGGTAAATGGATACCTTTGATGGTCACTGGAAGACATGAGGCCACTGAGGACAGTACTTTGTGTAAGTGGAGTGTTAAGGTATAAATGGAGGTGAGCAGAATTAGGAGTTGTACGTGGAAGGGGAAAATTACGATGACTAAGAAATAGTTTTTGGTTTAAGGTATAAACGATACGTAAAATTCTCTTTCTCAGGTAAGGAAGTGAATGACTGGAATAAGTTACCAATGAGTATGGTGAATAAATCACCTGAAACAATGAAAGAATTTAAGATAAAAAATCGCATAATACGGAGGTAGGTGAGCAGGGAAATTACAAGTGGGGCATTAGCTCCATCGGAATTAAATTATTTAAAGTCGTAACTATATTGTTCATAACAGATTAACAATCACTAAAATGGTAATTTTAAAACAAAATAAAAAAACTTTATGACTCGAATATACATCATTACTTCAGTTAGTTTAAACCTTAGATGTAGCCGATAAAACTCAAATAAATCCGAAATTAACTTCTCTTGAGCGTTAGATCCAAATTATTCGACTATAACACAGTAAATGCATTCGTTAAATAGGCCTTCGAATAACGATCGTAAGAATTTGCTGAATAACATTCTATTGATCGAGAGGAATAATTTTCGTTGTTAATCACGAAATCAAATCACACCTTCCGTTTAGGCAGATTATTAACGCGAGTCGCGTCATAGAGAACCTTAAATCATCATATGTATATTTCAGAAAATTTGTTTAATAGTAGTGCGTGCCACATCCGTTTTCCGGGCATAACCGTGCCATAGGAACGTTGCTGACAGATGAAATATGTTAGTTTCCAGTTGTTCGTATGAGATACTATCAGTATGGTTTACTCAGGGTGTGTACGTTCAGTGTAAAGCACTGTTGAAAGAAGGGAGAGGCTCAAAATCTTTTTTTTTTCTTATTGCTTTACGCCTCGTCCACGGCTAAGGTAATTAGAGGCGGGACTGGGGACAAGGAACGGGAAGAAATTCAGCCATGGCCTTTTTGAAGGAATCACCCCGGCATTCGCCTGGTGTGATTTGGGGAAATTCCGGAAAACCCAAATCTGGATGCCTGGACGGGGATTCGAACCCGCGTCCTCCCGAATGCGAGGCCAGAACGTTAACCGTTCACCCACCATGCTCGGTGGCTCAAAATCGATGCCGTCTTATTCCGGCCTATTTCTCCGAAGCACATCATAATCCGCTGACTATACGTCACCATCATGCCCTCGTCCCATATGCACTGCGAAGTTTGGCATTTAACCAGGACTAGTGATTAGGAATTGAGCACCACCACCTCTGTTACTCCGACGAATATTTCTTCCAACAGCAGTTCCTCTAACCCCGTTCAGGCACCTGGCAACATCACACATGCAATCACCTGATCTATCGAGATGGGCTATGATAGAAGTACTAATAGTGAAAATTAGTCTGATCGAGACTCTTAAAGCTGCACAGCTGAATAAGATATCTGAAATTCAGTATTGGTGTTGTGTTCGGATAAACTAGTGGTAAACAAACACGAAGATGTGAAATAATTCTTGTATGAAACAGTGGAAGCAGCGACAAAAAAAAAAACTTACAGAACCATTTAAATACAATTTTTAAGCTTTCAATAGTACTCTACAATTCCATATGGGGAAAACAGGAGATAATAAGACGACAAACAATTAGTAGTACATCCGATAGTAATAATAAAATAGATGATACAGCGATTACTAGACTGATATATAGAATTCTTTTCCTGACGATTAAAGTCCTAATTTATAATTTAAAATTACGGCGTAATATTCTTTCAGATCAGTGTCTTTATTTTAGCGATGTTTCAGTTCAACTAGCCCATTACTGAAGCTGTTTTCCGGATGGAAAATACTCATACCAAGCTGCAATCTCTTCTTGTTTTCATGAAAAACTCTGACCAATGGAGAGTTTCAGATTATGCATGAGAAGTAAGTTGGAAGAATTCGAATTTGGGGAGTTCAACAATTCGTAGTTTTAACGCCATTATATACCAGACCTGCACGAACAGGTGCGTTGTATAAAGAAAAGTAATTTTTCTCTCGACAAACAGTTTGTTTAAAATATTAGAGTAATATACCGTCCTCTTTGTTTTACTTTACTGTAGATGGTAAATAAGTAAAATCCCTTTCGCATGGGTAAAAATTGATGTTAATGGATTCTACTTTGTCTATTTTGGTTCTGAATAACTCTTTTGACTGTACTATCGATCCTGTGGTATAATGGTAAATCGAAGTCTCACTCATAGTTATAAATGGTGCATAAAATCAGTTTTGTTCCAGTTAAACCGTTCGAAAGACTGCACAGGTTTTCATATGTGCAATTTTTGATCTACCTTTTGTAGGTTCAGCTTTCTGCTGTTGCAAAGCTTTTTCATGTTTAAATTTTTTATGCAAGATACATCTTACAGCCATAGTGTCGCGGTAGCTTATTTTTGTATAGATTTTAGTATAGAGTTTAGTGGTAATGAAGGCGGAGTGCTTCCAAGCCAGCACAGTAGAACGAAGGTTACACCGCTCATATACGACACCCGCGCCAAGGACGCTGGTCTGGCAGTTCTTACTGTGGGAACACTGTATAGCACGGCGGGTACACGGGGCTTACACACTATGAGCACGCATGTCCGTCGTGACAAACAGCCAATGAGAGGAAGGCTTTCCCCACCTTCCAGAATTGAGGGCGCCTTTTTGCGTGCACGATTCGCCCCAGTCCGTGATGTGAAATTTCGTGGGGCAGACCTGTTACCATCCAATTAGGCCGTTTTAGGCATTTTCCCTATCATTCTCTCTCTGCTGGCTTGGGATGCTTCCTACATTAACATTGGATCCTATGGTCCACTATTCCAATATCGGGAAACACCGATTTCATGTACCAATCACTTGTAACTGAACCACACAGCCGCTTTCAACAATAAATCAAGTAGCCACAACTCTTCATATCATTTCAAGGAGCACCTACGTCCTGATTTTACTCAAATTAAGTCTCTGTGCATGTATTTTATCCTAGCCAGATGCTGACAGATGCCGACTGGAAACCAGAACTACCGCAGCCGACAGTAAGTAGTCGCTAGGACGGACTCACAGTGGGTAAGTTCGCCTCTCACTCGGTCTACACGCGACAATAGCAACTTCGTGCCTGTACACTGTGACTCATTAATCATAAAGTCCTGCGTTTGCTCGGTGACATCTGCTGCTTTCACACTTGTTGAAAGTTGTTTAGGACAGTCATTCCAAAGGCTGACTCATTCCGTTGTAAACGACAAAAAAAAAAAAAAAAAAAAAAAAAAAAAAAAAAAAAAAAAAACCTGACTGTAGCAAAGAAGAAATGCCATCGTAAATTTCATTTTGTTACAACAGCATATTCGGTTTAATACATTGAGAACAATAAAAAAAAACATATCTGCTTCATAAACCTACGTATATTAAATAATATTTTTGTTGGAAAGACATACAAATTACATGTTCGTTTATCTCACGCGAACCAACTTAGGAAAACATATGCCGGTAGCATCGCTATCTATGGACTAGGTCGAGAGCCGAAGTTTTATCTTGTCTTCGTTTCTCTCTCGCCACTGGTAACACTCGAGTTCTATCAAGTTGGCGGCCTTGTCTTTTGTGCGCGCTCTCTGGTGCTCGAAGCTGTCCCGACAGGCAGTATATCAGAAATTCAATTATAGCCCGCCAAAGAATCGGCCGGGCTCCGCCTAAGTTTTAATTACGGCGAATATTCCGAGTGGACTTTTGATAACGGTGCGAGCAGGGAGAGCCTATCGCCTTTCGCACCCACCGAGTCCGTAATTACTGCGCGAATTAAAATACGCTGACATGCGGAAATAACATGAAAGTGGCGTGCTATTCTTCAAAAAGTGGCGAGCGATTACCGTAATGAGGAAACGGAATAACCACTAACTCGGTGCCCTTATGCCGCTTTCACGCACAATAACAAATTTTCCTGTTGTGCTGTTGATGAAGCTTTACACAATACCGACGAAACGTCTTCCAGATATACATACTTATATACTGTGCTCACAATTTTAAATCTACATAAAAGTTTATCTCCCATCTTTATTTTTTTTTAACAGATGTCCTCTTTTATTATGATCTTGACGTGTGAAAGGTTGTGGAATTAAATTTTAGATCTGAGATGGTGAATCATGATTTAAGGTAACAAGCGTTTGAAGTAATATCCGAATACAGGAGAAAAAGTAGTAATTTGTATGTGAGAGGTAGCTGCTAGTGTGGCTTAGTGCCTGAGGCGCAGCACACTCGATCGAGGAGGTTCAACGTGACCGGGCACGAACCCAAGTATCTGCGTTCCAGCCGCAGTTTTTAGGCGATTTCTCGCAATCTTCTAGGGCTAGGTGAATGCTGGGACGATTCCCAATCTCCACGTCATACATATTTCACAAACAATGAAAACCCTTATCATACAGAACACAGGAATTTATACGTTTGGCAGGCAGATTGCAACGCATGACTTTCCTCCAATATATTAGGTACGCTGAATCAAACATGCCCGGTTAGACTTCGGGCAGGAACTCAATTCTGTCCCTCCCTCTTATGATTCAGCACAGATTGCTAGTGTCTAAGGACACTTGGAGGCCGAATCGGAGTGGGGAAAAATAGAAGGTTTAGTTTATTCCAATCTAGTAATTAACGGTGGAATAGGTTGAATATATGTTTGGTAGAGTCTGTATTTGTCTTCATCAACTTTTCGACGTATATAATAAAAGATGAATCATAAATTTTACTGAGGGTAGGAATTAGTCTGACAATATCTAAGCCTCTACCACAGATGGCGTAGCTGATAATTCTACGTTTTTCATTGTAAAAAAACTTTACAGACCGTCGTAAGGAACTTATGAATGTTTGTTTATTGGAATGAAAAACAATGTTAGTTAAATTCCATATTTCACAGTTTGCTGATATCATGATAGTCTGCACTGGACGGTACGAACTTTCAGACCAATCTCGTAGAATTTATGGTACCATACAAGAAATTTGAATCAATACTTCCAGTTTCAGTGGATTTTGAGTGAACTCTGGGAGCGAAGGTATAAATTCTGCCAAGGGGTGTCAGGGATTTAAGGCAATGTAGTATTTAATTTTAGAATATTATTACCTTTATTTTTACATATAAATCTGTTTAGGATACAATATTATCTGGATCGCAAACTAAATATGTTTTTCTTGTTGTGCAGTACATTATAACAATTTTATTTTCGATCCTGATTGGGCTATATGTTATCGTGTAGAGTCGTGAGAACACATAGCTTCGCAATGACTAACTGACGTTCGTGAGACTTCCATCATTCACCTAGCATCTGCAGAAGACCTAAAATGGGCGAAATACACAATTGTTATGGACTGTCGCCTTAATAACGCCACTCCGTTCGCGGCAGCCCATAGTAGTTATGAGTTTGGCCAGGAAAACTCTTGTTTGTCTATCACTTTGAAATTCACATCTTTTAACGGTATGATTTGTATTTGGTTATATTCCGTTTTGTAAAGTTGTAATTCTCGACCGTAGATGTTGTGCGTCACTTATCTTTGTTTGTATGGAGCCATATCCTCTTAAATTTTTTGCGAAATCTCACATTTGGTTGTGTGCTGATAACGTCGTCATATAGAGCCGCTAGAAACTATTTTTAACAGACTTCAAAAAAAGAGGAGGTTCTCAATGCGATAGTTTACATTAGCGGCTCCTCCGAACAGTCACAACGCGTGAAGCACTGAGTTGCCTAACCTCAGGGGTGACATCGCACTGCGCTATTTGCTAGCGAACAGACAAATTGGATTTATTCTTTCGTTCTGTTATTGGTGCAACAGTTGTACACACAGATATAGAAAGCTTTTAAACCGCCTAAGTGCTTCGTTTTGCTCATTTAATAGGATAACCTGCCGACTACTTCCTTTGCAATAAGAGTATGAAAGTGTCTCGTATTTAGAGCTTCCTGTGTATTCTGCTGTAAATAGTAGCTCTACTTTGCCACACTATCATATTTAACTGCTGCTGTCAGTCGGAGAATAATGTTTACCGGAACATTTAAGGCCTATAGATAGCCGCCGTCCTTTATGTGGAGAAATAAGACCAACGTGAGTATAATTCAACGACAAATGTTCAATTTTTTTTAAAAAATTTGCTGTTAGTACGCTGTTCTACAATCCCCTTGTGAAACATCGGATTTTACAGCAGAATAACAATACTCACTACGAAAAAGCTTACTCCATTCGGATAAAATTTTACTTCCCTCTCCACGTACGGATCCTTCTTACAGATCTAAACTGCTTACAAGGTGTTATATTACCCAAAAGAAAATGAAGCTGAATTTAAGTCCCATTCTAATGATCATCTACATCTACATCTACATATATACTCTGCAATTCACAAAATTGTGGGTGGCAGAGGGTGCTCAGCATCAAAGCTAATCTCTTTGCTGTGCATGATTCAAGTTGTTTCAGCAAGGATGAATTTAAGAAAAGGAAAAAAAGAAAAAAATCACGAAAAACTCGAAATCTGGCATTCTCGTCGTGTAATCCATTTTATCTCGACGTTTTATGTTCTTGAAATACAAAACAACAGCAAATATGCTGATTAATATAGTTTTTAACAATTAATAGATCAGTATATGAATTTCCATCAATTCCCAAAAACAACCTATTGCTTAGAGATTGTTTCGAATATTGGTTAGAAATGGATTTAATGTTAACGCGCCATTTTTCACACTTCCTGTATTTGAGAATCTGTATACGATCTTTGTGTGTTTCTTGTGCATACAAAAGAATGATTTACGCTAGTCTACCTGCTAATACCATTAAACTCAAGTACAATGCATTTGATACATGTACGAGCCATACACATATCTCAGTGAATGAAGAGTTCAGTATACTTTACATACACGACTTCGGGAGCTATTATTGGATAAAAGATATTTGAGCCATTAGTGGAGTTTAAACAGAATAAAAAAATAGAAATCCTTCCATAAAAAAAATTTGATTCGTGTATCAGTTTTGAGTGTATTGTAACTAATTAAATGATTTTTTAAAGAATTTTATAGTTATTGAAGTCGGTTGCAGTTTATCTGCGTATTTTAGAATAGTTCTTAGACTATAACCGTGAAATAATTTGATTCATTCTTGTACTGAAATAATTTTAATCGAACTGTTGGGAGTAAAAGTTATATAACAATTTAAATAAGATTTAGATATAGTTTGGTCTTGATATTGTTACGGGAAATCTGGTTGAATAAAATTAATCTTTACACAAAGACAGAAGAATTTTGTCAGATTAGGAAAATATAATGATGCTACCGCCGCAACAGCTGAATTTATTTAATTAAATTTAGACATCTTTCGGAATGTTTGAATCTTGACGATAACCCTTGTATACATTCTTATAAACCATATTACAAATACATGAAGATTATCTTTCTTACAAAAGTTCATGATCTTTTCTTTAGATAGTTGTGTTATTGTAACTCAGATTCTAGCTTTTTATCTTTTCTAGTTTTAAAATAAGCGTTTGCAACAATTACTCTTATATGAATTTCGCTTATCACAAACTGGCGAAGTATTTAAAATTCAGGTCTCTACTGGACGAATAAACCGAAATACGTGCCGACAGTGATGATGCTTTACAGATAACTGTCACCTCGTCAAGAGTGAAGTAGGATTTTTTTCATCAGTGAAATGTCTTGGTAAACAAGCGAGAGGTGGCTTTGTGTTCTCGCCTGTTTTAGGGTGACGAGTGGAGGCGCTATTTACTGCGTCCGCCCTCTCCGTGTGGCCGTAAAGAGGCCTGAATGACCAGCAGTCCTGGCGCCTCGCCAGCCACCGCCGTGTGGGCTCACTCCTCAGGGTCTCCCACATGCCATCAAACCATGTCTTCACCACCCTAAACCATCATTATTTATTTAATTTCAAATAGTCCATGGCTAATATAAATACATCATATTAACAAACAAACAACCGAGGTGTTAATTTAATTGGATCCTTTAACTAGCACCTAGCCATTTACCCAGCTTTTCTCTGAAATTTGCAACAGTTCAGATCCTTTTTATTTCTTCTGGCAATTTGTTAATACATTCTTAAACATTTGTGCAACACTGTTTTTTGTGCTTAACTACTTCTATTATAAGTTGAATGGAAACGATTTGCCTGCGTTGTCTTATAATTATGTACATCATTAATCTTTTGTACTACTCTAGACACATATATTGGTAACAATCCACTTTTCAACCTATATACAAAAGTCAATACATCTCTAATTATTTCCTTTTTTAATATACAGATATCCTAAGTCCTTTAACATTTTGCTGACATTTTCAGTTCATATTTTATTTAGAACAGCCCTCATTCCCTTATTAAAATTATTTTGCAACTTCATAATTTCCCTTTTTCTCACCATGATTATTAATGGGGAGCAGTATCTTATGAGAGGCAGCATAATTGCTTTAAACGATAGCTCTTTACCTGGTTTAGATATATTAAATTTATGTGGTGTTACAGAAAAATGCTGAGTATTAAGTGGACAGACATAGTTTTGGAAATGATGCGTGACGAAAGAAGTTTGTGGAAGAAGCTTAAAGTAAGAAGAGACAGGCTGGTATATCATATTTTGAGACATGTTGGATTGGTTAATTTGTTAGTAGAGGGAACAGTCAAAAAAACTATAGAGGAAGACAGAGATTAGGATGTATGAAGCAAATAATTGAGAGCGTGGGTTGTAAGGAGTATGTTGAGATGAAAAGGTTAGTGCAAGGTATGAAGGGATGGAGGATTGCATCAAACCAGTCGCAAGACTGATAACACTAAAAAAAATATTAAATCTACCTTTTTTGCTATTTTTTGTTTGTTCATATAATCTACATGATCTATAAACTTAAGCTTATTATCTATAACTACGTCAAGATCTTTATAATTTTAGTTCCATTGATTACAACAGAATGCATTGCCTCTGCCTGTTCCCTAAACATTTTCTTCCCTATCACAATACATGTTGTTTTTGCCACATTCAGACTTAACAAGTTTTTATTTAGCCATCCATTAACTATTTTTAACTCACCATTTATCACCTTTACCATTTTTTTTTATAGATTTTTCCCATGATAATATATTAGTGTATCGTCTGCAAACATGTACATTTTACAATTCTTTAGTATTTCCGCCAGATCAATCATTTTCTGATGTGGCCTCTTAAAGTCATGATTTCAAATATAACTTGAGTAGTTTTCTCCAAGTCTCACGATCTGCCAGTTAACTCCACAACCCTGCGTATGTCCTTGTCCCATCGGTCCGGTGGTCTTCCTCTCGGTCTGGGGTGATCCCTTGGGCTCCACTCTAACCCTGTAGATGATTTATATACAATATAAATAATAAGTGACCCAGTTTACTTTCTTGTGGAATTCCACTTTTCTTTTCCCTTTCTTCAGATAGAACTTAACCCTGTCTTACGTCTCTGTTAAATAATTTTCTAACCAAGTATAAACCTCACTAGTGACATTATACATATATATTTTTTTAAACTGCAATTCCCTATGAACAGTTTCAAATGCTCGCCTAAAGTCTAAGAGCACTGCTATTACTCCCTCTCCCTTGTCTATTGCTTTTAACAAATTTTCTACAACCAACTGGATTGCTGTCTCTCTACTATGTTGTAACCTAAATCCTAATTGGTATTCAGTTATGAGATTTTTTCCCTAATTTTTATGGAATGGATGGAATTTAGTGTTATTTTCTTAGACACACAAGAGTCACAACAGAGAATTTGCTCCATTTCTGTTTACTAATAAGCTTATAACAATTCGACATCTTCTTGTCTATGTTATAGTATGCTAACTTCTTGGAAAATCTGAAAACCATAACAGATAGGAGAATGTAGTAATAGTTATGGAAGGACGAGCTTGCTGTGATTATTGTTGTCTGATAGATCTACAGGTTACCACTTTTACAATATACGTCATACCTACAGAACAAACAAACCATGCGTCTTTAGTTTGTGTCGCATTACGTTTTGTGCGGAAGTTTCACTCAAATTGAGCACTTAAATTGAAAATCTACCTCCTTGACATAGCACACATAAATAACATAAAATCAAAATGAATAATTTGTAGTTAAAGACCAAATAAATACGAAACCGGAATTTGTCTATCAATACTTCAACTTCTATAAACAGTTTGGCAGATAAAGATAGAAACTTTTGGCTCACAAAATTTCTGGCATTGGTTTGTAAGACACTGTGATGGTGTCGGGCGCGTGACATACGGTTACCTACTTCGAACCCCGGTGATGAATTAAATTTTCAATATTCGGTGCTTGGCCAGAAAGGTGACGGTACGTAATTCCTGGTAACCAGATCAAGTGCCAAAAGGATGGGTTAAATCCCAAATTTCATCATAATGTATACTGGGTGGGAACATACAGCACTTTTGATTTGTTCGTTGAATCGAGACGTAAGTATTATCGGTAAGAAAGACTGCCATAACATTTCCTCCTATTTTCTCTTTTATTTATTTATTTATTTTTTCCGTCATTAATCTCTCGACTGGTTTGATGCAATCCTCCGTCCCTTCCTATCAAGCACTAAAATCTTCATCTCAAGATACCCCTTACAACCAATGTCCTCAGTTATCTGCTTCATATATTCGAATCTCTTTCCTCCTCTACAGTTCGAGTGTTCCTTTTTCTTTCTGTAAGACTCTTCCACAAGCTGTTTTTCCTCACCCATCGTTCATACTTTATTTTTCCATTTAATTTTCAGCATCCTTCTATAGCACCGTACTTCAAGTGCTTTAATTTTCCTTCTTTCTGGTATGCCCAAAGTCGATGTTTCGCTACCGTAAAGCGCTGTGGTACATGCAAAGAGATTTTTAAAAGTCCTTTCACAGTCCTAAATTGAAAGATTTCTCTTTTGCCAGAAGATTATTTTCAGTAGTACTATTCTGTTTTTAACATCATTCCTGTTTCGGCCATCAGTAGTAATTTTACAAAGTAACAGAATTCACTTACTTCTCATTTTGTTTTTTTGATTTTATTCTTATATTTTACTTACTATAGTTGCTAAAATTTCTGCTATATTTTATGACTTTCGTCTTGATTTGCTTTGTATTTAGTCCAAATTTCATTACGAATGCCACAAATAACTCATAACAGTCAATCTCACACTTCAAACATACAGCAAAACTTATGCACAATAAGTGAAGAAACTGACCACTCTACTCCTCTAAACAGGCCTAACTTGACTGCACTTGCGAGTATCACGATGCACGATTCAGAATTCGAGAGTTTGACATCATTTTTTAAAAAAATATTTATACCAGTTTTGGATAGCGAATGAACACCTCACATGCTAGCTGTTCAGTAACTTTGTCAAGTCGATAAAGGACTCTAGCAACGCCATTGTATCTTGTGCAGCTTTGCCGTTTCAAATACTACCTTCGTCCCGGGAAGTACCTGCACACCACAGTGTGCGTTGCTGCGCCAGGTACCGTCACCAGTTCCCTACTGCCCTCCGCTCCCCCAGGAACTCCAGTCGACGTACATACGAGCCTGTTACCGCTCTTCTGTATATTTTCCCTGAGCCTCGCACCAAACAAACATCGGTCCCCTGCCCAAAATGTTATGGCTTGTGTTTGGTGATTTATTGCTCAAACAAACGCTGAGCCGGCCGGTCCCGCCGATAGCCGATTGACTGACCGACTGACAGGTGCTAAGTACGTCCAGTCCATCTAGCAGCTGACCAGGGTTTTAGGATGACCGCTCGGCTGACAGCTGGGAAAACATATCTGACATTCCATCTCATCATTCCAATTCATAATATCTTTCATTCCATTGCAAGTATATGGAAAAAATACGATGATTTGGATTTTGACGTTTCTCGATCCGTTCTGGAAGATTTATTTTCAGTTTATCTGCTGTCCGGTGTATTAATTCGTAATCTGAGAGCCAGGCGGTGAAACAATACCTGCTGATAAAGATGATACTGGTTGCAATATGACAGCGAGATTGTTATGGATTGAAGCATTGAGTAAGGTAGTCTACCACTTAAACAAATTCCTCATGTAGTTTCTCTGCAACTGATCATCAACCTCGTCCAGATGGCTCATATTTATTACTCCCCGTATAGTCGCATTACCAAACAATGGACCATCAAATAACTTGGAGGAAAATTTTCGGTTTATTTTATACGTTGTTGATTATAAAATTGACGCTCACGGATTTATGCCAAAAAATTATACTAACATGTTGTAAACTACTGGACACTTATTGGATAATTTATAAAGAGTGTACGATTTTCATGCAAACTATGATTATTTTAAGCTACTACTTCCCGTATATACGTTTCATATAAGGTTTTAAGGTTGACTGCAGTTAATGGACAGAACCAAAGAAAAAGTATTATGGAATAGAGATCTATAGGCCACCCAGTTAGCTCAGTTGGCTACGGTACCGTGAAGGTGTGGGGTGCCCGACATCGGGTTAGCGGGTTCGAGGCCTCGTGTTGGAAAAATGTATAGCGTGAGGACTTGGCCGACAGGGTAGGAGAGGTGATGGTGCCCAATTCCTAATCATCATATTGCACGTAAGTCCTGTGTTAAATCCCAACCCTCTCCGCAGTGCGTATGGATTGAGGGCATACGACACTGTTGACGATGATTTGTGCGTCCGATGTGGTCGTTAAGCTTGGCATCTTCCGTAATTTCCTTCGGAAGAGTAGGCCTGAATGAACCGGCCCCGCATTTCTCCCTCTCCCTTCAATTATCTCTCATCGGCCATACAAACAACGCCGAACACACATACTATCACGGTTATGTAATACCTAGGAACGCTGTCACATTGGGGAAGGCAACGTGAAACCATCCGATTTCATCTTGTAATGGAGGGGCAAACATCCTCCATGGTAGCAGCCTACGCTTGAACACGAGTAAAGGGATCGTAGAAGGAGAGAAAGGATCTATAAACGACAGAATCCGAATACAAACGAAACACGAGGCCGGAAAGCGAGGCTTCGCGCCTCGTCGATTTCATTGGAGTAGGTTGAGAATGCGGGAAAAGAAACGGAAAAGAAATCGGCCATTATCTTTTGAAGGAACCATACCGGCATTCTACTGGAATGATTTCGCGAAACCATTGAAAACCGAAATCTGGATGGCCTAGCGGGGATTTGAACCAGAATGCCGGGGCCGAGAGTCACCACTACGGTGGAAAAGAGATAAATGAATTTGCGAAAATACCATCGGGAATGATTTCGCGAAACCATTGAAAACCGAAATCTGGATGGCCTAGCGGGGATTTGAACCAGAATGCCGGGGCCGAGAGTCACCACTACGGTGGAAAAGAGACAAATGAATTTGCGAAAATACCATCGATGTTCCAATATTACTGTGACCTAGGGTAGTAACTAGTAGATCTATTTTTACCAATAACGACGAAATTATAATACACACCTACTACTCACATGTCACTACCAAATGTGAAAGTATTTTCATTTTTAACAATCATAGGTACAAAATACATAACTAGATGTCTTCTAAATTATAAATTCCTTTATATTTTCATTACAGTTGCAGTCATCATCCCGCCTCTAATGATCTTAGCCGTCGACGAGGCGTTAAAAAAAAAGTCATCATCTAAAGCACTCGGTAAGAGAAATATATAACGTCGAATGTAACACCCCAAAAGTTTAAGATACCATAAGTGCGTGCTATCCCAGCATAGGCAGGGTGTTAGCTCTCCCTAGCAACGTGTTGGGTGACGAAGTTTCCTGTGAAAGAGTTCGTAACTGTGGATGACTGTGATGCTGTGCGTGCTCAGTGTAATGAGAGATGAAAGAAGGGAGAGGGTGAACCCCGTTGCGTGCGCATTCAGTAGAAGCCTCCCGAAAGAAACCCAGGTGGCCGCCGAGTTACGCCCTTATCGCACCATCAGTAGTTTCCTACGCCCTCACTCCGTATGCACTGCGGAGAGGTTTGGGATTTATACAAGGGCTTTAGTGCACTATTTGCTGGCTATGAACTGTACAACACTATTACCCCTACCCTACCGATTGGTGATGTCCTTCCACCAGCAGAATCCATAACGAGCGCCTTACATCATCATGTCGTCTCAGCAACTTTCGCCAAAGAGGCTAATAAGATTAGATTAACTCATTCAACGGAAATCTTGAGTAATCTTTGTATATATCAAAAATCCATAGAGGGGTTGCCTTGCTCCAAATTACCACAAAATAACAGAACTGATTTGAATGAGGTTTTCACAGTTTCAAAGCTTACGGTCTAGCTTAAAATATGCTGTATATTTTACGAGTTTACGTAAGATTCTTAACACGGACATAGATTGTGCACACTATCAATGGTAAAAACCTCCAATATGCCACGAATGTTTACGATCTGACTTAAAATTTGCTCAGCGGCTTTCGCATTTTAATAATAGTTTATTATAGATAATTTTCGGGCATGATATCACGGGATTTTGACGGTCCTGGTCAGACATTATTCCATTAAAAGTACAAATTTTCGGATTTTATATAAAAATCAGCATCCGTAATTTCGCATGTTAATATTTGTCCGTATTTGATTTTTTTTTCTTTACTTTAACTGTTACTAAGATGCTTTATTACACACCAAATATGAAAACTTAACCTAATTTTATTCCCTATATCGATACTGTGAGTTGATTTTTTTTTTTTGCGTGTTAGATGTAATGAGAAAACGTTTCACTGTTCCATCTTTCAATAGATATGATCTGCTGGCTTCCACAACACGATATTCTTCTTTCAGAAAAAGTTTGAAAAGATAATATATATAATATAATGTTAATATGTGTGTCCTCTATAGGCTAAAAAACGACTAAACCAATTTACGAGCGGTTTTTTCAAATTGGTCTGGGTTGTCAGGAGAAGGTTTAAAGCTATTGAGATCCTCGATCTGACCCAAAAAAGGGGGGGAAAAATACTTACTCATAAGAATAATTGGTTCAATGCATACATCGTGTGGCACAGCAAATAGTTTCTTATTTCAGTGGTACTGCTAATGGCTAATATATATATATATATAAATAAAAAGGCAATGTTAATGTGTGTGTCCTCTATAGGCTAAAAAGTTATTAAACCGATTTACGAACGGTTTTTCCAATATGTTATGAACTGTTAGGAGGTTTAAAGCTATTGAAATCCTTGATATGACCCGAAGAAGAAAAACATCACTCACCCACAAGAAGAACTGGTTGTATACGTAAGCCTGGTGGCACGGGAAAACCTTTCTTATTTCAATGGCAACCATACATGCACAATAAAATATTGCATTGACAATCGCATCATCTGGAATTGAGCCGACTCTTTTTCATGGTCGCCTAACAGCAGATTCAGCATTTTAATTGCTACTGAATTACAAAACAGTCAAATACCAACCTGCAACATTTCAAAAACATCGGGAATGAACAAAATAGTCCAGATATTCAATAGAATAATGCTGGATGAATGCACAGTGGCGTATAAAAAATCTTTGAAAGCTTTGCAATCGAACAGCGCAAGATTTACGTGGAAATGAACGATTATTCAGTGGTGCTCTAATATTATTATATGTTGAAAAAGGGAAAAAATCGTTGTGCGCTCCCGTGTATATATTCCGAATTGAATCACCAAAAACGTTACATATCCAAGACCATTGCAGCTTGAAATTGAATGAATATAGTTAAAATTTATGTGTTTCAAAGCTAAGAAACAATAATGTATATGTAAATATCTAATTTTAACTAAATACAAACTTTCAAATGTGTTCATATAATCTATTAGTGTTTTTAAGTCCAGCAATAGCGAAACATTGCCGCATCAGCTAGTACTTTATAAACGTCAGATAGAATCTTAAACAAAGTTTATGTTTTACATCTTATTTGTTTGTCTAAATTTCATATAACTTAATAAACATTTAATTATTGAATAAAATATTTCTAAATTAAATTTCTATAAAGTACATAAAAATTAGATTTTTCTTAGATAGCGGAACACCCGAAGTAGAAAAGGATAAAGAAAACTTTTTACATAAAATTTGAGTTTTTTCCTTCTCAGGGTAAATATTTGCTACTCTAAAATAATAATAACCGTAGATACATTATAATACACACCTAGTATCGCGCAGTCGAAGCTGGGGGTAAATGTTAGCTGGTATAAATGAGAGGAACGTTAACTTATCACTTCACTTCGGTATTACCTTTATTAAGTCATTATTTCCATTCTTCTGTTGCTTATCTGTGCCATCAAATACATATATTTCAGTTTCTTCGTTCATAAATGTGGATGATGGAATTCCTTTACTTTCACATAAATGCTTCTTTTGAACTTTGGCCTCTGTGCCCACAATAATGGTACATATTATTTCTGCAATATAATTTCCACGTGCGTTGGAATTGTTAAAACGTTCTGTACATCGCATGTTAGACTATGCTTACAAATAACTACATTAAAATTCATTGATTTAACTTCTCTCTTTTAATTTTAGGCAATCTCCTCAAAAGCACCTTAACGTATCGGATGACAATTGACTGAAACAGTTCTTTTCATTTTCCTCCTATTTAGTTTTCACTGCAAACACTGAAACATATTAAATACCAGTTTATACTAATAATATTGTCGGTGTTAATATTGCCTTTGAATTGATTTCCCAGAAGCAATTTCAACAACATCCGCTACAACATGCTTAAGTATTATAAATATTGTTTCTACTGCTGTATTTTTCTGCCAGCAGACGTCGATCACTTGAACTTCGCTTGATTCATTCGCTTGGAATCTTACGAATAGTTCAACTACTACTTGTACCACAGGCACGGCGCTTGTAGTTTCCCTTACTGAGAGAAATTATTGTTTATCAGCAGGCATCACATCTGAGACTGGATGCATTAATCCGTTTATGTTGTCACTTGGTGAGATCAATGGTTGGACGCAGCTCAGATGTAATTAGTCACCAAATAACCTGAAACGCGCACTCGTCCAGCTGGTGTCGCTGTTGGTCTCAGTTAGCTGGAACACATTATTAGAGGTACATAATGTGTTCCAGTTGTTTCCTGTTGTTTCTAAGTATGCAATTAATTAATCTGCACCCGAAAATAGCTGACATCTTAGCCTTAATTAAAATAAATGAAAATCTTTTGACTTTCTTCATACAGAAAATTATATCTGGGGAAAAAGCTGAAAGCTTTGTGTAATTTTGAAGTTATTGTTGCGCCATGAGAATACTTGTAATTGTCTTCGACTTTCATAAACAAAATTAAAACTTAGTTATACCGATTATAAGAAAATTTGTTGCTGTTACATATTTCACTTTATTCAACTGCAAACATTCGTGTAAATATGTTATCTTTGCACGGAATTATCAGCCGAGGTGTGTGCGAAAGAAGCATAAGTAATAGGTCTTAAAATGGACTGGAGAATACTCTAAGAAACAAGAAGATAAATATGAAATTTGATGCAAATCAATTGATGAGTATTCGAGTCGTATTATTCACGAAAATCTGCCATATACCCATACTCATAGACAAGGCTCAAAATATTCCCGTTTAAAATCCAGTTCAGTTTCGCTAGTATAGTTTCAGAAGAACAGAGAAAGTAAAGGAGTTACCCCGCAGCCAATTTATGTGTTTCCCAAAGGTAAGAGAGTTCTCGACATTGTTATCTGCTATAAACATTTCCATCTAGAATGTAAATTTAAAACAGCTGCTGTATACGGTAAAAAGAGCTCTCAACTTCTCCATATGTGTTCGACTTTAGCGTGACAATTCCTCGCTCAGGAAGAAGTTCAGGATTACAGCGTGATTTAAAGTTTTTACACGCACGGTAGGGGACCTGCTTTGAAGCGAGAGGAATGGCAGATAGCCAATGTGAGCTGGCCGCGCTTCTGTAAACCTAGCAACTTGCTCGGCGGGCCGAGAAGGGAGTTTCTTTTCACGCCGGTTGCAACTTTTCCCCGCGCTGATCGAACTGTTTCCGTCTGTGAATGAAGCAATCCCAGTCCTCGGTCCCCTGTACCGGCTGCTCCTGACACACCACCAAAAATGAGCAACGCAGCAGCAGCGATCAGTAATGGCACTATTATTAACGTCCGACCTCGATATTATTTCGTATTTCGAAACTTGATACAACGCATCCCTCCTTAACAGATGTTTTTTATTTAAACAAGAAGTAATAAGATTCCGCAAACCGCATACAAAGTAGCGTACACACTGCCCACTCAGTGAAACTATCTTTTCTGTCGAACCATGGACTACTTTATTCTGATTACATGGTTTTTAAGAGCTATTGCCAACTTAAGATCTAATCACTGAGTGAAAATACGGAACTTTTTGGAATTAGAATTTATTTTACCAAAAATTTAGCATCCTTAAAGTTCAGCAATTACCGAAAAGTAGAGAAAAGTTTAGTTTTACTGTTGTCTCCAGAATTTTCCACGCACTTTCTTGCAACTCTTACGTGAATGCTGGAAGAAATTATTGGCCGGCAAACTAAAAAAAAAATTATGAGTTCGACCACATAAGTAAGAAAAAAGAAAGGAAAAAAAAAAACATTCAATCTGCCATTCGTGAGAATTTGGGAACGATTCTCTGTGAAACCATTCCGATTTTGATTTCCCATGGTTTTTCGAAATCAGTTGGAAACTCGGTTTTGATGGAAGACCACTGTGGGTTTGTGGTTGAGCAACAATGAAATGTTCATACAGCTAAATACCACTCGCCGAAGATTCAGCAGTCAACAAGAAACTTTTTCCACAGTGACGTGTTTTATAAAACATTGCAGAAATTATACGAATTAATTTACCGAACGCTACTCTGCTGTCATATAGATCGTTTGCATTTCTCACGTAATTCTAATCATTCTTTGCGCTAAAATTATTTAACTTTTTGACAAGGGGAGGGGGGGGGGTTAACGTTTCTATTAGTGGTTTAGTCTTTGTATTTGATTGCGAAAGTGTGTATCGATATTCTCTGCTATTTTGACGTTTTACACTGTGTGAGAAGCTTGTATTTATGTGAGCGAATATTTTGAACAGTTGAGAAACTTTTTACAGCGTTGCCAATTTTGGTCAGAAACAGAAGTATTGAGTGTGGTGGGTGAGCGGCAACGCTCTGCTTTTGCATTCAAATCCCTGTCTTGCCATTCGGATTTTGGTTTTCCATGGTTTTCAGAAATGCAGGTATGGTTTCTTCAAAGAGAATGGCCAAATTCCTTCCCAGTCCTTGCCCTACGTCTTCCCTTGGCTCTAATAACCTCGACGATGACGAGTCGCACGCCCGAAGCAAAAGAAAACGCACTGTTTGTTGGAGGGAGTCCTGAAATTGTGGTTTTTGAAGTGCAGTGTCAAATAGTTGTGCACGGAATATATACAGGACACAGAGGTTGATGTATTTTTTTTTTGTTGTAATTCACACCATTTATGTCATTCATTGAATTGTAATGACATTATTGAATTATTATAGAAAGTAAATTATGTATTCTCTCCGCTTCCAGTGTCAGCAAAGAAAAAGTCACCGTTAATAGCCTATTCGGAGCCAAACAGAACATGGACCAAAGTATGAGATTTGAATGATGCTAGAGAAGATGTAAGCATGTTATATTAGAGACATAGTTAATTTTCGAGAATGTTTATCAATGTTGGGGCAGTACGATAACCGGCCACCTCCCCCTATTCAGAACGGTCACATACGCACCAAGGGGAGTCGGAATGAGGAGGGGGCGATGGCGTTGGTAACCACTGTCGCGTATGATTGCATTTGCTGCTCTCAGCTCCCTACGGCAAATCACAAATTTCGCCTCAAGCACTGCCACAAGTCAACTGGCAAATAAGGCCTCAAGTGCCAGGTCACTCCTAACAAAGACATAATAATTAACAGAATATACCAGAGAGACGCTTACAAGCGAGGCATAAAAAGGTCAACGCGAAACCATTTTTAATTAATCAGTACAGTGCTGAGAGAGTGCCCTACGCAAGTTAATAAGTCATTGTTTAGACGAGAAAATAATAGACCTAAAACAAAGCTTTTACAAAACGTAATCATTTCCTCCTATATTTTTTATAGCATTTTTTCACTCAGCCTGACACAGCCGTCCCTCAGTGGTTAAAAAGTCTTACTGCGGATCGCGAGATTTGCTGTTCGAATTCCAGTCTCCAGTCTCCAGACTGGAATTAGTGCGATCTCGTAAACTGATCTCGACCTCTGGTAAAACATTACTTTGTTTATGTGACGCTGCATGGCACGAATTTCGTGCCAAATTGTACGTCCGTTTTTGACCCGTAAGATTGAAGTGTCAGATTTAACCGTGTCTATACCGGAATGCACGGCTAATCAAAACACTTTCATTTGGTGGCCGAATAATACTTCCGGATAATCCGTCCTACCTAGCTCTATGGTTTCTTACTGAGAAGTGGAAGAGAGATAAATTCGTGTCTAACTTTTGGGATACTCCCGGTCCGCCTTTCACATTAAGGTTTTTCAAATCCGCTCCAGGCCAATGCCTATCGCTAACTTTCTTCCATTTGGTCGCTCTTTGATATATTCTAAAGAAATTGTCAAAACAAAACTAGCCACAAGACACCAATAAAATTATTCAAACTTAAAATAAAAACTACTCCTTTTACAAAAAACTCATAACACCCACAATTTTTTTAGAGTTGTTAACTGAATATGTCAAAACGGATACATATGAGCAATAGATATCCCACAATTTGTAATATCTGCGCACGTTCCATAAATATTCGCAGTCACGTTTTACAATATATCTTAACGGGGCTCCTAGTATTTTCTGGTAGTTTTGTGGCCTAGTCACCTGCAACACGCTTTTTTTTAAGTTCATTCCTGTTTTTTCACATTTATGTCTAGCAAAGATTTGACTAGTTACAAGTTTCCAACTCTTTATGTGCAACTAGCTGTTGCACGCGACTTCGATCACGTGGATTATTAATACAACGGAATAAGAATAGTAATAATAGTAATTAATAGTCATATAAATTAATATTAATTTCAATAACAATTATCATCATCAACATACTATCTACAAAGATCTATAAAATAAAACAGTTTTCATTTGTTCCAAAAAAAAAACCTATTTTGCTGACGTTCTATTGATTGTACGAACGGTTATCAAATAATTTTGCCCAAGTTTCTATCCGATATGAAAGCTCTAATCAGAAAACACAGACTAAGTGTCGATTCAATACTCTATAAACTACATTCTACCGTCTCTGGTAATGTAACGAAGTGTGGCTTAACTTTTTAACAATTTTCATTTATTTACGAGAATAAGAAGGAGAGGTCTTCGGTATGGAAATCTGAATCAGAGAACAATCAGTGTGGATTTCTAGGATAACAGCTCATGTATCTCACCCTCTCACACTAATACCTTTCGTCCTGTCGGCCTTCGTTTATAAGAAATTGAGTTTGTGACATTTTAAATTGCGTGTGCATATGTGTAGAAAATCCGTATTTGATAAGGTGGACGAATTATGCTTTGACTATGTGAAACAGTAATTCTGTACGTGTTAATCAAATTGTAAAAACATGTAACTTTTGTGTAATTTTTTAAAATATAACTTGATTAAAAAACTAACTGCGTGGTTTCATGAATGTGTCAGTATGCAAAACGGGGCTCGGTCCACACTTGGGGGAAATATCTTTATTTCCTACGTGCAATTCTTTTCGCCAATGTCCAATTTTGCGGGATAAAAACTATTTTATGTCACTACCCAGACAATATACTAACTACGTGTGAAATTTCATTTAAATCTGTTGAGCAATTAAGGCATGAGCGAGGCAATACTACATCCAAACTTTCTCACTTATAGTATTATTAAGATTAAAATTACTTGCTCAGTTCCTGTACATACGTGTTAGTCCAGCCGTATTCAAAGAGCAACACGAATTCTGTATGTTACAAGTATGGAAATCCCTTCATTCCTTTGTTTTTTATTACGACGATTCATACATAGCTAGTTTCCCTTTTAATAAAATTAGATCGACGATATTCCAAATCTCGTTGGAACCGTTTTACCTGTATTTTTTTCTTTTTGATGCAGTTGTTTGCTTTAGCATCTATCTGGTCTCTATGCTAAGGGAACACCGTCAGTGTCGCTATCTGCCATAGAACCTTGTAAACTATTTTATGTGCGCTTCGTGTTGATTTGTTTGAGGAATGTGTAATTTTTGAAGTTATTCAGTAGCAACATTACGATTTAGTAAAACCAACTAAAACCAAATTCAGGATGGACGGCACGCATTTGATTTGACGTAGGTCGCATCTTCGCGAGACGAGCGTGGTGAATTAGTGGTGGCCTCACATTCGGGAGGACGGAGATTTGAATCTCCGTTTCGTCATCCAGCTTTCAGTTTACCAAGATTTGCTGAAACCACTCCAAGCGAATGCTGGTTCGTTTATAAGGGCTCCCAGTCCTATCACGCCTCATACCACCTTGAAGTCGACGAGGGTTATGTTACATACATGGGCGCCGGGAAGGGGGTGCAATGGGGTGCACTTGTACCCCCCCTGCAATGAAAGAAAGTACACAGTAAAAGATAAACAAAAATTTTATTATTAAATTCACTGTTTGAATAATAACTTAAGGCGCCTAGGTTGTTGTCCAAATTTGTTCAATCCTTGTCAATAAAATCACTATTCTTAGTTAATAAGTAATAAGTGTTATATATAATGTATAAAATAAAAAGATACAGATGCACCTCCCTTAAAGTAATCCTGCCGGCGCCCATGGTTATATATATATATATATATATAAAACCTTCCCCAGTCTAGAATGTCGGAGCATGAATGGTGAGAAGAAAAAGAATCATTTTGATAGTAAAGCATTCACGGGAAACGGGGCAAGCGGGTGTTTGTTAGTTTTCCGTTGCAGTGCAAAAAGATATGGCCTTTCTTTCATTCATACGGTCAGCTTTTGCCTGCTATTCACACTCCTGTGGATGCGGAAAGTGATGCCACGGTTCGTTAACAAAAGAGCCGTAGCCAAAGATTAATCTGCGGCAGTGTCGGCTTCCTCAGAGCCGTGCTGTTAATTCGCTGCGGGGAGTAGTGAGGGGAGCCAACAGCCCTCTCCGCTACACTTGTACCGAGCGTGCTCAAAAACGGAATCTCCACCACTCGCAGACCTCACCGCCAACAAAGCCGTGAAACATATCTATCACTCTCTAGAGTCTTATTAAAACCCACGCAAATATAAAGAGCAGTCGAATCTGGAATGACATAGTAATAGGAATTATTTATTTGTCGTATGGCTAAGGGATTGTGCACAAACTACGTGGCTCGGTCTAGGGGGGGGAGGGGTTGGCTGGAAGGCTACGTTGGGCTACATGGGGGGAGGGGGGGTTTCGAGCCAGGCCACGTAGCTTTCCGTTCATATTATTTGCCATAGTTAAAATGAGATTCAGGACACACAGCAGCATGTAAATATTTATTTCCGTCATTTAATTATACCCGTATATAATTTATGATAATTTGACAAGAGAAAACAGTACAAAATGTCTTCTGGAGTCAATCGGGAAAAAGGCTACGTGCTACGTGGGAGGGGGGGGGGGGGTAGAGGCAAAAGCCACGTCGGGCTACGTGGGGGGGAGGGGGGGTTCACAGGAGGGCAAAATGGAGCTACGTGGTTTATGCACACTCCCTAAGCAACTAATACAATACATATAAATATATACAATGACAAGAACGTTGGTAGCGTTCACAAGTTGATGCCCAGTTCTTCCAGCCATTCTAAAAAGGAACTTGTAGCTCAAAAAACATCTTAAATGGTCCATCATACTTCCGTAGAGGGCATTCCCTGATAATATGCTCCACACTCTGGGAAGGAGCTCCGCAGTCACATGCAGGAGAATCCTGAAGACCCCACTTATACAACATGGCGTTGCATTTCGCATGGCCTGTTCTTAGGCGATTTAGTTTGACCCACTGGTCTCTATTTAGATGGAATCTCGGAAGTCCAGTTGTGGGATCTTTAATATCTGGATGTTTTACAGATGCAGAGTTCCAGCTTTGTCGCCATTTTTCCATGACTTCAAAGTCAAATACATCTTACCACACTGGAATTCTGGATTTAATACGAGTGGGGGGTAAGTCATATAGAACCTCGTGGATTGGGAGATCCTGTGGATGATCAGGATGGTGTAGTTTTATGCCGTTGCTTCTTGGCGTCTTATCTCTGGAGGTGGTATTTTGCTGATTAGGTGTAACAAGGGCACTGGGGTGGATTTTAGGGTGCCAGTTATTACTGTCATACACTCATTCAGATGGACGTCGATTTTTCTAGTATGAGCACTACGTTGCCACACTGGAGCACAGTACTCAGCAACAGGTTAAACCATGGTGAGAGCGGTTGTTTATAGTGTGTCCGCATCAGCTCCCCACGAAGCTTCTTCATGATGTTGTTCCGTGTTTTCAGTTTCTGACTTGTGTTTTCGAGGTGTTTTTTGAATGTTAAGGAGCTGTCTAAGGTGATGCCAAGATACTTAGGATAGAAATTATGTTTCACCCTCAGGTGGCAGAAGTTCACTTTGAGCTGCTGATGTGCTATTATATTGCTCAAGTGGAATGCGCATATTTCTGTTTTCATGGGGTTCGGACAAAGTCTCCACTTCCTATAATATGCATTCAAGGTTTCTAAGTCGTTAGAGAGAATGCTGTCACCTTCCTCTAATGTGGCAGTTTGGACGGCGATAGCTAAATCGTCAGCGTAGCAGAATTTATTGCCGGTTGTTTCTGGCATGTCACTTGTGTACAAGTTGAAGAGCAATGGAGCTAATACTGACCCTTGAGGTAATCCAATGTTTAATGTAGTAGGAATAATGACCTACGAATATGCGTCTTTTTCATGCTTATACTTTCAATACTGAATTCGCCTTTTGTGGTTGTCGACAACAACATCATTAGCGCCGGAGAGAATTGTCGCTGAATTAGAAGGAAACACGTCCAAAGGAACCACACCTTCTTTGAGTTGGAATGATTTCTGGAAACTGAAGTCAGTTTGACTCCTTTGTCATTTGCCTTTATATCTCCCTGTACCTTGACAGGCTCTGAAACTCGTAACTCGTATGCTATCCTCTTTACATCTCCGTCGAACTGGGCGATCTTAAACCGGTGCGGGGATTACTATAGAGATCGTCTTATTGTTAAGTTTTACTATCAAAACTTCATACATTTTTGTTACTTCATGGTCCAAGTTTCAGCCACATATGAGAGAAAATGGTCGTTTGGTAGTTTTGCTATCCGATGACAGGTGTGTGGACCAAACAACTATCACTACAGTCTCGCATGTTCCGTTTCCACTTCTTTTTTTTTTTAACTAGGGCTTTACGGCTTGTTGATATTGAGATCATTAGCGGATGAGGGGCTGCTTATTTACTTATGGCTTTACGCCTCATCAACGTCGAGGTAATTAGAGGTGTTAAAAGACTGGGGTCACGAAACGGGAAAGAATTCTGGCATGGCCCTTTGAAGGAACCATCCTGGCATTCGCCTGGATTGATTTGGGGAAACCATGGAAAACGCAAATTTGAATTGTCAGACGGGGATTCGAACCCGCGTCCTCCAGAATGCGAGGCCAGCGCGTTACTGTTCACTAATTACGCTCGATAGGATGAGGGGCAAACCGAAGAAAGGAATTTGGCCAAAGCCTTTCAAAACAATCGTCACGGCTGCGGCGTACACCTGGAAGCTATGGGAAACCTTGTCCGGGATTGAAACCGCGTCCTACGGAACGCCAACCATACACTCATGAGGCTCGGCTTCCACTATAAACTCACTTTGTTGACCTCAGTTTCTGTGTCAATGACTTCTGTTAGAATTGTTACTAACCATATAAACATTTAAATTTTCAAACGATTTACTTAATTTACAAGTTGCCATACGTTCCTTGTTTCATGTTTCCCTTACTCATTTGCTATAATTTTGACTTTTCGGTGTCAATGTTCAAGTCGATACGTTTTATTTTTGTTCGACAAACATACTTCAGATCTTTTGCTCGCAGCTTCCCCAGTGTGGATGATTCTTTTACCTATGATAATAACATTAAATGAATGTGCACTGCCCGTTTTATAAATTTTATCCATGTGTAGTATTTACTGAGCAACTGTATTTTTTAAGATAAAAACGTATGCATAAATTGAATGCACGTAACTATTTTTTACATTTACTATTTCTATTAGTCATTCGAAATCCGATCATAGGTGTTACCAGTAAGTTTGGGGAGGGGAAGATAAAATACTTGTTTGCTCTGTGGTTCAGATTTCACTTAAAACTGTAGGTCTTCTATACCTGGTAGGATTACCATGTTAAGTTAGGGTAGCCACGACAGAATCCGGTCTCCCAACCATCAGTGACATACGCCTTTTTCTTGTGGCGAAGAAACTACGATGGCTCTACTCTTTGCTGTACAGAACGTAACTTCAATATTATTAAGAAGATCTAAGTTTCTCCCATCTCGGAGTCTGTTCTGAACGACTACTATCGTTAGAAAAGAATTTCCGTATTTGGATGCGCAGACTTCCGTGGTCGTTGTCGATATTATCTTTGTTGTCCGGATTCGTCCATCATTTTGCCTCTGAAGAAGGCCACAAAATGATGGCCGAAACGTTAGGTTTCGTTAAATTGACGCGGTTCAACCCGGACAACCAG
Organism: Vandiemenella viatica; assembly: GCA_031002005.1. Classification (NCBI taxonomy): domain Eukaryota; kingdom Metazoa; phylum Arthropoda; class Insecta; order Orthoptera; family Morabidae; genus Vandiemenella; species Vandiemenella viatica. The sequence continues at coordinate 272,517,879 of CM061920.1, forward strand.
GATGACAATTTCCGTATTTGTTCACAGTTTTATTGACGAGTGGTGGTTTTTACCTGGAAGTCTCGCGTATTTCATGGTCCTGTTACCAAAAATAATTTCAAATCGTCCTATATTGTAGAGTTTGTAATGATAGGAGGAAAATTGATTTTCAGGTCTAAAAACATTTTCACGTTACTTTTATCAGTTGTGACAGAAATATATTTAGAAAAAATTAAACTGCGGATTGCTAAGGTAATATGGGAACAGTATTAGATATTTTCATTACTGTTCGTTTGGCTAACAAGAAGTTCAAGCGTCGTTATTCCCGTAACCAACAGAACAGCTACTAAAAAAATGTATCTGATTCGTGCATCGCTTGTAACCTCATTAAAAAGAGGGTATTTTCGCATTTAATTAATTATTGTTATAATTAAATTATAAATGAATACCTCTTCAGTGATACTCTTCTTATAAAATTTCTAGTTTTCTGATTCGCTTTCCCTCGAATAATTCCCACTTCTGTTCCTGATAATGTGCTGATGATTGTACGCTCTATTCTGAATATTGTTCTCATGTTTGATACTAGCCGAAATAAGCCTGTTTGCAATCAACTGCAATAGCGTTTCAACGCGCTTACAGCCACGTATGACTCAGAAAAATCTGCCTCCTATAATAATTGGAATTAGAAGATACCTATATATCACCATCAGCAATCTCCTTCTCCACAGTTAGCGAGAAATCCTATGACGTATGTCCATTTGTGCACTTTGTTTCCCCATTTAAGGCAATCTTTTGCTATTCTTATCGAGACGTGAATAATTTTACCAATTTGATTTTGTCCAGCCATCTCATTGGTTTTCAGCATTGAAATACTTTGCATCTACCTGTCATTGGAATATTAGTTTTTCTAGAATGTTTCCTTCACGACGTGCCGCATGATCAAAGTACAGTACTGTAGAATGCGGCATCCACAAATCGAAAAAAATAGAGAATACCAGAGTTTACATACGTTTTTTCTTTGAATTTATTTTTATTTGACTGCCATACCATATCTTCGCAAGAGTATGCTGCAAGAAATTGCTATTAGTGATTTTATTTCTGCTACATGGCTGTCTTCATACGAACAAAAGACCCCAGGTAGACGAGACGAGTTCACCAAGTAGACTACAGTTTGTGAAAATTTAAAAATGGCCTGAATTACTCCAAAATCGGATGGTAAAAATTACATATCTTTTACTCCTCGTCGACCGCTAAGGTCAATAGAGGCGGGATGGGACTGGGAACAAGGAACGAGAAGGAATTCGCCCATGGCGTTTTTGAAGGAAGCATCCCGTTCACCTGGAGTGATTTGGATAAACCATGGAAAATCCAAATCTGGATGCCCGGACGGGGATTCGAACCCGCGTCCGCCCGAATACCCACCACGGTCGATGGATGATATGTATAACAGTGGAACAATAGTAAGTGATTAAGAGTGAAGAGAGATGGCGTGTACGTAGCGTCCTTTTTCGTGAGACCGGAACCACCACTCGCAATCGACTCAGAGCCGTAAATCGAAGTATGCCTTGTCGGCGTCAAAAGGTGCAACATCGGTATGTGATGGTGTTCGAACTTGTAGAATGATTAGGTTTTTTTTTTTATCTGCTTAACGTCTCTCTAACATCGAGGTATTTAGAGACGGGAAAGGATGGGGGGCAAGGAATTCGGCTATGGTCTTTTGAAGGAAGCATCCCGGCATTTGCCTGGAGTGATTTGGGAAATCATGGAAAACCAAAATCTGGATGCCTGGACGGGGATTCGAACCGCCGTCCTCCCGAATGCGAGGCCAGAACGCTTGCCGTTACACCACCACGCTCGGTGGAATGATTAGTCTCGGGGATATGGATTGCCGTAACCGACAGAACAGCTTCATTGGCTCGATGCTGAAGCAGTGCAAAGGGTGTGGGCACGTCTCCGCCGACGGCACGACAAGGCTTGACTAGTTGTATTACGCCATTGCGTCGGCTTCCATGGACCGGAAACCACAAACAGCTCAGACTGCAATGCCGACACTGGCCTGATGAGTGGCAAAATGCAATATTTTCGAACGAGTCTAGCTTCAACTTGCACAGCGGCGGCTGCGTGCGTGTTAGTCGTTACAGTGGTAAACGCAATCAAGCAGACTGCATTGTTGAGCGTCATAGCGGACATACGCCAAGTGTGATGGTTAAGGGCGCCATTGGCTGTAGCATGCGATCTCGCCTCCTTCGTATTCAGGACATTCTGAACAGAAACCATCACATCAGGAAGGTTTTAGAGCCAGAGGTACTGCCTTCCTGCAGGTAGCTCCACATCTCACATTTCAGCAGGACAATGCCCGGCTACTTGTGGCGCGGAATATGTAAGCTTTCTACGTAGAACGACGGCTACCACTGCTTCCGTGGCCTGCGCGCTCACCCGACATGTCATCCATTGAACATGTCTGGGATATGGTCGGTCGGCAACTTGTTCTGGTTCTCCTGCAATTACTGTCGATGCTTTGTGAATGGGCCTGCAAGCCACATTAGTGTGTTCCCCAAGAGACTATCCAGGCTGTCTTTTATACCATGCCACCGTACTAAATTTTAACGCATTTTACATACAGTTCTGTAGTGTCTAGCCGGAGCGCTCGTAGTGATCACTTCCGTGTTCTGAAGCTAAGGCATTCGAGTAAACAGAAAACGCATTCACGGTTCGATCGTCCAGTGAAGTGCATATCAAGTTAGGAACGTTAAAAGACATTTAATACAAGTGTTCAGTAACTATCATCTGCTAAGTGCTTGGGCCTTGCCCTAATATGGCAGACCCCCCCGATACGGGGCAACTAATCAAATCGGCGATGCAGTCGTGCTACCATCCAGAAACGGCTGCCTCAATTTCGCCGATGATGTACAGCCAACAAGAAATGCAGCTACAGCCTCATCATCCTCAGCCACCGAACTATCCAGGTAATGGCGAATTAGCTGCAAGCTGCACTACGTCCGTAGAATTCCTGAGCAATGTAGAGCCGGAAGAGCGGCAGGTTAAACGGTCTCGCGTAGCGGAAAATTGTAACGTGCTAGTAAACGAGGAGATGGTTTTAGAAACCATAAATATACCAGTCAGCGTTTCTCAGGAGATAGTTTCCTTGCCAAAAACCCAGTGTTTTCCAATTTCACCAGCCGTAGAATGTGACAGCCGCGATTCTACTCAAACTGCAACTGATGAAGAAGTGATAACTGACATCGCAAGTAATTCTGCAAAATCGTGAAGGAGTTCAAGCTATAACCCCAAGATCAGAATCCAGTTAAAAGAGGGCACTATTCCGCAGGCGGCAAGCACTAACGTAAATTCCAATCGGGACAGAAGCAAGAACAACCGTTACAGTCGCACAGACATCGGACCATTCTACGTTTTCGTAGAAAGTGGAGATAAAAATATCGGAAGATTACATCCCATGTCAATAGGCAAAATTCTCTACACACACAATGCTGCATATAAACAAGACATCATTAATATCATAACAGCCGATAGAAACAGATTAAAAATTGAAACTAAGTCTGCAACTTCAGCCAACATGTTAGTACAGTCCACAGTGTTCAAAGACAGGAATCTTGAAGCATACATACCAAACTTTTTAATAAATAAACAAGGGATTGTTAGGGACGTAGATATCAGCCTATCAGAACAAGAAATCGAACAAGCTATAGAAAGTCCTTACCCAGTTATCTCCGTGAAAAGATTCACCAAGAGGAGCACTTACCAAAACAACGAGAGAAGGATTCCGATACCGGTCTGCATGATTACCTTCAGATCTCAATCCTTACCAGACCATATAACAATTTTTGGAACACGGTGTTCAGTTGAGCCTCATATTCCACAAATACTAATTTGTGCCAATTGCTTACGTTTTGGACATCGCATGACACAATGTCGCAGTGCCACCCGTTGTAATAAGTGTGGGGGCCCGCATACGATGGATTCATGCACTAGCACAGGTGATCCGCGATGCGTTCACTGTCAGGGCCCACATCTATCCAATGATAGACTATGTCCAGTATACGTACAACAACTAAAAGCACGCGAGGCCGTGGTCTACAACAAAGCTTCACCAATGACGAGTTGGAAATCCGCCCACAGACAGACGTATTCACAAGCAGCCTGCGTCGCGCCTTCCTATCATGATGAAAACCAATTCCCCCCGCTCCCACCGCCTGCATCGTCGCTTCCGTGTTCAGCCTCACCAAAGGCACTCCAAAACAACCCTATTATACCCACCTATCAAGAACAAGAGATACGTCACCAATCCAAAGAATCCACTATAAACCAAGTGCTTCAAACTCCCACTGCTACGGGCCACAACAAGCAAAGGCCAGCAGCTCCAAAATCAAAAACGCCCCATTATCCTCCTGTCCATCAGAGACTGTATATACCACAGCATTTACCTACAACTCCCATCATACAGAATCCTTACCCTCCGCAATTCCAGGATAAAGAGAAGTCTCCTTCAGCAGAAAATGCAGTGCTTATAGAGCACATATTGCAAATAATTTTGCAGATAATATATGAATTCCAATCATCTCCATCTGATACTCTCCATCTTGATCCGCTCCGCCGTCTTCTCACCAGCTTAGTAGTTAACAAGTAAAGAACCCATAACAACTATCCACCTTAACCGAGTGCTATGGCGCATACAATTTTACAATGGAACTCGCGTTCTCTCGCTGCCAACCGAGAGTCATTTCAGAGAGCATTAAGTACGATGAACGTATCCATTGCTACCCTATCAGAAACATGGCTGAAGACAGGAAGGAACATTTCATTTCCAACATACACCGTGTATCGCAATGATCGTCAAGATGGCTGGGGAGGAGTTGCAATTGTAATTAAAACCTTAATACCACATACAGCGATCGCTATAGATCACGCCCATATAAAATCTTTTCAAGCAATCGCCGTTAGAGCGCTGATAAGCCGACAGGAAGTCACCATAGTATCCCTGTACTGCCCACCTAGGAACGTCATCACAGAGCAGGAATGGCGCTATTTCATGCAACAGTTGGAGCAACCGCTACTAATCTGTGGCGACTTTAATGCACACAATACGACATGGGGGTGTGAAATATCAGACGTTTACGGAAGGACACTCTTGGAATTAATAGAAGAATATGAACTATTTATCTTAAACGACGGATCTGCAACAATACTTCCCCTGCCAGAACAACGGAAATCCGCCATAGATATTTCCCTGTGCTCAGCATCGCTTTCCTCGGAGTTCCGTTGGCGGGTCCTCCCTTCCACAATGGGATCCAACCATTTCCCAATAGAAATCACGACCATAAATCCAATCAATCTCCCTCCATACAAACCTTATTCCAAATGGAAATTAAATCAAGCAAACTGGATTAACTATAGACGAATCATGGAAAGGACTACCGACGGTATTCCAAATACGCTCCCTATAGCTGAAAAGTATAACGCTTTCATAAATAACATCAACTACGCAGCTAGCCAATCTATCCCACAAAAGAAGACTATAACTCACCCGCGAGGAATAACAGTACCATGGTGGAGCCCCGAATGTGGAAGGATCATCGCAAAAAGAAAACTAGCTCTGAAATACTATAAACAGTTTCCAACCTGGGAAAATTTTCTAGGCTACAAAAAAGCAGACGCAGAAACGAAGAGGACACTGAAACACCAGAAGAAAGAAAGCTGGAAAGCCTTTTGCAGCAAACTTTCCAAAGACACGCCGCTCTCAAAGATATGGTCAACCATAAATAAATTCAAAAAGAAGTGTGTACCCACCCGCTCTCTCCATTGTTGGACTGAAGAATTCGCCGACATTGTGGCCCCGCCTTCGGTAGCTTCTCCACCTGAGCCGTTACAATCGACTTCTACAGGTGAGAATCAGACGTATCTCATGCGGCCCTTCAGACAAAACGAGCTAGAAAGAGCCCTCAAAAAAGCATCAAACACAGCTCCAGGGATTGACGGAATTCACTACAGCATGCTCGCCAATTTGCCAAGTAACGCAAAACAACTCCTCCTTCAACTTTTCAACGTAATTTGGATTACAGGAAATTTTCCTGAAGATTGGACTACACACATCATCGTACCCATCCCAAAGCAGGGGAAAAACCCTAACGATGCCAAGTCCTACCGACCGATAACTTTGTCTTCTTGCATCGCCAAAACATTTGAACGACTAGTGAAACAACGATTAGAATGGTGGCTGGAACACAATAATCTATTACCCAGGACTCAGTTTGGATTCAGGAAGGCACATAGTACGATAGACAACCTCAGTCTTCTAACTGCAGATATAGAGAAGGTATTCACTGAAAAGGGATACTTAACAGCCATATTCCTAGATATTTCAGGAGCCTATGACAATGTGGTGCCAACAGTGCTGCTCAAAAAGCTAAAAGAAATTGGCATCCCAGCGCGGTACTGCCAAAACATCTACAATCTGTTTCGTCAACGTACCATATATATACGAAAGCAAGATAATACCTTTTTCGGACCTAGAACACTATCGAAGGGCCTACCCCAGGGATCAATCCTCAGTCCGCTATTATATGCCATATATACCGCCAATCTGGAAAAAATATTTAGCACGCATATAAAAGTATTACAGTACGCTGATGACATCTGCATATATACCATGTCTCCCTCCTTGTATTTAACCTATCAATGGCTATCGGATGCTGCAATAACTTTATCTGTATGGACATCTGAGTGTGGACTTACACTCTCAGCACCTAAATCAACTGTCGTGGTGTTCACAAGGAAGCGCTGCACATTCGGAGAACGCACCATACGGCTGGGACCATATACCTTCCCAATAGAAGCGTCGGCTAAACTTCTGGGCCTATATCTGGACAGCAAACTAACATGGAGCCGCCATATAAACTACATATTACAGAAGGTTGGAAAAGCGCTGAACATACTCCGATCCATCACAGGAACATGGTGGGGAGCAGATCCTTCTACTCTACTAATCTTGTACCGATCCTTAATCCGTCCAGTAATAGATTATGGAAGCACCCTGTTCGGAAACGCGCCAAAATACGTCTTGGAAAAACTGGACAGGGCTCAACATAGGGCCATAAGATTATGCCTAGGAGCAATGAGGTCTAGTCCTACCAATGCTCTTCTGATAGAAGCAAAGGAAATGCCCCTTTCTATACGCCGGGAACTTCTTACAAACAAATACCTCATCCGCATCTTTGCTATAAAGGAACATCCTTTACTAAAGAAGCTGTCAGTAATGAACAGAAGACTCACGAGGAACGGACCACCACCAGCGAAAAGAGTACCTCTACTATCAAAAGGATACAAGGAATATGAAAAGATTAAACCACTCGTATTAAAAAGCCGCATTATTCCCGGCTTCCTGTATCCATACGAATTTCAGTTTCTGAAACTACAAATATATTATCTACCAGAAAATATCATCCGGAGTAACAACATCAATGCAGCAATTTCACACTACTTGAACTAAACTTGGCCCAACTACATCCATATTTACAGCGACGGCTCTAAAACTACGGAAGGTACAGGATACGCTTATTATTGCCCACATACTAACGAGTACGGACAAACATTACTACCTGCAGAGACGTCAATTTACACAGCGGAAACCATAGCCATGTGCGCAGCTATCAAGTACGGGCTAGACAAGCACTTTCCAAGGATCTTAATTACTTACTGACGCTAAGAGCGCTCTCCAGAAATTACAGAACCCAGTATGGAGTAACAAAATGCACCAATACCTGTATGAAATAATAAGATTAGCTTCAGAAGCTTCTGCAGTTGGCATACAATGTACATTTTCTCTGGATTAAAGGTCATATAGGAATAATGAACAATGAAATCGTCGACCAGCTAGCGAAACAGAGCATCAACGAAGGGCACTTTGCAGGCATTCAGCTACCTTGGAGGGATTTCATACCACTAGTCTCTAGGAAGGCATACCTCAGTTGGAATGAAGACTGGTCCCGGACGCAGCTACTAAGAGGAAAACACTACTCAGCAGTACAACCTACAATACCGAAGACACCGTGGTTCGCAGAGCACAATATTGCAAGAAGACACGCAACAACCATTATTAGAATGAGACTAGGACACGGTTGTTATCCTCACCAATTATATCGCCTTCATATAATAGAAACACCTATATGCACCTTAGACCAAGAGATTTCCGACCTCAATCACATCATACTCTCCTGTTCACGGTTCCAATCACAACGCAAACGTTTCTACAGGCGCCTCGAACAGCTTTCAGTCAAATTCCCAGCGAGCGTTAGCATCATTCTTCAATCAAGAAATGTACAGATCTACAAGGCAATAGTTCGCTTCCTTCAAGACACAGAACTGAAGATTTGAAGCCTCCAATACTCTGTAAGAAGAAAATAACAAACAAAAATTAATGTATAATGCTGGCTAAATGGTCTCAGACCAAAGGCCAAATAAATAAATTTAAAAAAAAAAATACAGTTCTGTAATTCTAATCATTTGTGTATTTTCATGGCTCTAATATGTAGAATAAATTTCGTTGTAACCCATGTTTCCTTCTTGGTGTTGCAATTTTCATAAACAGTAGTGTAGTTTAATGTGTTGTAGTAAATTCTATAATTCAAGAGCCTAACGTTAATCAACTAACATGATTTCAGTCTTTTCAATATTTATCTCTAGTCACAGGGCATGATTGTCCGCAGTGATATTTTTTTCTTGAACATGGCCAATGTATTGGTATTACCTGCAAAGCAAGAGTTTGCACCACAGGTGACTTCAATAGCCTCATAAATATACAAAAAGATAAAGCGTTTTAGGACGAAATTCAACATTGCGTGGTATTAGCGACTGCCACAGCTATTTTACAGAAGTTGCTGCTCTTCCCCGGCGCTTATTGTGTAAGAGGGATGATTAATTAATTTGAATTGATCGAAGCGAATTAAGGAAATTGGTTGAAATATTTCTTCAAACAGATGGGGTATTAGCTTATTATAAGATAATTGACTCTGAGTCAACAGTGTTTGATGTCTAGAGTGGTCTCTTTCGGTATAATAAACAAATTTCTTCTTGCTATGCGTCAGTATTTTCACGGTTGTTTTACAAAAAAAAAATTATTAAGAGATGAAGGCCTCGGTTATTAATGAATACGGTTGTTCAAGTCAGCACTGTAATATGAACAATTTAACGAAATGTATGCTCAGGAGTCAAAACTTTAGGGCTGGTAAATTTTACAAAGAACTCATATCTATTATCCATAAGTTTCATATCTGACGAACTCTCTGGTTTCGTTTTATTATATCCTTAAATCGTGGAACAACCATTTTTACCGTACAAAATTTTGTGCTCGATATATTTCTGATCAAACACATGGTTGGCTGTGTGAAGTAACGAGACTTTTTCCATTTTTGTTACAAACGCGAACAGCACAATTGCAAAGAAATCGTACATTACACATAAAAAATCCTTTTCCCGGCATTCTTTTACAGCTGTGATTAGCCAATCGGCGCAGTGGCACGTCGGCAGCAATTAAACGCGGCAGTCAGTCACCCCGCCGTACGTATGTGGTCGCGCTGCCTCGGGGTGTCTGCCCCGCAGCGCATGCGCAGCGAGGCAGGACAACCCCGGCCTCGCGCTCGTCTCGACTCCACTATCGACCCCGCGCACAGTGGACGACAGCGCCTCGCCCACACGCCAGCTGCGGCAACACACGGCCAGGTGAGTGCCAACACTGGACAGGTAGCAAACACTAGCCAGGCAGGCCGTGTCGGAGGAGGAATGGGGGGGAGAGGCTCTGGGCCTCAGCGGGGTCGAACGCGGACCACGTGCGCCGGCTCCACTCCCTCCGCCGCACTCACCGGTTTTGTTGTGACGAGTAGGGACGCTCGTATTCCCCTGCTGTTGCGTTTGCCAGTATGAGAAACTGACACACAACCTGTTTGTGCAGGAAGACGGCACCTGATGAGTCCCACGTACACTGTATTGTTTCCTTTCCAGGACTATATGCCATGAAATCAAGTAGCACTGATGTACAATGAAACGTTTTGGTCTCGCTGAAATTACGGAAATTTAATAGGATAAGTTTTGTAAACATTACGCCTTTTTAGTGAAAACTATTAGCTTTTTAAGTGCAGCAATCTACAAACACATCAACAGAATCATTAAAGAGCTTTGGCAAAAACCGTAAAGCTCTTTTTTTTTTTTTTAGAGAACACGGAAAATATATATTTATGTGATTTTGTCTATCTAATCTTGCACAGAGATATGAACGTGTAATTAACAATCTTAACTGTATTATTATTAATATTATGTAGTTATACTTGTATGCTTGTTAGATATATAATTATTTAAGTAATACTGTCTCTTTCAGCGTCTATGAGGTAATTGTTTTAGGGATTGTTGTGAGGTGTTGCCGGTTCGCTGAATTTTGGGTGCTGATAAGCAACTCTGAATTTAATCACGTAATATTGTTATCTGTCGTCATGGTTACTAAATACAGACCATATTTTTACCCACATGTTTTCCACCTCCCCTACAGTAAGCTTACTGTTGGTCCCTCTTCCCACATCGTTATTATCATTCACACTTAATTCATTTGTTTTATAATTTCTAAAGCAGCAAAATGCATCTATTAAACCCGAATTCCCTTCAACCGGTACTGATTATTCGTATTCAAGTCGACCATGGCCGTTTACAGTAACTCGCTCGTCCTCTACACTGTGA